>BFEA01000308.1:1165323-1176013 GCA_003427395.1 Chara braunii | reverse complement strand
TGCTCCTCAGTCTTTGTCTCCGCATATCTTATTTTTGGATTTTTTTGTTTTAATAAAAGTTTTTTTTTTTTTTTTTTTTTTTTTCCCTTCACAAGAGAGTTATTCATTTCAAAAGGCCAGCAAACGGGTTTGGCGTGCCTTATAAAAAAAACTCGTTCCTGTTTAGGGGCGAGACATCATTAGTCAAGCCAAAAATCCGAACCACTAGTCACCCCAAAATCTAATACTAGCAGAGAAAAATCAAACGAACCATCTGACTATGGAAAAGAACCAAACCACCATCGAAACTTTGTAAGCTCTAACCCTGATACTTCAAGAAGATCCAAAACCATTTATCCAAAACGTAATTAACAGACAACCAACCGTTCATCTAAAACCAATTTTCAAAACCTATCTATCATTACCCATTTTCACCCCCTATCTATCATTACCTTTTCCAGTCGAATTCGACGAGGATATAAAGAAGTTTTTGCAGAAATAAAACAAAACCAATAATTGTCTATCATCTATTAATCCATCTATTATGAGGAATGTCCAAAAGGAAACTAACCATACCAGCTTAGATACCTATTCAATACCCGAAAGCAATTTAATCACAACAACAGAGAACCTCTTGTCTAAAGTGACAAGTTAGACAATGCAAACCACACTGTAAAAAGAAAACTGGTCCTCCGCTTTGCCTGCTTGAATTGGCGAGCCTGAACACAGGTCAGTCTAGGCTGCTTCAGGCCACCCAGAAGCAGGATAACCCTGCGGAGACTCCATGTCGGTTGTCGCCCTCTCAGCAGATAAACCACTCAACCACGGGCCGCCCGCAACTAAGCAGGAGCGTGTTATCCCCACGATATCTCCATATCAAAGACCGGAGGGCAAACCCTTGATCGGTTTCGTAAGGTATGGCAGTGGCGGCCGGATCCCGCCCTCCAGTTGTCCTCACTTCCTCTCTCTCTCCTTCCTCAGCTCGGCAGGGAATCGTGACGCATAGGCAACCGAAACAAGTGATGTCCAGTAACCTATCAGGTTCCTTTGGCATGCCTCACATTTTCCCTCGTACCTCTCCGTGCATCGCCATAGCCACATTCACACCAGGTTTTGGCAACCGCACTCAACAAATTTGGTCAACGATGAACGCGAGCCCCCAACGCCTAAATGTCACCGAGGCTGCATGTTAGCACATTTGCATTCATGGTAGCACTCTGATTCATGACGTCCCTGGAAGCAGCCTTCTTCTCCATATCCCGTAGTTTTTTTTTTTTTTCCTTTCTTTTAGAATGATTTTATTCTGGACATCTGATTGTCTGGATTCGAACTTGGGTATGTATTCCAACAGTTCATTAGTGTACCAACTGAGGGCATGCTCACAATGTGATCCCATATCCCCAATTTTCGAGGATTTGGGGAGGCCGAATTTGGGGTTTTAGTGGTCATGCCGGTCACACTGTGTCCCCAATCCGGAAATGACACGGTCGCGGCCGCTACTCGATTTGGGGAAATGGGAATTGGCTAGTCACGTGGATCGACCGCAATTTGGGTTTTGTGTTTTGTGTTTTTTCTTTTTTCTTTTTTTTTTTGTATTTGGTTTTGCCGCCACCGCACCAACGGTAAAGGCTTCAGATGCCACCCCTTGCACAGTGCATGCCAATAGAGCGTACCCGCACAGCGTGTGGCCGCTAGGCACCAACGCACCATTGGGACAAGCTTCAAATGTCCACGCTACACACCAACAGGAAAGGCTTGCAAGCGGGACATATGAAGCAGAGCGAGCATCAGCACTGGCAACCTCAATCCACAACCAGGTTTGTCAACCTCCAATAGCACAGCACAGCAGGCTGTGCACAACTCTCTCTCTCTCTCTCTCTCTCTCTCTCTCTCTCTCTCTCTCTCTCTCTCTCTCTCTCTCTCTCTCTCTCTCTCTCTCCGATGGACCACTTGAACAAGTTGGCTGCCCAATTGGCCGCCTGCCGCTCATATATGATTCACTTTGCCATCCCTCATTTGTATCATAATCAGAAAATATCGCCATCCCTCTGACTCCAGACGATGCTCTTGTAAATGCTTACAAGGAAAGGGAAAAAAAAAAAAAAAAAAACCCAGTAAAATGATCGTGATGACAAAGTCCGTCATGGCCATACACCCCTGTACTCTCTCCACACATCCCAGTGACATATCCCCCCTCCCCCCCCTCCCTCCTCTCTCTTCATCTCTGATCTGCTGCGCTATAATTTCCATCCCTGCAGGTTGTTCACAGGGGCGGAATTCGATTTATGTGTAGGCTGCCCATTCAGCCCAGGAGTACGAGTCATGCCAACGGACTGTTGTGCTCTGCGTGGTGGCAAGGAAAGGGGAAAAAAAAAAAAAAAAAAAAAAACTTGTCTTGCAGCCATGGTGATGCACACCTCTGCTAGATAACCTCTGGCAGGCGGTTACAGACACTGAGCACACCTCTGCTAGATAACCTCTGGCAGGCGGTTACAGACACTGACCTTTTTTTGCAGCGTACAAGAGTATGGGCCTCACCACACCACTGTCGAAAAGGCGTTTTCGACAGTTTCTCTTTGACACACAGGCTGTCGAAGCCGGGGGCGGGAAGAGAATTGGCAAGCAACTTGTCAGAGAATGCTTCTCGACACTGCCTGCCTGTAGAAAGTTGTTGAATCCCCACCCAGCCTGCAGCCAGCTACTCTGATGGTTTTGACGGTCCTCGGCTGCGCCATTGACTACTCTTCGAAATTTAGTGAGTTTCTGGCCTCTAATTTCATGTGGTAATATATGTTTGGAATTTTTCCAAAAAAAAAAAAAAAAAAATTGGTGAGTGGGGGTAAGGTTGGGATGGACTAATGCTTGTCGTACCCTCAGGCGCGTTCGTCTTTTTTCATCTTGCTTTCATTCACAAGTGCGTGCACTCTACAGTGATGTGTGGCTAAGGGCCTCGTCGCACTACTCACCATCCGCCAACATTTTGATTGCATGTGGACATCATTTTGTCCAGATGCATTCAGAATCCTGGCGGATGGCGAGTAGTGCAACCAGGGCCTAAAGAGGGGCAAACTGTCGAATGGAGGCTGTCTATTTTGTTCTGACAGCCGTCGATTTTTTTTGCCTTTCGACAGTGGTGTGGTGAGGCCCTATGACATAGGTGGGCTCAAGATGCAATGGATAATCCCCATATTACTGTCTCGATGCATCCTTATATCCAAGTAGTCGAGAGAAATCATGAGGGATGGGTGACGGGACAACGGAGAATGAGTTTCCCATTGCGCAGTGCATGTCACCCATCCCTAACGGCTTCTATTGACTACTTGGATATGCGGATGTGTCGGGACGACATTTTGTGTAATAAACATTTAAATAAGAGAAAAAAGGAAGAGAGAGAAAAGCAAAAGAAGAAAAAAGAAAAACATAAAGAAAAAAGAAAAAAAAGAAATGGCAGAACAACAGAAAGCCATGCAATAGCCAGCAACGGCCGAACGTGCGATTTGGAAAGGGCAATTCGTCGCTGCAGCATGGCGATGGACTCGGATGGAGCAATGCAAGCAGACATGCTCAGGAGAGTTTAAAAATGGCGATGGCGCAATACAATCAGGCATATGCAGGAGAGTTTTGTCATGGACTTGTAGCTGCACGAAACGAAAACGGAACGAATATAGATCAATTTGGTGTCTTGGTGCGTGCCGTGTTCGTGTAACCCATTCCAAAGTTGTCCACAGAGAGTGGATGCATTGCGTGCAATATTCTTAAAAAATAACATTGTTGCTTGGTGTACTCAAGCACGGTACAAAAAGCACACACATGCCAAGCAAAGATTGCAGTGCTCTTCGTTACAGAAGAAGCCACATTCAGGCCTTCCACCTTGACTCTACCCCTGCTGAATCCATCTCCAATGTCTCCTGTCTGAAGGCTCTCGTCTTCATATGCCCGAATAAGATCCTCCTTCACGTTCCTTGGAAGAAATCGTGCTGCATCCCTATAGATTACCGTAACTGTCCGCTCCTTCAGCCACTGAACTTTCACTCGATCGATAGACTCCTTGACCTTGAATCTGACGTTTCGTCCTTGTCTCCGGGGAGGATTCCATCCTCGTAGCAGAGACGAAGGAGCTCTCTTACTCTCACATCATCCTCCCCTTGTTCTCCTGGGGCAGGGGAAGGGGACCTGTTAGCTATCCCTGTCCCCGTTTCCGGTTCCATTAGCATGACGTTGCTATTAGAAATACTTGAGGAGGTGAATGAGCAACCTAGGAAATGCCGAGAGTGTAAGATGGATGATGGCTTGTTAGACCTGGAAGAGCAGTCTTAGCTTTAGGGCAAAGGTAAGAAAACTCGAGGGGAGTGTCTATCTATCATTTGTTACGAGAGGACATACAAGTGTAGTCCTAGCTATGGTGGTCGTGGGGAGGTACCTGTTAGACATGTGTCATCAAAACTTGTAGGAGTACTAACCTTCGTCAATATCCCTGGTCCCGCTTAGAGGCGCGGGCTAGATGACGTCACTTATAGACCGCCGTCATGTTAACTACGGGAGATGTTGCCCTACGTTCTCCGTTACCGGCCGAACAACGCTTGGTCCGAGCGCAACTTAGCGCCGGCGGAAGCGCTACCGGACCTCCCCCCCCAACCTTTGTTTGGCTCGTGGACAAAAGAAGTGCTGAAGTAGAACTTGGGGGCACCAAATACAAGCTAGAGTTCAAGCTGTGGCTCACGGATGCACAATTAAGAGAGCATCGAAGACTGAAGGAGCTTACGACCTTTTGGGTCGTCGCGGTGCAGGTCCCACTAGATGCCATGTTCTATTTGGAGTCACACATACGGCGAGCTATTGGCCTAGTCACTCAAGTATATCCGCCTAAGCAGGACCGAATGAGACCGGCGTTGGTAAACATCAAGTTTGACCTGGATCCACAGGCCAGGCAAAACATGAAGAATTCCATAACTGCGGAGACCTTCGAAGGAGACGAACTGGTGGTCAAACTTGCCTCTTAGGAAACCCCTCGCTGTTCCAGATGTCGCGCTTTCTTCCACTCAATGGAGGGGTGCAGAAGGACAAGCAGAACGAGACAACAGCAAGGCAACCTCGCTGTTCCAGATGTCGCGCTTTCTTCCACTCAATGGAGGGGTGCAGAAGGACAAGCAAAACGAGACAACAGCAAGGCAGATCAGGAGGGCAAGAGGGTAGAGAGGGAGCAACATAAGAAGCTTCGTCAAGACCAGTGTACCAGGGACCTCAAGGAAGAGGAGGAGGAAGCGCCCAACCAGCGGCCCCGTCAGCAGGAGGACCAGGCAGCTAAACACCGGGTGGGACATTTGCGAACGTTTATTAGAATCTGGCGTACTTGGCTCCGCCACAAGCGATGCAATAGAATGACTTTCTTGCACAGCTTCTCCAGGAGATGGTGCTTGCTCAGCCAAATATTCAGCACCCGTTCGGGCAATTTTCGGGACACTTCTCCCAGATGGCAAACACGGGATACGTAGGCGGCTTCCAGCCATACCAAGCACAGAACGCGCTTCGACCCATGTGTCTATTCCCAGGAGGCGAGCAGGTAGAACAACAACTAGGAAGAGGAGGAAAACCGAACTTAAGTCAGGCACCCGGGGGATCAGGACGACCGGGTACGGCAACATCAGGAGGAAGAATACCTAGAAGCACTCCGGGGAAGCACCGAAGGGCGGACAACGAGGGACACGAGATCGAAAGGGAGGACTCAACAGCCTCGTTCCGAAGCACCGAGGGCTCAGACATTCAAGAGACAGTAATCGGTACACTCGACATAAAGACCATCAGAAGAAGAACTCTTACCACCCGCGGGCAGTTAGATAATGTGGAGAGTAGGATTTTATCAATCATGTGTATTGCAGCAAAGGAGACACTCTTAGTTATTGCGTGGAGTAGTGGAGATGGTGTGCCAGAGCTGTTCAGCACAACCTCTCCAGAGCAGCTGATGCCAACCGCAGTCTCAAATATCGTTGAGGCGGCCGTTCGAGGGAAGTTCATGGTTCGTCTGATCCCGGACAACCCAATGGGCAGATTCATCCTGGACTTGGCGGATGGCAAGAAGTTGAAATTCTTCGCCCCAATCTTTGATGCTCGTATGAAGACGACTTAACTGATCAAACTGGAACAGGAGGGGATGAAACTCCTTCCGATCAGCTGGTTTGCGGAAGGAAGGCGTCCTGACCTCCGAAGAATCAGGGTTCCTCTGTTTCGGACGGGGGATTTCCTGACAGAACTCAACAACAAATTGGTGAGAGACAAGAAATTCAACTCCAAGTTCATCAGGGAATTCCTACAAGCACCATGAGAACCTCAACCGTCAACATCAGGAACGATGGCTCCAATCCAACAAGCGACAGGGAGTTCAAGCATGAATGGGTATAATTCGTCCCTCCACCTGGAATCTGATAGGGTTGGTTGGCTCGTCAGGTAAGTTCAAAAAAGCTAGGCTGAAGTCGTGGATTCACGATAAGGGAGTTCAGGTGGCATGTTTGCAAGAAATTAAGTTAAGTGAAGACCGGATAAATGATGTAGGCTGTTGGTGGGATGAACCTCAAATTTGGGCGTCTGCCCAAGGCGCCAGAGGAGGGGTTGCAATACTACTTCATAGAGATGCAGAGCTGGAAATCTTAGATTACTATGCGGATCTTTGGGGACGCTGGGTTTGGTTGAAGGTGTGGGCCGATGAGAAAAAATGGCTTATAGTCAACGTGTGTGCTTCTACAGGTAGGAGAGAGAGAGCAATTTTTTTTGATAATCTGAATTCATTAATTCCCACGTGTCCCAATATAATTCTTTCAGGCGATTGGAACGTGTCCTTGGACTCGGCGGCCACTAAACCAGACTGCCAAAATCCGGCGGATATCCTAAGCCTCCTAGGACTAATGGACAAGCTCTCGTTGATAGACCCGTTCCGCCTCTCACACCCACAGGAAGAAGGACATATGTGGTTTTCAAACCATCGGGAGGGCATAGGGATAATCAGTCGCAGAGTGGATTATTTTCTGATCACAGAGAATCTGTAGGATCAGATAGACACAATAAATATTCACACCCACCCTCTCTCAGATCACAAACATGTGCTCCTACAACTGCACACTTCGACTGTAGTAAGGGGAAAATGTCATTTTCGCTTTAACACCCAGGACCTGCAGAACCCGGGATTAGTAGCATGGATGAAATCCTTTTGGATTGAATGAGAACAAGCGAAAGATCGTTTCGTCGGGCTTGAGGAATGGTGGCAGACGGGGTCTACTATTTTCTCTAATCAGCTGAACGTGTTCTCAAGGATCCTAGCATTAAATAAGAGCAAGGAGGAAGTCAGGCTCAAGAGGAGAATAGAGGAGGCGGAACATAAAATGGAACGACACCCGATCTCTCGCATAGTTTGAGGTAAGCAAAAAACAAGACTGCTATCAGAATGGGATGCCCTACAACAGAGAAACTTTGAAGCATGGTCGAACAGACTGACAGGATGAGTAAGGAAGCCTTCCAGAAACTCATTCCTCGACGGGCTTCACAGTTGATTACTGAGTTAAATCATCCCTTCGACCCCCAAACCCCTAAGGCAAGTGACCTTGCAAAATTAAGTGAATATGCAGCACTATATTATGAGGACATCCTCACCTCTCGATTACAGGGCCAAGCGATCGATTCGGACTTGTTTCTACAATCCTCCAACTGGGATAACACGAAGGAGCGACTGCCCAACGTGGCTCGTCTCTTATTAGATAGGCCATTTACTAATGAAGAAGCCAGAACCACACTCAAATCGATGGCACATGGGAAAGCTTCAGGCGATGACGGTATCCCTGTGGAACTATACTTGACTATTTGGGATGAAGTAAGGGAAAATCTGGTCGAGCTGTACAATTCAGTCCTCATTGGAGTAAGCTTAACCAAAAACATGCGCAATGGGATTATCTCAGTTCTGTATAAGAAAGGGGATAAGTTTGAGGTAAGAAATTACCGCCCAATAGCTTTGTTGAACGTCTCCTATAAACTATTAGCCAAGACGCTAGCCCGCAGACTAAGTTCGGTGCTCCCTGATCTAGTAAAGGATGACCAAGCCGCTTTTGTTAGAGGCCGCTCGATATTTAATAACATTGTGGCGGCTATCCAAGCCTTAGAAGTCATCTCAGAAGATGAGTTAAATACAATGGTTCTTCTCTTGGATCCTGAGAAGGCATACGACCGAGTTAATTGGTCGTATGTCCTCTCCACCCTGAAACTATTGAACTTCAGAGAGAACTTCCGCATCTGGATCACAACAATGTACGTGTACTCAACTGCAGCGGTGTTGGTGAATGGGGTAATTTCACGGAATTTTGCCTTGTCTCGCTCCCTTAGACAGGGATGTCCATTAGCACCCTTGCTCTTCGTAATCCAACTAAAGATCTTAATGAATAATATCAGATCCCATCCACAGATACAAGGCCTCCAAGTGGGTAGCCTTGAATGTCGAGCTAAGGCCTTAGCAGACGACTTGTTCGTCATATCCAAGAACAACACTGGGTCCCTGGGAGCGCTGAAAGGCTGCCTAGACGAATATTCGGCACTCCCTGACGCATCGGTAAATTAACACAAATCAGTGTTTCTTTTGCCTAACCAATACTCGCCTAAACGGGCGGAGACTAACAACACAGAAAGGTTTTTAGGGGTACAAATAGCTCTGTGTGACAGCAAGGTTGACCAGGATGGACTGCTGCTTCAGAAAGTGCTGCATAGACTAGCCACTTGGGGGAAAGCCCCACACCTGTCAATCTTTGGCAGGGCAATGGTAGTTAATGTCTCGCTCCTATCCTTGCTGTGGTTTGTAGGAGCAGTCCGTAAACTGGGACAACAATTGTGCCCAATGGTAAGAAGGCGAGCAACTAGATTTGTGTGGAAACCCTTTGCATATGAGGAAGAATCCTTCATCTCAAAGTCGCATGGGAGTTAATCACCACCCCGCGGCAAGAAGGGGGACTGGGGATAACAGATCCGGAAAGACAGAACGCGGCCACGCTTGTGCGCTGGATCATCAAGGCAATCTCGATAGGCAAAACTGAGCACTGGATCTCGCTTGGGGAACAAATTCTGATGAGGGAATGGAGTTTCACTTGCCAGAGGATGTCTGGACCACCATGTTAATGTACTCTTACCAGAGAAGAATAATCAAGTCCCCGTTCTGGGTACCAATCATTAAATCATGGAGACGACTCAAACCAGACACCGGGGAACAACCGGTCACAAGACAAAAAGTGATCAATGAACCGATCTTTGAAAACCCACACATAACCGACTCAACCAACCAGTGGCTCAAGGCAGACACAACCAAAGGCAGCTTCGGCCGCACCTGGATGGAGAAGGGGGCAGTGACAATCCAAGATCTCTGGAATTCGACAAGCGGCCGTTGGCTTACCTCAGAAGAATTTCAGTTAAAACTCGGCCCTATGAGACAAATTGAGGAGAAGAGGAACAAGATAATAGAAGCTAATCCGGAAGCATGGAGGGATCGCCCTGACCCAGCGGGCCTGGACCCTCCCGACACCTGGTATCGCTCCTCCAACAGATCACTGGAATTCTGGAAACTCATTGCTCATACAGACGACAAAATAATTTTTCAATGCTGGTCTGTTCAGTCCCCCGCCTCAGACACACTGATGCTGGTAGAGGGACGAGCCCACCCCGAGTTGGGTTCAGTGCTTAGCCAGGTAAGAGTGTTTGAAGAATCAGGGCAGGATGGCACTCTGGTTTGCTCAGTATTTGCAGACGGCCAAGCGATAGAAGATATAAGATTGGATCCCGCCCTTTGAACTTGGAGGGCTGAAGGCAGTAACGGAGAGAACCTCCCTATCACGAGTTACACTTCCCAGATAGGATACAGAATTCTGAGCCCCCCTAGACAACCCCTGGCGGTTGCAGTCAGCAGATGGTTACAGGTCCAGCAAATCTCACCTGAGAAGATCAGACAATCACTCTCTAGATGTTGGGAACAGTTAAATGTGATCCCCAACCAAAGACAAGCAGCCCTGTTGTGGCTGCTGTCATTCCTGGCCACTCCATCAGCCGTCTGGCTAGCTCAAAGAGGTATTTCACTGGATCTGACCTGTAGCCGTTGCCAATGGGCATTTGAATCGACGCCACACCTGTGGTGGGATTGCCCAGCTTCGAACAGAATCTGGAAATGGTGGGAGAAATTTTGGCAAAGCCTAACAGGTCAGACATTTGAGTGATCTAGAGAGTGGGTCTTACTAGGTGCCATTCCTGGGAACCTGTAAATCAAGACGGGCTGGGGATATGTGGCCCAAACAGCCAGAGCCGCTGGCACCGAGGTGATCTGGCACGAACGAAACAGCAGAGTCTTCAAGAAGAGAGAACTCTGCAACAAGGAGATCCGGCATAGGTTCAGATCAAACCTGAGAAGATCGATCCAAGCAGACTGGAGAAGGAAAGGATGTGCATCAGCCGGACCAGGAAGATCCTGGTTCCAAAAGACTTGGTGTCTGTGTGAGCAGCTAAGCAGTATTTCGGAGGAGGGAAACTTGGTATTGGGCCAATGGTTCTATTTGGATTAGCTTGTGGTAGAGGTTAGGGCTTAGCCAGCAGGTGCTGCTCCCCACCAATAGACGGAGCCGCCATGAGAAGTAGTTGTGGTGTCTGCTTTTACCAGCACCACTACCACTTCCTCCGGCTGTTTTTCTCAAAAAAAAAAAAA
>BFEA01000308.1:1153323-1164263 GCA_003427395.1 Chara braunii | reverse complement strand
CCAAAAAAAAAAAAAAAAAAAAAGCCAACCCACACGGCCCCTCAGGCCACTGACAAATGGGTTCACAAATAAGAGGCTCGCCACACAGGCTGTAGAAACTCAAAGAGTTTCGACAGGTGTCAGAAAAAAATTGAAAGTCGGTGGTCCACAGTTTCCCCCCTCTTCGCCACAAGGGCTGTCGAGGGGCAAGGTTTTTGGTCATGGCCAGGCGGACAGGTGTCACGGAACAGTCCCTGACAACTCAAATTCGAACGCAATTTTCGAAAGGTCCGCTCGGCGGGCCACTGTCGAATTTCCATCACCTGCAGGCTGGAGGAAAAGATTGCTGGAGGGCGGCTGTCGAAAGTACCATCCTGACACCTGTCGAAAGTTTTTTGAGCCGCAATTCTTCGAAAGTTTGTGTGGCGATGTAAAATTGTCCAAAACCTGGTTTTCTACAGCCTGTGTGGCGAGCCTCTAAGGGCCTCCCACACCACTGTCAAAACGAGAAAAGGACGAATGCATCTTACCCAGAAAGAGGTGAGATGAATCCTTTGCTATTTATAGTATTGGATGCATCTTGCCACCCTCTGCGTGAACATGCACTAGTTCTTTTTTCGTTTCCACAGTGGTGTGGCAAGGCCTTGGACACCATTTTTTGTGGATTTTGGAGACTTAGGGCATACTCACATGAGGACCAAAAGACCCAAAATCCGAAGATTTGAGTCATTTTTCGGGTCGCACTGGAGCCGCTCGCTACCCAAATGCTCAAACGGTGACCCTTCTGTCAGCGGCCTACGGGGCTGCGGGCGTACCCTTTTTGAGACCACCTCTGGAGGTGGTCTCAAATTACCTTTCGTTTTGTTTTTTTCTACGTTTGCGAATTGAAGAGAATAGTAGACGAAGAAGGCCGCCCGCCAAACAACTGAAAGTGCGGCCAGGAACATTTAGGTTGTAGATAAGGCCCAAGCATTATACTAGCATGATTTTTTTTTTTTTTTAAATCCATCTTTTCGTTTGGTCCTCCCCCGTGTGACCGGGCACACTTGCCCTGAATGCAAAGTGTCAGGGTCGCGACTTCGTGCTTTCTGGACGAGGTCCGCCCGTGTGACCACATGGGGACCAAATGCCTTAAAAAACCAGAAACAAATGCCTCAATTTTTTGAGACTTTTGGTCCCCGTATGAGTATGCCCTTGAGTATGCCCGTAGGTCACAGTGTGAGCATGCCCTGAGCTAGGCTGGATTCGAACTTTCTTTTCGGTCATCTGAGGGCATACTCACACGGGGACCTAAAGTAGCCAATATCTGGGATGTTTGGTACCATGTATTTTTGCTTCTTTGGGTGCCCGTGTGGTCACAAGCACGTTCTCTGTCCACAAGCCCTGACATTTGCACTTCCTCCCAGGAAGTGCACCTAGTCACACTGGTTACCCCAAAAAAATATATAGAGTTTTTTTTTTTTTTTTCATGCACATATTTCTTGAAATACCTCATGGAGAAAGAAAAAATTGAAAAGGTAATTTGAGACCACCTCTGGGGCGTGGTCCCATTAGCAAAGAGGATCGGATAGAATGTGAGGTTATGGAGATGTGCAGGAAATCGAGATTGAACTGCTATTCTGCATCTCTGCATAAAACACATCCAGATTCAGGAGCTCGATCCTATCCTCTTCGCAAGTGGGACCTCGGCCCTGGAGGTGGTCTCAAAAAGGGTCCTCCCGGGGCCCCGCAGGCTGCTGACAAAAGGGTCACCAAAAAGTACATTTGGGTAGTGGGCTTCTCCAATGTGACCGGAAAACTGCCTCAGATTTTGGGATTTAAGGTCATCATACTCACACGAGGACCAAAAGTCTAAAATTTTGAGGCATTTCGGTAGGCTTATTTGGGACTTTAGGTCCTCGTGTGGTCACACAGACGACGGACTTCGTCCAGAAAGGACGAAGTCGCGACCCTGAAACTTCACCCTCGGAGCAACTGCACGGGTGAGGACCAAAAAGTAGATGGATTTTCTGTTTTTTAAGGGGTAACTTCGGCGCGGTCACGAAAGCAGTTTGTAATTGCACTTCAGGCAATCTCGCGAATACAACACACCCCCAAGCGACCCCACCGGACCCGAAAAGTAGGTCATATACATTCAGCATTACCGGCCCTTTTTTTTTTTTTTTCTTTAACTGCTCATTCCATTATATGCCGGAAACCGGGTCCGGCGTCCCTTACATGTGAACCGCAGCCATCCAGGTCTGGGAAAAGCACTCCCGACCCATCCCATCCCCGACTGCAGCCAGCCTTTTGCCTCAAGTGCAATTACAAACTCAAACCCTGACTGCGCCGTAGTTTTCTCTTTTTTTTAACATGCCGAAGGACTGAAAAGTAAATGGATTTTTTTTTTTTTTTTTCATGTGAGAAAATAAAGCATGGCCCACAGTGCACTACTCTCCAAGTGTGCAAAATGAGACTGAATCCACCCCTAGAACATGGAAAGATACATTGCCATCTTTTTGTCTTTTGTGCATGTGGAGAGTAGTGCGGCCAGGCCCCCTGTTTCCAAGTGAGGTGACGCCCCGCCAGAGAAGTGGAGTCCCGCTTCGTCGACGATTTTTTGCAACTAGGTAACGCTTGAAAAAAAAGTTGAAAGGGCATTTGAGGGCATACTCACACGGGGACCTAAAGTCACAAATATCTGGGGCGTTTGGTACAATGTATTTGTGCGTTTGGGTGCCCGTGCGGTCACACACGAGTTGTGTGTCCACACAGGACAGAGTCGCGGCCCTGACATTTGTGCCTCAGAACTGCACGTAGTCACACTGCTTACACCCCAAAATATATAGAGTTCTTTCTTCTTTCTTTCAAATGCTGAAATAACATGCACGGACGTTTTGCTCCTGTACTAATTTCTTGAAATACCAAAGAGTACATTTGGGTAGCGGGCCTCTCCATGTGACCTGAAAACGGCCTCAACTTTTGGGATTTAAGGACATCATCAGGTCCCCGTGTGAGTATGGCCTGAGATCACCTCTGGAGTCTGGAGGTGGTCTCAAAAAGGGAGAGGCGCGGAGGCGGAGACGCTAATTTTCAGACAACTTGTCATGCCATTTATAACAAAATCCAAGAAAGGGGCCTCCCGCGGCCCCGCAGGCGGCCTACAAAAGGGACACCGAAAAGTACATTTGGGTAGCGGGGCTCTCCAATGTGACCTGAAAACTGCCTCAAATTTTGGGATTAAGGTCATTAGGTCCCCCTGTGAGTATGCACTGATTGTCTGGATTCGAACTTGTTTTTTTTTTTTTTTTTTTTTTTTTTTTTGCAAGTCCAGATACACCCTCCTCCTTATATTAGCGGGGTCTATGACCAACACGTGTGAGTGCGAGCGCGAGTGGGTTGTGTGTGGTCTGTGGGAGAGTGTTGGCCATAGCCTCTGCTGGTACTCGATGAGGGGTGGGGGAAAATGCTCGGTCTTTGCGTTAGCCGGCCACGTGCACGGGCGGCCCTACCCCATCTCTGACTACCGCTGTTGGGGCGGGGGGCAACATGATTTACCTCGTTTGAGGGGCCCTATGCTTGCAGGGGTCCCCTCTATATAGTCGTAGGAGTAGTGGTAGGAAGGTAGTGAAGTGCAAAAAAGAATTTGAGAGAACAACATATTGCAGTTAAAAAAAAAAAATAAAAAAATAAGGAGAGATGAAACGAAGGTGAAGCAAGGACGAGGAGAGACGGAAAGATAAAAAAAAAAAAGAAAAAAAAAAACCATAAAAAAAGGAGGATAAAAAACGGAAAAGGTAGTGAAATGCAAAAAAGAATTTGAGAGAACAACATATCAAAAAAAAAAAAAGGAGAGATGAAACGAAGGGAAAGCAAGGACGAGGAGAGACGGAAGGATAAAAAAAAAAGAAAAAAAACATAAAAAAAGGAGGATAAAAAACGGAAAAAGAAAATGGAAGAAAAGGGGAGACGGAGGAGGGAAGAGGAACAAGAACTAGAGCTCGGGTCTATGATGTAGGACATCGTTGACTGAATCTGGTAATGATTACGCTCAGATACATATCTTGAAGTCCTAATTTTTGAGTTCAACGCCTTTAGAGCTTCAAACTGACAGAAAGGATGTACGTTGTTTCGCACTAGGAGGTCTATGACCGAATCTGGTCATGATGACGTTCCGATACATCCGCCCCTTAAAGCCGTAGTTTGTTTGAGTTTGACGCGCTTAGAGAGCAAAATGGAGGAGGGGAGGATGCAATTACCCTTCTTGATTTGGACTTTTTCCGCCGAATCTGTGCATGATCGCGTTCAGATACATTCATTGAGGAAGTTCTACTTTGAGACTTTTTGAATGAATCTGTGCGTTATTGCGTTCAGATGCGTCCATTGAAGAAGGAGTTTTAGACTTTTTGACTGAGTCTGTGCATGATTGCGTTATGCCCTTCCTTAGACGAGGAAAAGAGAACCACCCACCCAGTCAGCAGAGGGTGTACTCACACTCGGACTTCTTTTAGTTATGCCGGACGTAAATGCGGTCATATACATCCAGGTCTGGCCTTGAATGTGATCAGATACATTGAACATAGTGCCAGTGTGAACACGCCCCGAGTACACACACTCAACCGGAGCCGTGCTTCAAGCAGACTGGCTGATTGGCAGGCAGAGTGGTTGGCAAATTGGCAGGCAGACTGATTGGCAGCTTGATTGGCAGGCAGATTGATTGTCAGGTTGATTGTCAGGCAGATTGGAAGGGAGATTGATTGGCTGATTGGCTGGCTGATTGATTGGCAGATTGGCTGGCTGACTGATTGGCACCTTCATTGATCGGCAGAATGATTGTCAGGCATTGGCAGGCAGATTGATTGGCAGATTGGCAGGCAGACTGATTGGCAGCTTGATTGGCAGGCAGATTGATTGTCAGGCAGATTGATTGGCAGATTGGAAGGGAGATTGATTGGCTGATTGGCTGGCTGATTGATTGGCAGATTGGCTGGCTGACTGATTGGCACCTTGATTAACAGGCAGAATGACTGTCAGGCAGATTTTTTGGCTGATTGGCTGACAGATTGATTTCTTAGATTGGCAGGCAGATTGATTGGCTGATTGGCAGATTGGCTGGCAGTTTGATTGGAAGATTGGCAGATTGATTGGCAGACTGGCAGGCAGATTGGCAGGCAGATTGGCAGGCAGATTGGCAGGCAGATTGATTGGCAGATTGATTGGCAGATTGGCTGGCAGATTGGCAGGCAGATCGGCAGGCAGATTGCCAGGCAGATCGGCAGGCAGATTGATTGACGGATTGTGGGTGACGGCGGGTTGTGCGGCCGCACTCCTTTGTCCTCTTTGAAAATAAACAATTCGGATTAGCAGCAGCCTCGTTTCTGTTGGGTGATTGATTGATTAGCAGCGTGTTATATATCACAGGCCCTCGTTTGTTGTCCTCTTGTCCCTCTCTGCCGACGGTTTACCGGGCAGTTCTGTTTGACGATATATATGTATACTTCGCGAGGACTTCTTTTTCGAATTTTAATATGTCATCATTCGCGTGACGAGCCCATCGTCGTTGTTCTGCTATCCACAGGAACCAATTACATTTTTGATTGCTTTTTTATCTATTTATTTTAGGATTAAATATTCGCATACAAAAGCACTGCTTGTCCAGGTGACTGGAAGGCAGAAGTGTGGATTCGATCCCCCCTCCGGCCAATCATCGTTTTGTCATTTGGTCACGAGTTGTCGATCGGTCATTATTTATTATGTAATGAATAATCAATCCTTTCGGCCTCGTTTGCAGCTTATCTGATCATCAATCAACCAATTACTCGATTAATCAATCAATCAATCAATCAATCAATCAACTTACTAATCAACCAATTCGATCAATGAATACGATCATTCAATCAATCAATCAGTCAAGCAGTGGTCGATCAGTTTTCTCAATTTGAGAAACCATTTGATGGGTAGATTACTGTAATGTGCCGATTGGGATGCTGCGCAATCTAGTCCAGGGGGAATTCTTATCGATCGATCCGATCGACAAATTAGTGGCTGCATTTGCGGTCTTCACTCTTGTCCAATCCGATCTTCCTTGTTGTCGGTAAATCCAATCCAGCACTTCTTTCCATTGGATTGGTCGATAGATCGAATCATTAGTGGGTCCGTTTGCAATCTCCAAGCAATCAATTAACTAATCAATTAAGTAAAAATGAATTGATCGATCGATAGACGGACGATCCGTCTGTCCATTCTCGATTTTCAATCAGTCTATTAATCAATCGACAATCCAGTCGGACAATCAATCAATCAACCAACCAACCAACCAACCAACCAACCAACCAATCAGTCAATCAATCAATCAATCAAATAACCGACCAATCAGTCAGTCGATCAATCAATCAATCAAATAACCGGCCAATCAGTCAGTCGATCAATCAACCAATCAATCAATCAATCAAGTAATCAATGGGTAACGCGGTAGGCAATATGCGAGATGTTTCTTTGCCCTGCCCCTGTGCGCAGAGTCGGAGAAAGGCGGCGGCCTTGCCTGCTTCCCCGCGGCCTCCTACGTTGTCGACGTTGGGATCGGGTGCCGCCCGGCTGAGCGTGCCGGCCATAGGGATCAATGTCGGGACCACGAACAGCTGCGTCGGGATCTGGTCCGATTACGGTCTCGAAATCATTTCCAACGAGAAGGGTAAGTCGATCACCGCGTCGTGTGTGGCGTTTACGCGGGACGGCGACCGCATTCTGGTCGGCGACCGCGCCAAAGATCTAGCGGTTGATGTTCATCCCTCGAACACCGTCTTTCAGGTGAAGCGATTGATTGGCCGCCGGCTGGATGAATTGCAGACCAATCAACAGACCAATCAAGCGAAGGGGTTATGGCCAAACACGCTGGTGAGGGGATCGCGCGACGAGCCAGGAGGGTGCGCTGTGAGCGTGACACGTGGCCGCGGCAATCAGAGCAATAGCGACGACACCAAGCTGATCGAAATAAAGATGAGGCCGGAAGAGATTGCCGCTATGATATTCAAGAAGATGAAAGAGATTGCGGAAACTCGACTCGGCTGCACGGTGAGGAACGCCGTCGTGTCGGTTCCAGCAAGCTTCACTCTCCCACAGAAGCTGGCAACGAAGGAGGCGGCCGCCATAGCCGGCCTCGAAGTGATGAGACTAATCACGGATCCATCTGCCCTGGTCATCTTCCACATCGTTCGGAACAACCGATACGGAGGTTGTGGCGGCGGGGGCGGCGGTGGTGTGATCGGCAGCGGGAATGCGGGCTACAGTGGTAGTGGCAGCGGCGGTGGCCATGGTGGCGGGGATACGGGCTATAATGGTGATGGTGGTAGCCGTGACGGCGGCGGCGACGATGGCGATGTCGGCCGTGGTAGTGGCGGGGATGGCGGGGATGGCGGCTATGTCGGCTATCTTGGTGGTTCCGCGGCCGGCGGCGACGGCGATCGCGGCGGCGGCGGCAATCCTGGCTGTGGTGGCAGCACCGGCGGCGATGTTAGCGATGGTAATGCTGGCGGCGGCGGCGGCGATGGCGGCTGGGTTGTCGGTGCCGGTTATGGCGGCGGCGGCAATGACGACGGCAAGGCTCGCTATGGTGGTGGCGGCGGCGGCTATGGCGGCGGGAATGCCCTCTATGGTGATGGCTATGGCGGCGGCGGCGGTAATGCTCGCGATGGCGGTGGTGGCGGCGATACTGGAGATGGCTGTGGCGGCGACGATGAAGCCTTCGAAGCTGCCGCCATAGCGAGAACAACAAGTGGTTTGGCTGCCATGACCGGGAGCTTCCTTGGAGGTGTAGGAGGAGGAGGGGCACCTTGGACGCGGGGGAGCGCGCAGCCAAGCGGCCGATCACCGTCGAAGCTGGTTATGGTGGTCGACTGGGGTGGCGGGTGCCTTGATGTGGCCATCGTGAATGTCCGGATGGAGGAGTTCGCCGTGATCGCGGTCGCCGGGGACACGCAGCTCGGCGGTCGGGATATCGACGATGTTTTGCTGCTTCATTTCACGGGCAAGCTGGAACGGGTCTTGAACCAGAACAGCAGCAGCAGCAGCAGCAGCAGTAGCACCACCAGCGGCGGCGGCGGCGGTGGCGGTAATCCGCGTCGGGGTCGGGATATCCGAAGCGATTGGCGCGCAATGAGCCGCTTGCGATCCCATTGCGAGGACCTAAAGCATGCGCTGTCCTCCTCCTTGTCGTACGAGGTGAATGTCAATCTCGCCCTCCTCTTTGGGGAGGTGACCACCTCCTCCTCCTCCTCCCCTTCCACCGCCTCGTTGTCCTCCTCCTCCTCCTCCTCTTCCTCCCTCGTCGACTTCAAGATGTCCATGACCCGCCGCCAGCTCGAGGAGCTGCTCGAGCCCATCTTCCAGAAGGTTCTGGGCGTCGTGAAGACGGCGCTCAGCCTCGCACAGGTTGCCCCTCCGGACATCTCAGAGGTCATCTCAGCCGGAGGCTCGATGCAGATCCCCAGGATCCAGGAGCTGCTGAGCGGGGTGTTCGGCGGCAGGCACGTGTGCAGAACCAGCCTGCCGAGCGAGTGCGTAGCCTACGGGGCGGCCATTCAGGCGGCCTTGATGACCGGGCAAATTACTATGGACGTCAACGACTTGGAAGTGGTGGAGGTGGTCCCCACCACCCTGGGATTCAGGTCGCCGGGGGGAAATTTCGTCCGACTGATCGAGCGCAACACGCCTTACCCGACCAAAGCGGTCTATTCCAATCTGTACGCCCGGTGCGGGTCCACGTGGCACCGGATCACGATCTACGAGGGGGAGAGGGGGAAATGCGAGGGGAACCACCTCCTAGGCGGGGTGATGCTGGAAGGACTGCGCCCCGGCGCGCCGGGCAGCGGCACGGAGAGGGTGCCGCTCGAGGTTGCCCTGGTAATCAACGAGGTCGGGATCCTGACTGCCACCTTGACAGAAAAGCTGACAGGGAGGAAGGCCTCTTGCGTCTTCGGGCGGCTGCAGTGGGGCAGATGGCGTCCCGACCAGACGCAGATGGCTGCGCGCCAAGCGCGCGAGCTGGGACCGCAGGATCGCGCTGACGTGGCCAAATCGACTGCCAGGTGGCAATTGCGCGATTACATCGACGAAGGTATGTGGCGGCTGTCTACGGTGTCCGATCACGAGGAGAGGGAGAGATTGAGGGCACTCATGAGTGCCGATTCGGACTGGCTTGATCACAATGACCATCACTTATTAGACATCTCTTTATATGAAGGAAGGCGACAGCGGCTGCGGACGGCTCTTTATGGGTTGTTCGCTGCTGCTGCTGTACCTGCCAAGAACGGGGGTGATTGCACTAACGGGGCTAAACGGAATGACAATGGAGCTAGTAAACGGAATGATGATGATGATGACGAGGATCGATCCGACGTTAGATCCTTTGTTCGTTCGTTAGACGATGGGGATCCCGGCACAAGTAGTCGAATGAACCGAGCTGATGATGGGGATCCCGGCACGAGTACTAACGGGGCGAGACGGGAGCTCGTTGAACCCGATGGTGGTGGTAGCGGCGGCGGACGAGATTATGATGGCGATGATCGGGATCCAGGTAGATCTACCCTTGCGAACGGGGATCATCCCGAGATGTCGCGAGATACTCAGACCGGGTCGGACGGAGGGGGTCCCGGCACGAGTCGTAGTAACCGAGCTGCTACTACTGATCGGAATCCCGACCCGAGTCGTAACGGTCGAGATTACAATAATGATGAGAATGATGATGATGATGATGATGATGATGATCCGTCCGTTCGATCTGTTCTTGATCGGGGTCTGCGACGAAATAGGCGTAATCAATCGGATCGGGATCGCGGTGGGAGTGGTACCAGGCCTGATGGCTACCCCGCACCGCGTCATAACGACGGCCGAGATGTTGCTGGTGCTGGTGGGGGTGCTGCTGCGGGTGCGGGTGCTGCTGCTAATGATGTTCATGATGATCCGTGCGTGAGATTAACTACTTTGGATGGTGCTGGTGCTGCTGGTGCTGCTGCTGCTGTAGCTGCTCCTGATGATGATGACGATGTTGATGATGATCCGTGCGTGAGATTAACTACTTCCATGGATGGGGATCTGTCGCGGAATAGTCGTGACCAAGCTGACGACCATGGGGATCCCGATAGGAGTGGTAACGGAGGCGATGCGAGTCCCCAACCGCCTGGTCGTAGCGTTGACCTAGCGGACGGCAATCCCGAGCCGATAGCCAATCAGTTTCATCCCGATCCCGACCCGTTGGTTGACCAACCTCATGCTGATCCCGACCTGAGGTTCGATCAATCTCGCGGCGATCCGGACGCGAGCAATGGTCGTAATCAAGCTGATGAGCGTAGGCCGGACCCGAGTAGTAGTAGTACCAGTAGGGACCGATCAAGCACGGATCCCGATCAGAGACGTATTGCTAGTATTACTAGTAATCAATCCGACCGGGATCTGGACGCGTATAGTAGTAGTAACCAGTCTAATGAACATCCCGACGCGATGATGATTACTGGATCTGGATCGCATGGGGATCCCGGGCCAAGTCGCGGAGTTGCGTCGTCGGGATGGACCCATCTGCTGAACGGGATGGCGAAGCTACTACCGTCTTCACGCGAATAGAACTCTCGGTCATCATAGCCGCGCGCATTTGGGGCAACTTTCAGTCTAGATGCAGCGACAATGACCAGGCGTTCTATGCGGGTGAAGACGGCAGTAGCAACCGATCCAGCGGGCATCCTCGTCGTGGGGATCCATCGCGATCCCGAGGAGAGACCAATCTGTCGCCGATCCCGATCATCAGCGGAGTAACGACGACCGACCCGAGCTGAGCGGTCGCCGCCAATGCAACGGGGTCCCGATGAATCCCCCTTTTCCTCCTCGACGGGATCCCAACCAGTAGTTGTATAGAAAGAGGCAGTTTCCGTCTTTTCCTCTCGTGTTCGATTCTTCCCCTCGCCCCCGTCCTCCGCCGTCCTCCGCCGTCCTCC
>BFEA01000308.1:1112284-1128048 GCA_003427395.1 Chara braunii | reverse complement strand
CTCTCTCTCTCTCTCTCTCTCTCTCTCTCTCTCTCTCTCTCTCTCTCTCTCTCTCTCTCTCTCTCTCTCTCTCTCTCTCTCTCTCTCTCGTGTACTCCACACACAGCCATGCACCAGTCCTTGTTGTGGCGTTTGGAGCATTGGCAGCCTTATGAAAACATATTTAGAGGCATTTCAGCTCCAGTATGTCTTCCTGGTTGTTCGAGAGAGATTTGCCTCAAGGGGGCTGTGGCTTGTGCATTCTGGTCCACCCTTGTGGGCTGAAGAGCAGAACCCCACCTTTACCAGGAGACAGTCATTACGCCTATGATCAGGCAAAGCCTCCAGGGACTCGTGATGCCTGCTTGTGCTGATCCAACACTTGTGCAGCCTGACCCTGTCATAGTCAGAGTGACTGCAGGTCTGGCTGAGGTGGCGAAAAATGAATCAGCAGGGTATAACCGTATAAGTGGATACTGCACTGCCCATGTGTGGCAACTTAAGCATTATTTGTTTGGCTTGTGAGCGACACTTCGTTTTTTCACGAGCAGATTTATGGTATGTTCGCCACCTAGCCTTTTGTTTCTTGTGGCCTGTAATGGTCCACTTGTATGTCTCTGGAGGCTCTCCTCAGCACCACTTTGTATGCAGCGAATGCAAATCAAAATGCGGTTCCAAATGTCGTGTGCCTTTATTGTGTGGATGATCTGCATTGTACAAACTGTGCAGTGGATTACCTGACAAAAAATTTGGGTGTGGACACTGGAGGCTGAGCGCAAAGTGGGCAGTGGATTGATTATCCAACAACAAAAAAAGGGGTTAGTATGCTAAGCAACATGATTATCTGCACTGTACTGAGCCTCCACACCCAAGTTGTTTCTGTCCATGATATCTTGTTGCAACCCTGTGATAGGACCCCCATTCCAACCCTGCAACCCTCCCACCCTCCAAACCCTGTGTTCCCACCCTGCAGTGCTTCAACCCTTGTTCCAACCCTGCGACCCTGCAACCCTCCAATTCTCGTCGCAACAACCCTTTGACCATCCAACCCTTGTTCCAGCCCTGCAACCCTCCACCCTGGTTGCAACGACCCTGCGACTTTGTTGCTTCCTGGGAAGGACATGAGGCGACAACATAGGCACAGGATGACAAACGGCAGCAAGGGACAGAGGCTGGAGCGCATGGGGGAGGCTGGAGGGCAGACGGCACACAAGTATACCAAGCAGACACCACACAAGTATACAGAGCAGATGACACACAAGCACACCAAGCAGACGACACGCCGGCACAGCAAACGGTCCAAGCAGATGACACACACGCATGCCAAGCAAATGACACACAAGCACACCGAACAGACCAAGCAGACGAGCACAAGCACACCAAGCAGACAATCTGAAACTTGAAAAAGCAACCAGTCCCGGAATTTTTCGAGAATTGAAAAAAAACAAAAACTGATGAGAGGCTTGTTCTGAATCAGGCCAAAGATTGGTCAGTCAAAAGAGGGAGGGCACCGAGGAAAACCCAGTAAGCACCGACCACTCGACCCGCTCCCTCGACCAACATGTACTGGACACCGATTCTGAAGGCCTGGCGCCGAACGATGCCGAACAAGAGAGGGCCACCAAGCAACAAAAGAGGAAGTCCTAAGGCAGCCTTTGTTCTGCAATCCTTGGATCAAAGACGCAGAGGGCAAAAGCTTTGGACTCTCCGGGCTAAAGATCGGAGATATCTGTCCTGGGTACAAAGAGGAGTATGGCAGGTTAGACATCTATGGTCCGAGGAGCGACAGGATTGGCTATCTGCTACGTTGGTACCAAGTTACCAACATAGCAGAAATCCACCAAAGCATCCCTCCCCGATGGACGTCTCTCCTAAGGAGAAACACACGTGTAAACCAGGAGATTGGGCCCTACTCATCTCCCAGACCCCTCCATCAAGAGCCTAACGTTTTGTCTCTAGGTCCGATCCAGCAAGCTACCAAGCCAACTCCATATCCTACCCGATTGCTAAACACAGCCCGTACGAACTAGAAGTTTAAAACAGTACACCTGAGAATGGACGGATAGAAACCTTCCTGCTTAGGAAGGTCGGAGTCTCTCACAATAAACCGTGGACCATTTTCCAGCCAGAACGCAGTATAGAGGAGCTCGAATTCGACCCAAAAGAGTGGACTTGGGAACAAGGCACCACCGGGCAGTCAAGAACAAAAAGTTAAAAACAGAATATGATGTACAATTTGGTTACGACGTCTGCAGACCACTGATCCGAACCCAAGGCTGCTGGAGAAATGGCGGAACATCCTGTATCTTGACCTCTCGACCCCCTTCACCATCCCATGGGCCGAATATTTCCTCATCAGACCAGTCAGGATCCGTCGCATGCAGTGGCTCATAGCACATGCAACCCTCCCGATCAACGAATGGCTACACGAGAGAAGGAAACACTCAGACCCAGACAGCTTGGAATTATGCGCACTGTGCAATAACAACATACCCGAAGACATCCCTCACTGCCTTCTCTTCTGCCCGGAAGCGGCCTTGATCTGGAACAAGGTCCCGGAACTGTGGCTAATCCTCTTCTCCACACCACCTCCCCCCCAGTCCCCCCTCCTCTCTAACTATCCTACTCTTCGTCAGCACCCCCAGGAACATCAAGGGCAGCAGGGAAGTCTGGTTCAATTTACTCAGAAAATTTGCCCTCTGGGTCATATGGAAAAGCAGATGCACACAGACAATCGAGGGAACAGAGGTGGCAAGGGAGGAAATGTGGACCCTTCTGCTGCTAAACATGGCAGAGACTGAGATCCGGAGCAGATGGTGAAAGATATCTTCATCCATGGATTGCAGACCAGAAAAGCAGGCAGTCAAAAGAGGGGCATTCCTGAAGGAGCCTGGTTGTTAAAGGGCAAGGTCGGTACCATAATGAACAACAGGCTGGTATGTATGGAAGAGGTGGCATCAGGCTTATAGCTGTTAGGCAACGGAACACCACGGAGTCCAAGCAGGACGAACTGCACGACGAGCACGAAACGAGCAGCCTGACGAGCAGGGCCTGATTTGGAGCCTGAGAGGATCAAGTGGGTAGGGCAAGCTGAGAGTCATACAGGGGAGTAATCAATGCTGGTCAGGGATCCTTTGGCCAAACCGAAGGAAGCGTGAGCGTGTACTCTGTATTTCAATTTGCCTTGCCGGGGGAATTGAAAACCTCACAGAAGTTCAAATTTCAGATGTCAGGTTCTGCACTCTGTGGACATCAATCTGCAAACTCAGCCCCTTGTGCACCAGCACCAGTGGTCCTTCTAGCACCAGTGCCAGTGCCTATCCTGGGACCGAGTTGTTGTTGCTATGTGTGGGGTGAAATTGCTGTGCAGTTGCCTTGCACCTGCCATCACCTTTGCCAGGATCACCTCTGTGGTATGGTCGAGGGCTAATCCTCTGCTTGTAATTGCCTCTTGTGTACTCAGGTTTGTGTGTGGGCCACACCATGTCCTCTATGGCAGATCGGGCTAAATCTTCTGTCTGTCCTCAATGTGCTTCTGTCTTTGTACCTTCTGGAGGTAAGTAACAACTCTGGATCCCGTACTTGTCTGCGGTGTGCGACTCCGAAGGAGTGCTTGTTGCGGCGACAACCCTGCTGTAGGGGTAACAACACTGCATCCTTCACCAGCTGGATGGACTTGCACACACATGCACACATGCCATCACAAACACAACTGTCATTGGAGCTCTGCAGTGACAGTAGGAGGACTCTCTGACTCTCTCTCCCTCTCTCTCTCTCTCTCTCTCTCTCTCTCTCTCTCTCTCTCTCTCTCTCTCTCTCTCTCTCTCTCTCTCTCTNCACACACACACACACACACACACACACACACACACACACACACACACACACACACACGTCCCGTGGGCTTGAATCATGTTAGCGGTGGCCATTTTGAGTACTTCGCTCTCAGTATATGCCTCTCTGCTTACAGCGGCAGCCTATATACCATGCCGGGCTTTGGAGACATTGAATGCTGGATAGAATCAGAGGAGCAGAATGCCTGTCTGGCAGATACACGTGCCATAGTGGCATGAGTATCACATTGCTCCACCTGGTGTTCATGGGGAGGTGATTGCAGCTTCACCCTGCAATCGGTCATCCTCACATTTGTCCTGCATATGGACTTCGATTTTTGATCATGTGTGTAAGAAAAATCATACGTCAGCATAATCTATAAGGCACTTCTGTGCCCTCTCTTTCATGGACAACTCAATGGGTGCGCTATGGGATGACAGTAGAAGGGACCCCATGCTGTCTGACATTACTCTTCCTCTTTGTCTTTTTCATCTGACATTACTTCCTATCATCTATAGAGAGCAGCCCAAGTCGTTGTTGTTGTTTTTTTTTTTTTTTTTTTTTTTTTTTTTTTTTTTTTTCTGTGAAGGGTGATGATGGCCTTGAGATATCATCATTGTAACTGACCAGCCCTACGTAATTCCAAATTGCAGTATTTTTTTACTATTCTAGGCATCTCATTCCAGTGGAGTTCGATCTCAGGTCTGTATTTCAACTGTTCAGTCCAGGCGGGGTGTACCAACTGAGCTAGGCCAGTTGGTCGTATTTGGTTGCATTTGTTTTCCCTGGTTGTCCAGGAGTAGTAACGAGTGGCAGAGGGACATACCTGATTGCCGGCCAGATTCCGACCCCTCCCCCCCCATCAATACACTCCGTTTTAGAAGACATTTTTTTGTGCATTCCTCTGAGGTCATCAAGATTCGCACTCACGATCTGTGTACAAACACGTGTGTACCGTCCAGCCCGATGGGGTGGGTAGTGAAGCTAATTCTTTTTTCACCCTTCTCTGCAGCACATCATCTCGCTGCCCGCCCATGGACACGGATCAAGCATCGTTCGTCGGCACTGCTTTGGGGGGGGGTTCTTTCAGAGGACAGTTGCTGTGCCCAGGCTTCCTGTGAAAACGTGGGTGCATTTTGATTGGCAATATTACGAAGGGACGGCTGTCGATCGGCCTTTCCCTGATCAACATGAAGGGATGGCTGCCGCCAGGCTTTGCTTTGCATTGCATTGAGAACTACGATGTGTCTTCATCCATTCCATCCACTCTGCACCTGCCTGTGCTGTCAATCCATTCCTGTGATGCCTTGGGGTGAGCGACGACCATCATTGTTTTTTGTCTTAACATGCCAACAGCATGATATATGTGTTGCTGCTATGTTCAACAGGCATTTGTGCACGGTCCTGTGTCTATACTTGGCTCACATGTCAGCTGCCACGCTAGACTCCCATCTTGTCACGTCCGTTATAGAACCCGATCTGCCAACATTTGGCAATTCTCTGATATGGAAGTCCGGATTCGAACCCAAACATCTGCACAAGTTGCATATGGGGCCGGATTTTGAATGCCGTCGCTGTCGCGTGAGTTGGCATACGGTGCGCAATGCGGAGAGACTGCCACCTCAAGGGCATGCATTAGCGGGCTGGTCCTGCGGTTCTTGAACACACTTTCTCTGGATCTGCTCCTGTTGCTGTCTGCCCGGATGCGGAATTGAACCCCATAGAATGCCTGTTCACTGCTATTTGGCATTTGGTAGTCACACTGGTGATGATGATCGTTCTGCGGAAAATGCATGGGACATACCCGGGTTTTTTTTTTTTTCCCTTTTCGGTGGCCCGCGTTGGACCTTGGCTCCAGCACTCACGTGAAATCAGACTCGCTTTCTTCTTCACTTCTCATACATGCAAACAGATGTCAATCCCCGCTGGTGCTGTGCGCCCACACAAAGCTCAGAGATATTCAAGTCGAGAACACAGTTGTAATACAAACTCGCTTCCAACTGGCTATGGCGCCTAAGCGCTCACACATCCTCTGTCCGACACTATATTCACACAACTGTTTGCGCGCACTCGACTCTGGATCTCCCTGGATATCCCACGCACACAAACTCAGTACCGAACACACACACACACACACACTGAACTCTATCTCTAAGCTACAGCGGCTATGGCCGCCTAACCTCTACTGGCTATGGACACTCTATCTCCCTTCATCCCACTTCGACCTTGGGCTTCTGCAGGCCACCTCACACAAGACGCCTGGGCAGCGCTTCCACATGGCTCACACAGAAATGAATGAATGGCTGGACGCTGCCTCTTGATTTATACTTCTGTAAGTCGCTGGTCTGCCCTTTTCCACTGGGCCCCTGGTGCACACAGTCCCTCATGGTACTTGCTGACTGGACAAAGTGAGACTGGGGCTGGGTACTGCTGACTAAGTGAAGTTGGACTCACCACTTGCCCACTTGCCTCTGGTCTGCTGTGAATAACGTGAGAAAAACTCAAAAGGCCACTTCCGGACCTTCCGGAAGTCTGTGGACTTGGCCTTTCGGGACTGTAGCAGCTACGACCTTTGTGACCTTTCAGAATTACTACAGCTACGGCCTCTACACAACTATGGCCCCTACTCGACAGACCTACAGATCGAACCCCTACAGCTACACAGACCTATGACAGACAACAGTCAACTTCCAAAACACATGTCAAAGGTTAAAACACACAGGGGTCGACTCGATACTGTACACGGGTGTGGTAAGGTCTTAGGGATCGAGCCCTGGGATCTGCATCTGCTATTGCCAATGGTGAAAATGGCCTCCTGAGTGGATGGGCTTGGGGCATACGCTATGAGTTTGTTAAACTTTCTTTGCTTTTTCTGTTTGTTTGTTTTTCCCTTCTGGATTGTGTTTCGCGTGGGTCTCCTTGCCCTCCCTCCCCCACTCTGCCCCTTTCTTCTTCGCCGCAGCTTCACTGCGGCAGGGTCCACTTGTTTTCTCTAATAACAAGACTGGACCCCCGAATTAGGTCGCTGCAGCCCAGTATGTCCTAAACTATTATTGTGTGTTTGAGACTCTTGAGAGGTTGCAGGCAGAGCAGTGCGGCCAATCAAGCATTGGGTGTGATAGCTATGCGAGTTACTCTGCGTGGTTTGGGTTCGCTTTTTTCTTTTCCAAGCGTCGATGTCTCCAGACTGCATTGTTTGACAGGTAGGACTCCTAAAAAGTAGGAGGGTTGCAAGATGATGAAATGTTTCCCGTCGGCCGTTGGGTTCATCATGCGATTACCAGACGTCAGACGCTGGATACAAATCTCGCTGTGCGCGTTCCTCCGCGGTCTACCGTTCCAAACATGTGTTTTCTGCCCGAGTGCACATAAACAAGCAAAATTGAAAATTCTGTTGCCTTAACTTGCCTATATTGTGTCCAAAACCACAGTGCATGATTTTAAGTGATTAGTAGATTACTAATTTGACATTTGTAATTTTGTATTGAAAAAAAAACAGGAACAAAGAAATATGGCTGTGGCAGGTGGCAGGGTTCCTGGAATTGTGTCAGGGATAGGGCACATCACAGCAGAGGAGAAAAATGAGACTGTGGTGAGGTACATGCCAATTTAGTGATGACAAACCGACAGCAGACAAAGAAGGAAAAAGGCACATAGCGACACACGGTATCATCCCGAACGTGACGGCGAGCTCAAAAATAAAGTACATGAAGAAACAGCTCATAGAGCCTGGAACGAAAGTAAGTGAAGCTCATCGAAGCAAGCAAGCTATTCTCGTCAAAATCGAGACCAAGCTCACCGGCAACGACCCGACATGTTTCGTCCGGCAGCCGGAACCGGAACTCATCAGGGGCCTATGTCATGGATGACACAGGTCAGACTGGTCTCTTCTTTTGCTAATGAATGGAGTCGCAATTGCAGTCAGGTACCTCTTGGAAATCCAGGATCGTTACTTAAGTGCAGACCACTTTTCGTGGCCGTTCTTTTTCCTTTCGGAGGGAGCATGATAAGAGCAACCTCCAAGTGAGTGATGCCCCTCTCTTCTTCTTCTTCTTGTTCTTCTTCCTCTTCTCCTCCTCTTCTTCCTCTTCTTCCTCTTCTTCCTCCTCTTCTTCCTCTTCTTCTTCTTCTTCTTCTTCTTCTTCTTCTTCTTCTTCTTCTTCTTCTTCTTCATCATCAGGAGGATGGCTTCAATCTATTGGTAGGGAGCTGCATCAGCTGGAACCGGGGCCAGCACCCCTCTAACAAAAAGGAGAAGAAATGTTGAACAGATAGCAGCATTGATTGCGCTCGTGCTAGGGGATGGACTGCCCTCGTAATTGAAGTTTGGACTGGAGTCTATCTCCGTAAATTCACTCCCCTCTAAGTGATTAAAATCCCGACCATATCCCTGCCTCATGGTGAAATTCGATCGCCTTTCCACCCGTCACCCATTCCAACTCCATATATTCCGACCGTGGCATCCTCAGGAAGCTGTCCCTGAGCCCCCTCCAAACCCAAGAACGCTGCCATCAGCACTATTGGCAGACATTGAAACCGCACTCCCACATGGGTTACTCACCCCTCTGCAGCTCGAAGCAAACTCAGTATACGCTACTATACGGGGAAAAAAACCCTATGTAAGCATTGTAAGGTAATCATCCACTGTCCCTCCATCGGTAGATGAAGAAACAGCTAGAAATAATATCACGCTTTTCTGCAATTTATGGCCATGAAAAGTGGCCTTGCAGTTGGGGAGGGAGGGACGTGCCTAAAAACCAAACGGCACGCAGAAGCCATTGGTTTTTCCCAATTATAGCTGGATTCATGTGATTGAAAAAGAAAGAAAAACAAGAGGCCTAGCTCAATTGGTACACCCATGAACTGCTGAAATACAGACCCAAGTCTGGATCCAGATGCAATCAGCTGGGCAGAATTATGTAATTCTGAAGTACCTGGGCGCGGTCATTTTAATGGTGGCATCTCAAGGCCGTCTGATTGCATCTGGATTCGAATTTGGGTCTGTATTTCATCCGCCCTCCAGCCTCAGCATCCACATGTACCATGCCTCTTGGCTGAATTAGATCCCTAATCACACGTTGCCCTCTGCCCTGTCAGCTGCTTGGACCCTGAACAAAACCAGCCTCCACCAACCTCAGCATCCAGGTGTAGAAGTGTTCTTCTTCTTCTTCTTCTTCTTCTTCTTCTTCTTCTCTTAACTTCATTTTCTGCTTCCCTGTGATGGAAAGACCTCTCCAGTTTTCAATTGCATCGGTTCCGTCTTTGATTGATGACCAGCTCGAACAGGGTCAATGGATAAATACCTGAATCTGTAGACAGTGCAAAACCTAAATGCAGACGAGATTGCTCTGGAGTACACAAAAGAAAGACGCCTGAAACCGTGACAGAAAGCTCGTCGAATTTTAAGTCGAATCTGTCCTATCATCACTTGGTGAATACCGTCTTCACTGGAACAGTGCCCCCGGTCACTGTCGCTGCATCTAGACCAAAAATTGCCCCAAATGGCAAATACAGCTATAACGACCGGGCGTTCTATTCGGGTCACTATTCCGGTGTAGATGGTAGCTCAAACAGGGTCAATGGATTAATAAGTGAGATCCGTAGGCAGCGCAAGCTCTCAATGAAGACGAGCTTGCTCTCTCTCTGTTTTTTCTTTTTTTTTCAAATTTGGACCATTTCTCGAGTTATGCGTGTCGTCCTTAAGCAGGGGCCATGCTAATCTTCTCTGTATCGTTCCAATTTTAACAGATGTGCCGAAGGACAAGATGCGCTTGCCCTTATTTGGAACAATGTACAAAAGAAGGATGCATGAACTAACAGGCAGAGGCCTGGGAACCAGATGTATGTAACCATGAGATGTAAGTAGCTCAGGTTGCAACGACGAGGCCTCATAATAGGTGGGGAGGGAAACCAACCCTTACAGGCAATGAAGAGGGTCAGTCAGATTCCGCAGACGAACAAGCGCCTTCCTCCAGATTGTAAGGATTTCATGCGGTGGCCTTGTCCTGAGTCCCAGTCCCAGATGGTCCTAGTCACACTAGGTTCACGTACTTCTCAGTCCCGTCCGATCCGGAATGAAGCGTCGTAGTCCCGTCCGATTAGGAATGAAAACGTCGTCGGTATGCCTGACGGAAAAGGTGCAGTCCCAAAGTCCAATTTTGTAGTGGCGTCCCAAGAAAGTCCGGAGCAGCTGACAGACCGCGGGCGACCGGTACCGGTCCTGAGCTGGCAACATGAAGTCAAAGGAACTATATATAGCTGCTACAGTGACGTGCCAAGGCGGTTGTTCAATCACGAAGTTGCAGCACTGCTTGTGGCTTGTGCGACGGTGCGACTTGGGCGGAGACCTGCACCAAGGAAGAAAGGAGACGGCACCAACTGGAGGCCGAATGTGGGTTCGGAATTCCAATCCTCAAATATAAGGTCGAAAGAAACGAACCATCGAACTGCCGAAATGGAAATTCAATACGAGACCCTCCTAAAAACGTGCTGACTAAGGAAAGTGTAATCAATCTCTGATTTCAGAAATTGAATCGATGCAGCACTTGGAGACTCACGTGAGCACTGCGTACAGGGACAAAAAAGCAAGAGTCCGAATTTCAGAATCCCGGAAAAGTAAAATAAAATAAAATAAAATAAAATAAAATAAAATAAAATAAACTTTAATAAAGTAATAAGTAAAAAAGAATGAACTCGCGAATTTGGGATACCGGAATGTGATACCGGGGTACTTCTCAGAATATGAAGATGCAGATGATTTTCGGAAAGGACTGAATACTTCTACAAAGTGTGACCACGTGAGCATCGAAACAAAAGAAATCAGCAACAGCGACACAAATACGTCAAGGAGAAACGACAAAGTTCTTCACAGTTGTTCGGAGAAATTGTATTTCGATATATCGCGACCAAGTGAACATCTGGACAGTGGGAATTCTTCAAGTATGACAATGACACGGTGATAGGAGACTGCAGGGGCTAGGGTTCAGCTGGACGGGGAAGTATTTGGACCAAAGGGTATATATATGGATGACAATGGCTAAAAGGATTACCTGAGCAGAGAGGTAGAAGGGTAATCGCGGCTGTTTCAGTCGCATGCCATGGAGAGGGCATGTATTCTGTGAAAGTAAAGCCTCGCACGTGTTGTCCAATATTGCAACTCTCTCTCTCTCTCTCTCTCTCTCTCTCTCTCTCTCTCTCTCTCTCTCTCTCTCTCTCTCTNTCTCTCTCTCTCTCTCTCTCTCTCTCTCTCTCTCTCTCTCTCTCTCTCTCTCTCTCTCTCTCTCTCTCTCTCTCTCTCTCTCTCTCTGACTTGGATCGTTCACTGTCACTCTCTGAATGCACTCGGTACTTAACCCTTCTCACTATTGTGTCACCCTACTTCCTCGCTAGTCCTAGCAATGGCGCCCTAGCGCCGGTTGCTCCAACAATCGCCCAACCAGTCTCCTCGAATCATGGCACAGGCGTACAGCAGCGCCTCCACACAAGCGAATTGACAAGTGAGTCGCTAAGGTTACTGTAGCTGCTTAAGTAGTAGCTGAATTGGTGTCTTTGTTGGCTCTGGACCAGTAATGGTCTCCCAGGGCCTGTCCGTTGCACGTTTGCCAGTTCCAGAACTCCCGTCTTTCCCAGGGTGCTGCCGCTAAGTTTAGACTTGGAGTTTGGACTTTTCCTGTTGGGTACCGGGCTTACCGGAGTTCTAACGACCCACTACCGACCTACTGGGCCTGAGTCGGCAATTTGGCCGCTGGGCCTGCCAGTTCGGCTATCATATATGGGACTGGGACCATTGGGACTCAGGGACTGGGACTCGGGGCATGACTAAGACGTGAAATCCTTTGCTTCTCTAGAGTACTTTTCTCGAGACTACTTTTCTTTAGACAACTGTTCTCTGGACTACTCTATTCAACTTCGCAGGTTGAGAGCCCTCCCACACTAAAGTATTTATATGGGACTGGGACCATTGGGACTCAGGGACTGGGACTTGGGGCATGAATAAGACGTGAAATCCTTTGCTTCTCTAGAGTACTTTTCTCGAGACTACTTTTCTTTAGACGACTGTTCTCTGGACTACTCTATTCAACTTCGCAGGTTGAGAGCCCTCCCACACTAAAGTATTCTAGTGTACTCTTGATCTGCTGTGCTCTCCCGCACTAGAGTACTCTAGTGTACTCTTGCTCTGCCGTGCTCTCCTCGACAATGTGGAAAGTAGTCTGCTGTATGGTACGTTGCCGTGGAGCACACTGCTGTACTCTCCTCTAGACTATTCTGCTCTAGTGTTCTACCCTAAACTTATAAAGTACTCCTGTAGTCTACTGTGCTCTAGAATACTTATCTCTAGAGTACTCGAGTAGTGTGCTGTACAGTACTCCACTGTAGAGTACTCTGGTGTGTGGTGGTTCGTTGTGGGGTGAGTACGTTGCTTGAGACTTTCTCTACTCTTCTCTATAGTCGCGTGGTGTAGAGTACCCTGCTGTAGGGTTCTTTGCGGAGTGGTTGGCCACAGGGTACTCTTTTGTACGGTTGCTTGCTGTAGAGTACTCTGCTGCAGGGTGCTTTGCAGACAATGCAGAGTCATTTGCTGTCGAGTACTTCGCTCTACAGTGGTTAGTTTAGAGTAACTCAGTAACCTGCATTACTATGCTCTAGATTATCGCCGTTAGAGTTCTCTGCTCTGCTCTAGCGTAGTCTACTCGGAGCATTTTGCTCCAGTCCGCTGTTCAGTTCACTGCTCTAGTAGTCTGCCCTAGAGAAGGGTGCTCTGTAGTGCTTTTTCTGTACAATACTATCCTTCAGAGTACTCTGCTCTAATGAACCCCGTTGTAGAATACTCTGCTTAAGAGGACTTTGCTCCAGAGTAGTCCGCACTATCGCACTCTTCAGTAGAGAACTGTAGTCTGGAGTATTCTCCGGCAAGAGTACTCTGCTCTAGAGTGGTCTACTCGGAGTATTGTGCTCCAGTCTGCTGTTCCGTTCTCTGCGCTACAGCACTTTGCTCTAGAATAGTCTGCCCTAGAGTAGTGTGCTTTGTAGTACTGTGCTCTACAATACTATTCTTTAGAGTACTCTGCTCTGATCGACTCCATTCTACAGTACTCTGCTTAAGAGCACTCTGCTCCATAATAGTTCACACTATAGTATTCTTCACGAGAGTACGGTAGTCTAACAGAGTATCCTCGAGCAGTCCACTCCACGTTACTCTGCCCTTGAGTACTCCACTTCACAGTGCAATCCTTTGGAATAGAAAACTCTTCTCTAGAGTACTCTGTACTGTAGTACGCTGCTCTAGAGTAGTTAAGAGTAGCAAGAGCATGTTGCAAAAGAACACTCTACTCTTGGCTCTTGAGTATGCTGCTCTTGAGTACTCTGGCGTACTCTTTTCTGCACAACGATGCCCTAGACTACCCTGCTTTAAACCGCTAGTACACGACCCCAGCCGTGCATAAAGTTTTTGTCGCCACAAGCAAAACTCGGAGGCGCTGCGCGGCCAGGCCCGCCGTTGAAAAAAAAAATCAGCGGCCTCCGAAGTGGTGCGGGTTTCATGCTGACACCCGCGGGCCGATATGTGGTGTACTCACTGTGCTGGTGCTTTGAAGTAGTCGGCTCTGGAGTAGTCTGTGCTTGAGCAGTCTGCTCTAGAAAACTGTACGCTCCAGTTCTCAGCTGTAGACTGCTTTGCTTGCAAGTATTATAGAGTAGTCAAGAGAAGCAGTCTGCTCGGTGTCCTTGGCTGAGTCATTACTCTGCTCTAGATGAGTCTGCTCCTTAGGACATATGATACTTTGCTATAGATTGCTTTTCTATTGAGTACTGTGGTCCAGACATACTCTGCTCCAGAGTACTCAGAGTAGTTGAGACTCCTCTGCTTTACAGTTCTCTGCCCTATAGGACTTCTCTCTGGAGGATTCTGCTGAACTCTGCTCTGGGGTCCTCTAGACTAGTCTGCTGTAGAGTGCTTTCGGGGGAGAGTCTTACAGATTGGTCTGCGCTAGAGTGGTCCACTCCAGAGTGCTATACGGTAGTCTACTATAGGGTACTCTGCTGTATAGTACTGTGATCTAGAGTTCTATAGAACGGTCTTCTCTAGGGTGGTCTACTGCAGAGCGCTATACAGTAGTCTACGATAGGGTACTCTGCTTCAGAGTGCACATCTCTAGAGTCATTCACTCTGCTCTACTTGATAGTGCCCTGCTCTCGAGTACCCCGCTCTTGAATACCTGGCTGTTTTAGAGTGCGCGAGACTCTAGAGTAGTCTGCTCCAGAGTCCTCTGCTCGAACTTCAAAAGAGTATTCTGCTCCGGAGCACTCTGCTCGAGACTGTTCAGCTCGAGAGATTCTTCGTGCAGTATTATGCTCAAGAGTCGTCTGTTGTAGTGTGCTTTAGAATGTGCTATTCTGGGATACTCTGCTCTTTGAGTACTCTTCTCTAGAGTACTCCAGTCTGCTCTCCCTGTTCTGTGCTCGAGATTACTCTGCCTTTTAGGTCCTTAGTGGCCTAATCTAGAGTACTTCTCTTCTCTAAGGTTCTCTGCTTTAGAGAATGCTACGGTGTACTCCAGTCTGTTCTTCGGTAGTCTTTTCCTATGTACTGGTATCCTGGAGTTCTCTGTTCTATGGTACCTTAGAATAGTCTGCTCATGGGTACTCTGGTACAGACTTACTCTGGACTAGAGTGCTCTCACTTGCTGCGCGAGATGAGAATGTGTTGTTGGTCTCAGATCGTTATCCCGATCTGGATGCCTCTGGCGAGGAACACCATGGCCTCCTCGACCGTTGAGTCTTTTCATCTGTACAAGTGAGGAGAGAGGCCCTCAGGAGGAGGAGAAGACCCACAGAACATCTCTGAAACGGCCGAGAGGTTTGTTATGCCCAGTCAGTGCAGTCACAATAAATCTGGGAAGAGAGAGGCTGGACAATGCGAACACTTCATACCTCTGTGCTTGGCCGCCAGGCGTCTGGGAAGCAATACACGTTCGCCTACCATCGACTGGGATCGTCCACAATCAAGGATGATGACTGACATAGCTGACCTTCAGAAAGAACAAGCCTTGGCGACAAGCGTTGGCCAGTCTGTGCCTTGTCAAAAGACTAAGACTACGAGGGAAAAGAGGTTGCGTAAGGTACGCCGTAGACTACGGGTGCAGACTCCATGGGCACAGGTGTTGATGGCTCCAGTCTATTCATGGAGAGCAGGGCATGCTGGGAACTGGGCCCTGTGTCCCACGAAGGTTAAATCAATGGAGTATGCATTGCGTAAAGGAGTGCATCGCAGTATTGATTGCCCTGTTCGTAAGGGGAGGGGACTAGCTGTCGGCACCTTGTCTGGGGACTAAACTTGAAATGACGGGTTCCGGGCGCACTTTCCTACCAAATGGATTGGGGGCAAGTTAATGAGTGGTGGTTTTCTCGATCATCTTAATGAACCAGGAATGCGCTGTGGAGTCCTTCAGGACATCCGTTGAAATTGGAACGATACAGAGAAGATTAGCATGGCCCCTGCACATTCAAGGATGACAAGCATGAACTGCAAGGAACCCGACTGTTCATCACTTGCTGGAGTGCTTCAGATCACATGCATATACACTGATTTCACAGATTGCGAAGCCTCACACGAAACCCAATAGAAGATGAATGAGAACCAGGAGGCTCAACTCAATTATCAAACCCAGATTTAGAGAGAGAACATCGTGAGTTCAAAGTGTATAGCGCTGAACAGAGTTACAAGTCTTCTTCAATCAACATGAGTTCCAAGCCTAGCGCTCATCAGCGCCAGCTGCCAAATGTCAAAAACAGCGCTCAACAGGTAAGTGTCACCATAGAGAGTGCTGGCTAGAGGGAAGGCAGCCATAGCTGCGGCAGCTCTAGTTAGAATGTTAGTAGGGATAGTCAGTCGGAGATACCAGTGAGTAGTATTCAGAGTAGATCCTCGTGTGATAGGGAGTGTGCATGCATGA
>BFEA01000308.1:1094501-1106315 GCA_003427395.1 Chara braunii | reverse complement strand
AAAAAAAACAAAAACAAAAAACCGCGCATCCAGCGCACCTTCCCCAGCCCAACCCGCATGCGTGCGCGCAGCGCATGGGCGCATGCCTGCGCGCGCGTGCGCATGTGCGCTTCACCCGGCACATAGTGCAGCGCGCACCGGTGCTGTGTGTGGCAAGTATGTTTTTTGACGATAGACTAGACAACCCCAAATGGGTGTGGGTGCTGAAGGGAGAACCAACTGTCCAACCGAATATATATCCGCCTCATGGCAGCCAATGGCAAACAAAAGGGGCCAGGAAAATCGAAGGCAAAGAAGGAGGTTTTTTGAGGAAACAAGTCCTGAACACACATGGAATCATGGAGGATAAGCATCAGAAGGACACCATGCAAGGACTGATCAAAATGGGCAGCTCAACGGAAAAAGCCTAGTACATTGAAAACCTGCAGGCAAGAGGAAAGCTTCTACAGGGAACCAAAACATTGAGGCCATCACAACAGCCACAGGGAATCAACACAACAGGGGATACACACAAACCGCTGAAAAGAAAGGCAGATCAGACGGCATCAATCTCACCCGCAAGCAATGCAGCACATGACAAAATCAGTTGGGCCAATGGTTCCCACACAACAACAGAAGGAATGGACACAGATACACACAAGAGTTCGGACAACCCGATAGAAAAAGAGGGAAAAGGTACAGACAAGGAAGGGAAGAAACCGCGAGGAATGGCAGAGGGCCGCAATGAAGAAGGGGAAACGACGATGGACGAAGAAGATCGACAAGTTACCCCAGAAGGAAGCAGCGAAAAAGGGGATGAATTGGAAGAGGAAGAGGGCGCAAATGACAACATGTCTCAGGGAACAACAGGAAAAGATTCTTGCAGCACGGGAGAACAGGACAGACTGGAAGGAGCAGAAGAGGACGAACATGAGGACTCCCTCACTTGGCTGTCAGAGTACGATAGGACGTTGGAAAGGGAAAGAGAGATTGAATTCGAAACCAGAGTAGCACACAAGAAGCACGTATTCAATCTGCAGAACTTCAACCTGACTCAGCAATCACTGGACAACTTTTTCCCCACACACAGTCAATACCAAACTCTAGAAAAGAACTGTCCGAATTCTTTGCTAAGCGCTACGGGGCAAAACTGGACGAAACAGCGAACCAGGGAAACACAAGAAACAGCGTCACCTGGCCCAAATCCTACACCAACACAGCCAGCCAAAAAGTAAGCAAAAGGCTCAAAGAACAAAGAGGGAAAGCACAAGCGATGCCAACAGTAAGCTCCCAGGACAAAGGGTCGGAAGAGAAAGGTGAAGAAGTGTACCTAGATGTAAGAGAGGATCTCGGCAGACAGAAAGAGGTTCTTAAGGCACAAATCATGGTCCTTAAAGACCAAAACAGGGAAACAGCAGATGAAGCAGTCAACCTGCAAAAGTTGGCCTCAGGCCACAACGCCGAAACGTTCACAACAACCAGGTTTGAAGCCAAAGGAGGGTGCAGAAAGAGAGCAATAATACCATGCAGATGGAACACAGAACACGGAGATTGGGATGTAGCAATCAATAAATCATGGACCCCCATCGCTCTGGCCAAACCAAGCAAAAAAACCTTGACAATTAACATCTCAGATCACGTTCCCATAAGCGCACATATTATGGGATCATGGGAAGATTGGAGGAAGGAGTGGATTGGCGCAAAAGGGGACTTGATGATCAGTGATCTCAGACCTTACATGGTCCAATACTCTATGGAGGCCGAGATCAGAGACCACCTCACATGGAAACCATGGAAGGTAATCCAGGCAATCCCATATGACCTCTTGGGCAGAGATATCCCAGCAGAACGAGCAGCGGTCGCAACATCGCTGGTAGACGGCCATGAACTCTTCGTGGACAAAGAAGAGCACCTAGCGTAGGCGCTGGAGATGAGTGTCCGGGTGGTCAGAATCCACAACTCTGAACCTTTCGGATCAAACCCCAACTACACCAACAAAACTAGGGAGGTAGGGTTGATCCCCTAACAACCTTCCATGACATCACCAAACCACTTAACTTAGGCTACACAACGAGACCGAGTTCGACATTTCACCCTCAGGCGAGTGAGTCTGAGTCAACAGTGATGTCATGGAACGTCAACGGGCTAGCAACAGTCTTAACTAACAACGAAAAATGGGACAATGTGACCAATTAACTCAACTGGTTCTCAAGGAATCCACTGGATATAGTATGCATACAAGAAACACACCTAACAAACTCAACAAAACATCAACAATCAACAAAATACAGTCAAAATTGAGATACACAAAAGCGAGTCATCGGGCACCATCCCCAAGAATTAGCTCAGCAGGTACAACCGTTCTCTGTAACAAAAATTCAAGAGCAGCTAACCAAATTAATATCATTCAATGTCAAACAGATGCAAAACACGGAAGATGGATATAAATTATTTGTGCGTACAAGGAATAAATTTTTAAACTAATAAATGTTTGTGCACCCAATGACTCATCTCAGAGAAAATATTTTTTACAATGTATCTCAACAAGGTGCAACACACAAAAACATCTGCGACTAGTAGGCGATTGGAACACTGTATTAGAGCCACCTACCGATCAGATTTCCTCATCACAGACGGATAAAGAAGAAATACCGTTAACCGAAGCTCAGGAAATATACACACTCATGATGGAAAAACACTTAATGGAACCACTCAGAACAATCCACCACAAATCAAAAGATTCACCTTTAGGAAAAAAAATAGATCACAACACGTAACAACCTCAACAATAGACTATTTTTTAGTTTCTAAAACTCTTAGAGGAACAATTCATAGCGTATAGGCAAACTACCTTACAACAACGGTCAGGATCATAGCCCAATCTTCATTAATCTACTCTTTGACTCAGGGACACAAAAAAAGGCTCTAGCTTCTTCAAGATTAATAACTCCATCCTAAGCACCTCACAAATGAAAGAGGCAATAGCCATCGCATTTATAGATTCGAAAAAAGGAGCAGACTTGCCAAGCTTAGTAGCCAACCTATCTAAAGTTGTCTCTGTAACATCTAAGAAACTAGCAGCCATAAGGAACCAACACATACAAGAGCTAGAAGCAGCAGTCGAAGTAGCAGAAAAATTCTTTATTAGTAACCCAAGCCATACATCATACGAAGACTCACTAGCTAAAGCAAAAGCAAGATTGGGCGCCTGGAATACATGGAAAACAAAGAGAATGAGACTAAGAGCAAGGATCAGAGAGTGGGAGGAAGGAGGAAAAATGATCGAGTATTTCTTCCAAAAAAACAGAGCAAGAGGAAGAAACTCCGCCATACACAAACTTAGAGGACAGGAAAGCCTCACTTCAAATCCAAGGAAAATGCTCTCAATAGCAGAGTCCTTCTATAAAACCCTCTACACCTCTAAAACGGAACAACCCACTCCGAGACAAGCGATACAAGCAAGAGAAAAAAATTGTTAAAACTGGTCCAAAACAATCTCCACATCATTAGCAGAGGAGTCAGACGCACCCATTTCGAATGATGAAATTAAAAGAGTTTTAGACTCGATGAAATCTGGAAAGACTTCGGGGCAAGATGAAGTGTCGAAATAATTTTGGCAAAGATACTAGGAACTATTAGGGGGCGAGTATTGCAAATTTATAAGAACAGCATGGGCCTCAGACGGTTTAGGAAAGTATTTCAATATAGGAATAGTCACCCTACCATACAAGAAAGGAGACCCCACTGATATTAAAAACTACCGACCTATCACACTACTAGCAGTAGCATATAAGATCCTACCTAAGCTTCTAGCAAACAAAACAAGGAAGATCACCAGAAACTACTTTCACATAGACCAAACAGGCTTCATCCCAGGCAGATTTATACTAGACAACGTAATGACACTAGCTGAATCAGTAAGATACATTAAATACAAGAAACGAAATGCAGCAATCCTCTTTTTTGACTTTGAGAAAGCCTACGACCAAGTTGACTAGGATTTCCTCCAACAATGTATGGAAAAGATGGGAGTAGGTCTGAACTTCAGAAAATGGGTTAGGATTCTATACAATGATGCACATGGACCAGTTCAAGTAAATGAGCACATATCGGATCCTTACAAGATGTCTAGGTCTGTAAGACAAGGAGACCCATTATCATGGAGACAATAACACCTATATTCCTCTTTATCATGGAGGCAATAACATCCTTCCTTCAGGAAGACCCGTCTATACAAAGACTCATAAACCCGTTTGAAGACCCCAACATAACATACCACAAACCTCCCACGATTATATTCGCAGACGACTTGATTGTACTCGTAAGAGCATCCAACTCATCCTTTGATACCCTCACCAGAGCAATGCATGCTTATCAACTGGCTTCCAAAATGAAAATAAACTGGCAAAAAACAGTAGGTTGATGATTAACGGATGGAACCATAGATCTCCCGAAAAACACTCCTGACGGTATGACTTGGTCCGACCCTAAGGGCCCGTTGAGAGTCCTAGGGATCCAAATGACATAACACGGAGCAGAGAAAGAGATGACCCCTAGCCTTCTAAGCCAAGATGACAAGTAAGTTAAGCAATTGGGGCAAAATACACACCTCATTATATGGAAGAGCACTGATATTAAACTCGTCAATTTTTGCCATGATGTGGTACGTAGCAGCCTGCTGGACCCCGGACCAGGCGGCGCTGAGGAACCTCAAAAGGAAAGCTACAGCCTACCTGTGGACGGGAGATGCGTCCTGACAATATTTCATAACAAAAGTCGCTTGGCAATACATAACTAGAAAAAAAGGACAGGGAGGCCTGGGAGTCCTAGACCCCACAGCCCAAATAAAAGCCCTTCTGACCAAATGGATCCTCAAACTCATCACTAGACCCGACCTTCCCTGAAGATAATTAGCCCTAGAAGGGGTACAACATCTGCTGGTATATAGCACCCCACCCAACATGGAAGGTTCCTTCTGGGTAATGAGCAAATCATGGTCAATGAAAGGAGGAAACCAGGCCACAACGCATCCAAGAACTGAGTCTAGGTTGAGGTTCTGGGAAGGGATCCTTCGCGACTGGAGAGAGATTTTCCTAGCTAAGGTCAGGAAACCAAACAGCAAGGAAGAAATACTACGACAGCCCTTATTCTGCCACCAGTGGATAGCAAAAGAAGATGGAAGCCCATTCACACTGACCTCAAAAGACACAAAATGGGGAGTCTGGCTAGAAAAAGGAATATGGCAGATTAAACATATCTGGGATGACAACATGAAAGAATGGAAACACGCCAAACAACTCAAGGGCTGCCACTGACTAAACCAGAACCTACAAGAAATCATAGCAGCCATCCCGCAAGAATGGATTCCAATACTAAAAAAAGACAGACAGTGGAACACAGGGGACTGGGCAATAATATTAAACGAACCTCTTCAGAAACACGCGCTAGCATACTGGGGTAGAGAAGAAGATAACCAAGACTGGTACATATTTACTATGCTCGAAATAGAACAACCAGGTTCCGACCACAGCAAGATCAACAAAACTCAACAGCACAAGTCTCCGTCCACGAGGATAATCTAAGGAAAATAAGAGTAATAGAAAACGAAGATCTAACCATCTACCTCCCCCAAATCCCTTTAGAGAAACTGGAAATAGACCCAGCAGAATGGACTTGGAACCTAAAGCAAGGAACCTTAGGAATCAACACTAAATTCAACTTACTACAATACACAACCATGCTAGGCTATAGGCTGAGACACCGCTCCGCAAACCCAGACCAAATAATAGCAGAATGTTGGAAAAGACACCTGGAGGTGGAAACAGAAACTTTCAACAATACCATGGGACAGAATAGCGTCGATTCACCCACCCAAATTCAGAAGCCTACAATGGTTAATCGTTTACCTAGCAGTCCCTCTGAACCAATGGCTAAATGTTAGAAGGAAAAAAGGAGGCAGAGGCCCACTGAAAGAACTCTGTGCTAACTGCAATAATGGCCAAATAGAAAACTTATATCACTGCTTTCTCCTAATGACCGAGAATAAAACCACTATGGCAAAAAGTAGCAAGCATATGGAACACAGTAATAGGCTCAACCCTCACAAACAACAGCACACTTCTACCCCTAGGATTTAATAACCAGGAAGATTGGAGCTTACTAGAATCCACCTGCTTCGGAATACTTAGAAAAGCCACACTATGGACCATATGGAGGAAAAGATGTCAAGAAACTATAGAAAAGCAAAAAATGCACACCCACGAAGCATGGGGACTACTCCAACAACAAGTAGAAACTGAATACTGGGTCCTATGGCGCAAAGTAAAAAGAAGGATGAAGAAAGACAAAGACAAAGCTAAGGAACACCAACAGAACTTTGAAGAGAACTTCCTAGCCAAGGGCAAAATAGCACTCATCTGGGGCTCAAGCATAGTCTTTCGATTATGGGACGAAACCCCACCAGGTCAGCAATCGCAAGACCACTCAATTAACAGTATCCCGGAATCCGTGGAAGTCAACATGCAGGCAGACTAGACCATAACAGACACTACCTGACAGTTCAGCCGCTAGATAAAATCAACACGACAACCCACAGCAAATAGAGGCAGGTACATCCTAATTAAGACACAAGACTCAGGATTAACCCAGATCCAGGATAGCCGAAACCTAGGATAATAGCTAGAACAGCCTTAAACAGTCATTAGAGAAGACGGACAAAGGTCAGGAGGATACTCGGTAATCAAGTTAGCAAGCAGGACAGCAAACAGACGCACATAAGAAGGGAGAGGAAGGCTAGACAGATCCAAAGGATACACCAAAGGTAGTAAAGCAGGACGACAAGGTGTAGAGGCCCATAAAATCCGAACATAGGACCCGAACAACAGTTCTAGCAACCAAGGAAAATCCGACAGCCTAGAAGCTGAGAGGAACAGGTTGGACAAGGTCCAAATAGACAAACTGCAAACCAGAATGCTAGACTTAGAGCTGAAACCACAATAGAACAGGTTAACTTAGGCAGAGGTGAAGGGGGGTACATCCCTCCTCCGGGAGGTAATCAATGCCGTCCTTTGGGTCTTCACACCATAAGAGGGAGGAGCGTGAGTGAGTTTATTCCTTGTAACCCTGTTGACTTGCTGGTGGAATAGGAACCAGACTGATGCTCCCCAGAATGGAAAAGGAGCCAGAACCATAAGGTTCTGTTTTGAATTTAAAATAATAAAAAAAAGGAATCGGACTGACGCTTCCCAGAACGGATATGGACCCAGGGCCATAAGGACCTGTCCATTCATTCATTCATTCAAAAAAAAAAAAAAAAAAGGACCAAGCACCTACGCGGCACCGCTCACTGTGCTCAGGCATGAAACCTACTGAGCTATGCCCTACTCCAACTTAGCAACCATAGAGAGGGTTGAAGTCCTTTGGGGGCCATGGATAAAGAGATGTGTCAGAGTTTTGGAAGAGGGCTCAGAAAATGAGCACTACACCAGAGAGATAATAGCTGAGGTGATGCAGATGGAGGTAAGAAAAGAAGTGGCCCTTTCTTTTCCCCACGAAACAGGTCCTTATGGGCCTGGCTCCGTACCCATTCTGGAAAGCATCAGTCCGGTTGCTTTTCGACCAGCAAGTCATGAATTTACAGTACATCTCACTCACATTTCCTCCCGTCTGGCAGAAGGACCCCTGATCAGCATTGATTGCCCCAAACAAGGGGATTGACTGTCAGCTTGCCATTCTCGTAACCCCTTGTTTGCAAATCCCATCCCTAGTCTCTGTCCGGAGCCGGTTAATCAGCAGATTCGAGCTGTCCGCCATAATTTTGTGGGGAATGTCAGTCTGGTTCCTCTCCCCCAGCGAGTACCGACCATGCTACTTCAGTCCCGCTCAGTGTATCCTCGCTCCTAAACATAGGATTGACTGTCAGCTTGCCTCTCTCTTCATGTGTTCCTCTCAGATTCATGTGAGCTGCCTCTGTCAGAAAGTCGAGCTAAGCAAGAACGCTGAGGAGAGAGAGAGAGAGAGAGCTGATGAGGAAACCAGCCGTTGATCGAATGGGGGCTTCTAGTCCTTACCCCTTTGTTATGGCCTTTTTTTTTTCTTTTTCTTTTTTGTACTTCTTCCGAACTCGACCTTCTTCCCCCGAATACAACGTACGCCGTACGGTCATTATAGATGTATTTGAGGCATCTTTCAGCCTATATACAGCTAGAATGACCGTACGTTGTATTCGGGGGAAGAAGGTAGACTGGCAGAATGATGCTCTTGTTCAGCCTCGTAGGAGCCAGCCTCGGAGGAATGTTCTTCTGCTGTCACCGAACTTGTCTGGTTTCTTTTTAGCCGCCTGTTTGACCGAGAGCCATCTGCATTGGATTTCCATCTCCACCATGGTCATCGGCTGGGTGCAGGATTCCTCTTTCGCTGTGAGTTCCCCGTCAACGGTATGTGCGCATCACCGTTTCCAAATGGTCCAGAGCGCGACTTTCCTGAGAAGCAGGAACCAATTTCTTTTGCCGCCTCACAGGGAAGTGGGGACAGAAGGATGGTGGCAAGGAGTGCTGTGGGGGGCAGGGAGGAGGAGAGGGAGGACCAAAGCCTCGTGGGGTTCTCCGGCACATGGGTACGCCGGCCGGGTTAACTCATCACCCACGGAATACTGTATACTTTAACCAGTTGCAGTCCTCGGGTTTGACAAAGACATCGGAGGATCAAAGCTTCGTGATTCTCTCCCCAAACCATATCGACTCTGGGCATGAAACTTAGCAGTGGATGATGTCTTTCAGTGTCTTAGTAGTGCGCATAATGCATTTGTCTAAGCCATAGGCGTCCGTGGTTTTATTTTTTCAGACGAAGCCATTGCCTGACTGGCAGTACAGCATATGCAAGGAACCATTGCAGACTGTGGACCTTGACTGCTCTTACGGGTAGGTATGTTTCTTCGGAGCTGCATTTTCTTGTTGGAGTTAAGGATGCGCTTCTGCCTGTTGCTTATGCTGGGTGCTGGATCTGGAGTCTTGAGACCTCAGCGGTACCCAAATTTAGCCATATATTCATGTAGGGGAACGGTGACACTACCTGACGTATGTCCCCAACCCCATTCGCTGGGCCCAACCTCGAGCTCGGAGTGTTTTTTTTTTTTTTTTTTTTTTCCTAATAACTTCGAGTCGTGGATACCACGGATATATCAGATGAAGTTACTCAATTCGCTGTGAATTGGCTGGGGAGGGAGAGGGAGGGATGGGTAGGGGGGTACATTGGTCGGGGGACAGGGACAGAAAGACGCAAGGAAGGGAGGCGGGTGCACGAGCCGATGTACCACAGGTTTACCGTGTTTTCTTCAAAGAGTGGATGGTGGTTGATTCCAGAATCCCCCTGAGGAACGCAGAGGACTTCACAGACACCTTCCCACCACACCCGCTATCATTGCAGGTTTCCTGCTTGCTTATTTTTCTCCATCCCAGCTCTCAGCCCATTCCCAAGAAAGAGAGAAGAGGGCCGAAGGAAGGGGCAGGGGTCCCGGCGCCCCCGATGCCCCTCTGAGATCGGCCTGATTTGTCTGTCTTTTTCCTTTCTCAGAGACGATGCTCGGAAAGTTAGGTAGGTATCCCAAAGAGGAATGAGGAGGCAGTTTTTTAAGGGACGCTGGACCCAGTTTCCCGCAGCTGCCGCTCCCCACCAATAGATGGAGCAGCCCGCTGGCCAAGCCCTCAATTCTGGCGGTTGTCCTACCACCGTCGGGATAGTGGACGTGCAAAAAGGCTTTCAGAAAAGAAGGGAAAAAAAAAAAAAAAAAAGGAATGAGGAGGCAGTGCACCCGGGAAAAGGAGAGCATGGGAAGATGAACCCGGTTTCCAGCCTAGTGGGCTCTTTCTCACGGGACAAAAGGAAAAGGAGGGGAAAGACAAGGGACGCTGGGCCCAGTTCCCAGCACTGGTGATTTTCTCAGTCTGAATGCTGCTCATATGCTGCTCAATGCTCATACGCCTCACAACACTTTTACCCACTCACATGCACAAGGGATGCTGAGCTTGGTTCTCAGCGCAGGATTTTTTGCAACAGCATGAGGGCTGGACCCGGTTTCCAGCGCAGTGATTTATGTCTGTGTGGCTCATGTTCATGTTTGTCTCAAGCTTTCACCTATGATGTTCATAAGGGACGCTGGGCCTGGTTCTCAGCAAAAAAAAAAAAAAAAAAAAAAAAAAAGGATAGGAGAGTCTAGGGGGCGGGCAAGGAGATGGAAGGAGGTCCCACTGGTGGCCCCCCAGTGGCTCCAGCCGGTTTCCAGGCATGGCCAAGGGCCAGTAGAAAAGTATTAGGGGCTGCTAGCTTTCTGGGTAGGATCTGGCATCCGGCAAGATGGATGAAAAGGCAGACCCCTGGTTTGATTGAGGTAGACGAGGCATGGGATGCTGGACCGGTTTCCAGCACGGATGGTTTCTCTGCTCGTTTCACGCTCATGTGTTTCTCAATACTTTTACCTATTCATTTTCATAAAGGACGCTGGGGATCGTTCGACACTCCTCGGGCGCTTAAATCCCCCGAGGAAATCATCGTTCCACTTATCCTCGGGGAAGAAATTGAAAAAAAAAAGTGAAAACATTTCCTCAGGGATTCCTCGGGGATTCCTCGGCCTACAGCCATTTGAACGCGTTCCCAAAGGGACCTCCCGAGGTCCCTTGGAGGTCGAGCATCCGGAAGAATTGGGGCGTCGACGGCAGCTCTGTCAACGATAATTTTCGACGCGGCTGGTCCATTGCTGTTCCTGGCGGCCCGTGGACGGACATCTTTGGTTGGCAATGGTTGGCGTCATGGAATTGTCCGCCAACGGTCCCCTTTGGCGGCCTGCCGGCCTCCGCAACGTCGAAAAGGGGCTGCCTTGCATCGCTGCCCTTGGCCCCGAGCGGAAAGGCGCCCAACGGTCGGCAGATTCGAATACTTCAGCCGGCCCCCGCTCTCCCGATTGCGCAGCGTCTTCCTCGACGGAATATGTTACCCTACTTTTGTCGATAGCTGCGATCGGCCGTTTGCACCACTGTCCCTCGCCGTTTCCTGGACGTCCACCGTTGTCTTCTAGCTGCTGCCGTCGTCCACGTGCCTTTCATGGCCGACGTCTTTCGGAGGCTGCCGCTGTTGGTGCTGGTCATCCTCTTGCCCCTCCTCTTAGTTGTCTTCCACGTGTGCATCCTCGGCAGCGTTTCGCGACGTGCCCGCAGAAGACGTTCTTTGAAGAAGGACGTCAGGATGGAGGGGTGCCAGGCGATCTGCAGGTCTACAGGGGAACAGGGTGGTGGGCAGCGGGTTGGGCAGAGCCCATCGAGGAGTTCAAGGCCGTCGGAGCGGTCTGGGTACGCGCACCTGCCACCGCACTTGCAACCTCTGCCGGACACGTCCGACGAGGAGGCGGATGACAGACGGTCACGGACCGTGCCGCTTGGAAGCGGGTCCACCCAGGAGTGGGCAGCTACAGAGCTGTGTGGAAGTCGCGACGGCGGTTATGGCCACTCCTACACCGAACTCCTCTAGCAGGGGCTCAACGGCGACGAAGTGCATGTGCGTGTTCGTTGTGCTTGTTGTTTTCTCTCGCGTGGTGCTCCTCTCCCGTCACTTGGTTGAAGACGGCTCACCCATCGTCATGCCGGGGTGTACATATGTCATGGGGTTTTGTATGGCATGGGGGGGCTTTCCAATTCCGTTCGCCTATTGCAGCCATGTGTCTTTCGTGTCACTATGCTGTCCGTAGGTAGCACTCAAATTTTGTAGGCGGCGTCATGTGCTCGCCAGCACGTGGGATGGTCGTGGCAGTGGCGGGAAGGCAGGTTCTCGCCAACGAGTCTTTGGTGG
>BFEA01000308.1:1077983-1088659 GCA_003427395.1 Chara braunii | reverse complement strand
TTCCGCTGTGTTTATCTCTCCCTGTGCGGTGTGATACTCCTATCCTCTCCCCTTCCTTCTGTGTATGTATGGGCATACCTGGAAGTCTATGTGAGTGAGTGTTGGTCTTCAGACAACGGACAGCCAAAATCACAACAGTTGGTATCGGAGCGATTGGATCCTGACTTTGGAGCGATTGATGAGTTGGAGCAACCATCATCATCTAGCGAGATACTAGAGTTGGGTTTCATGGCGATTCATCATCTTCAGGGTTGTTGTCAGTAAGGGTGGTGGTGGTGAGTGTGTGGCGAGAAGAATTGGACAGAGGGTGACTCTCTCCTGCCTAGGGTTGTGCATGAGTGCGTGACGATTGATGCTCAGAGGCGTGGGAGGCTCTGAGAGGCTATTTTAGCCAGGCGATTCATCTGGAGACTGGCGATAGGAACTAATCCCAGGAGGTTGCAATTTTGGAATTGGGTCAGGATCCCCAATTTCCGAGCGGCGCAGTACAGGGTGATGTGGCGCTGCACTAAGTTTGTCAGTTATCTGCACCTGGGAGGCCAAATTCATTGAATCTGTCAATTGGGGGTGAAGTGCCTCAGGGTAATCTGCTGGATCACCAAGTTTCAGGACGTTTGGTATGTGGGAACACAAGAGAGGAAATTGGCGAGATAGGTTGACCAGTCAGCCATAGTGCAAGTTTCATACATCTTCTTCAGAGTTGAGCCTGAAGTAAGTGTGTTCCTTACTCTACCTTGAGTGACGATTCTGGGTCTATTTTAAGAATAGCGAAATATGGTCTGTCAAGGTGTTGACAGTTGAAAATCAGAATTCAGATTGTGGGACAACCATATCCGATTTCCCCTACCTCTCACCTTTGACTTCTACTAACCCTGTTTGACCTCCTTTCTAACTCAAATTTCATCTGTGACTTCTTTATAACATTGTGATTCATACTGTGTAATGAATTGGTGTGTCCAGGGTCCTGTTGTCACTGATAATGCAAAATTGAATTCTGCGCTGCCATAGCGGAAGCTTGGCTAGACTAGGGTCAGTCATAACTTCAATTATGTCCGTCAGAATTCAATTATGCCAGTCTCTGGTAAATGCAATTTAGTATACTCAGTGTTTGAAATCTCATAGTGTAATTTGATGTTCTGAGTCAGTTACAGTGATTACTGTAATTCGCCATACCTAGGGTATGGCCTACAGGGTCATATACAGTGGTGAAGTTTGTACGGTAGGTCTAAACATAGGATCCCCTATAAATCGCTGCACCTTGGTCATCAGTGGACACTTGCTTATCACTAATTAGTCACTCTGTCTAAATTTTAATCACTGCTTATCAGTCCAGGACTACATCCTGCAATTTATTGGTGCAGGATTTGCAGTTATTGCATGCAATTGTTGTGTCAGGGCAGGGATTAGAAAATCGTGAAAATGATTTTTGGTGAGTCTACTCTAAACTGACCCTGACTCTCAAGCGGTCTGCAGAGACTGAGCACTCACTTGCTCATATCAACCAACTTTCTCTCTTCAGGCAGGTGATAGCAATTGAGTAAATACTGAAGGGAAACTCAATTCTTATTACCTCCCGTCTGTTTTTTGTTTATTTGTTTATTTTTATTTTATTTGCATTGTGGGGTAAATTAAAATGGCAGATGCTGAGAAGGGAGAGGCTTCTCATGTGAAGCCTTAGATTCCGCTTGACCCTTTAGAGGCTCAATTGGGGGCCCAGGAGGAGAAACTCCGCTAACAGGCCCATGTAGTTGAGGCTCTAAAGGCTGAGTTTAAGAGGAAAGAAGAAGCAGCTCAGAAGGAGGCCAGGTGAAAGTTGCTAATTGCTGGTGTAGAGAAGGTCAGGACTAGTGGTACTTCCAGCCAGTACAATAAGGACATGGCTGAGTTCATCCTTCTACATGATGATATTCACCGTTCTTCTTTTACTAACTGGGATGAGAGAATCACCAGTTTGGAGAACAGTCACTCAACTTTTTCCAAGAAGCAGGATGACATCTCTTCCAAACTGGATCTGATCTTTACTCACTTAAAGATCCCAACCACCCTGACCGTTCCTCCATCTCCTGGGCCTTCCCAAGCAGACCCTCAACAGCCCCCACAATCCAGACCCTCATCCGCTCCCTCTACACCCAACTCACCAGCACCTTCTCAGCCCTCAGTCCTATTTGACATGCGGCGGCCCAAGCTGACTCCCCCACCCATGTTCTTTGGTGAGGACCCGAAGGTGGATGTCGCAGATTAAGTAACTGCACAGAGAACCTACCTGAGTGGGTTCAAATATGGTGAGGATGTGAAGGTATCTGCCATCCTTGCTCGTTTGGAGAAGACTGCACTGAAATGGTGCACCTCTACCTCCAACAAGCAAGGTATGGAAATGGCGGATTGGGCACAGAGGTTGGGGGTGGCTGGTTTTCTGCAGGCCCTGCATGATAGGTTTGCATGCAAGGAGCAAGTCAGGAAGGCAGCAGACAAAATTCTACGCCTGGGCCAAAAGAAATTTGATGGCTCCTTGTCCAAACTCTATTCTACTTTTGAGAGTCCGACATCGACTTCAGACTTAGAGATGAGTGAGCAGGACCTGCTCATTCATTTCTTGCGTGCAGCGCCTGAGCAATACCAACTTGTATTATTCTCTCAGGGCCACAAAGACTGGTGGTCCTTTGGCAAAGCAGCCCTGGACTTGGAGTCTAAACTCCATGTCCAGGAAGCACCTTCTGAAGGAAGGGACCCTCCTCAAAGGGGAGAAGGAGGAAGGGTGCCCTGTTTGTTGCTGCAACTTCAGGTTCAGATAGTGATGCAGCATCCTAGGGTGGGACTCCTCCACCTGGGACTGCCTCATCATCTGCTGCAGATTCTGTTGTTCTTGCCCTGGCTGCTGCTTTGATGGGTCTGGTGAAGGGCAAGGCCCCAACCCAGAAAGCATCAACCATCAACAAGGGGAAAGGTAAGGGACGTGCCTCTTCCCCTGGTGCCAGAGAGTTCCTTTACCACGAGACGTCCGTTGGCCATATGACCCCCTTGATCCTTCCACCTTCCCCTGACATGCACTCAGGATCCAGAAGGGGGTCTGGAGGAAGAGAAAGGACAAGGGTGTCTGTCTGAGGTGTGAGGGGAACCACTTCTTGAAAGATTGTCCCAGCATGCCTCGCAGGTCCACAGGCAGCTTTAGTTCAAAAATCTAGAGCAGAGAGAGGTGGAAGCAGCAGCTCCTTCCACCAGTGCTGATTCACTTTCTGATGATGGTGAATCCTCACATTCTCTCGATGGTTCTTCTGTTTTTGGAGTTGTATCTTCAGGGTCTTTCACTTTTGAAGACTCTGAGTTGGATGAGACGTGGGAGGAGGAGGATGCTAAGTGCCTAGCTGATTTTTTCCTGTCCTTGCAGGAGAAGAAAAAGCATAGGTCAGAACTCATCCTACTTCGACCTTCTATCCTGGGAGCCAAGATCAAAGGGCTCTTGGAGTGTGGGGCTACTCGCAACTTCATATCTCCCAAGTCAGTCAACAAGCTGCACTTGGATCAGAGACTTGTGAAATTGCGACAACCTATAGAGGTCCGCATTGGAGACTCTTCCACAGTCAGGATCACTACTGCTGTCAAGGGCCTACCTGTGACCTTTGATAAGCAGGAAGAAATCAGGCATCGCTTGAATTTCTATGTGTTCCCTAATGTCCTCTTTGACCTTGTCTTCTCTATGCAGTGGATTGGTGGATTGGTGCCACCAATCCTAGGATCGACGGGCGGATTCCTATGCTTGAGCTACATGAACAGCATGGGGTCGATCGCCCTTGTTTACTCGCAGATGAGTATCATCCGGCCAGTAGCTGTTACTGCATGAGTGCTCGCAGATTTCTGCGACTTTCGCACCAGACTGACCACACCCGTCTGTTTGTGGCTTATGTCAAATAGACTGAGGTGGAGACTGCTCCCTGTCTCTTTCAGATTTACCAGGTTGTTGACCGATTCTCAGATCTTATAGAGGAGCCTACTGGACTTGTCCATAGGCAGACCAAACATAAGATTGAGATCATACCTGGTTCGGTCCCTCCCAAGGGCCGAGTCTACAAGATGTCACCTGCTGAACTTGATGAGCTCAGGAAACAGTTGGAGACCCTAACCAGCAAGGGCTGGATCAGGCCCAACACATCTGAGCTTGGGGCACCAGTCCTCTTTATTCCAAAGGGGAATGGTGAGTTTAGGATGTGCGTGGACTATCGAGGTCTCAACAAAATCACGAGGAAGTCCACAGAGCCTCTTCCTCGCATTGATGATCTGTTGGACATGGTGCAGGGTTGTACCATTTTTAGCAAGATCGATCTCAAATCTGGCTACCACCAGATTGAGATGGTTGAAAGCGATGTCCACAAGACAACCTTCAAGACCAGATATAGTACTTATGAGTACCTGGTCATGCCGTTTAGTCTCTGCAATGCCCCGGGCACCTTCCAGACAGAGATGCACCGCATACTCAGGCCTTACCTGAACATATTTGTAGTTGTCTACTTGGATGATATCCTGGTATTCGGTCGATCTGCCCAGAAGCATGCGCAGCATCTGGCTCTGGTCCTCCAGGCCTTACGTGATAACCATTATAAGATCAACAGGGAGAAATCCTCTTTTGGGGTTCCCTTTGTGGTCTATCTAGGTCATGTCATTTCTGGAGAGGGGTTGGCTCCTAAAGCAACGAAAGTTGCTGCTGTTCAGGACTGGCCGAGGTCTATTAATGTCCATGATGTCCGTTTTTTTTTGGGTTTTGCATCCTACTACAGGAAGTTCATTAAGAACTTCTTTTCTATTGCAGCACCCCTAACTGACCTCACAAAGAAAGACACTTCCTTTCTTTGGACATCAGAATGTCATGAGGTTTTCGCACGTCTCAAGGAGGCCTTGATTTGTGCCCCTGTTTTGAAGTTGTCTGACCCTACCTTGTCGTTTGTACTTACAACTGATGCTAGTTAGTATGGTGTAGGGGCGGTACGTCAACAGGATAATGGGAATGGTCTGCAACCTATCGAATACATGAGCAAGAAGATCAAAACAAAGAAGTTGCAGGACTCTACCTATGAGAAAGAGCTTTATGCTCTTGTCTCAGCGCTCAAGCATTGGAAGCACTTCCTTCTGGGCAGGCACTTCAAGATCTTCTCAGATCACTCCACCCTACAGCGGATGAAGTCCCAGGGAGAACTGAATGATAAGCTTGCTCGCTATATCCAGTTCATTGACATGTTTGACTTTGAACTGAGACACAAGAAGGGCTGCTACAATCGAGTAGCAGAAGCCCTTTCTCGTAGGCTTGGCGCTCTCTTTCTGATCTCCTTCACTCACTCATTTGGAGATAAGACCCGTCAGACCATTGCCCGGTTGCTGCCCCAGGATGTGATTTTTGGGCCTATAGTGAGGAATCTTCAGGATGATCCTGCATTTGAACCAGGATATACTCTGATTTCAGACCTACTGTATACTTGCACCAGAGGTGAGGAACGCATGTGCATTCCCCAGGACTCAAGCTGAGAACACTTCTGATTTCATAGTGTCATGATGCTCGTGGTCACTTTGGAGCCCTCAAATCGTATGCAGCCCTGTCGCAACGCTTCTTCTGGAAGGAGATGAGGAGTGACATGCCGCGCTATGTGGAAACCTGTGAGTTATGCCAAAAGAATAATGTGGTACCCCAACTTCCCCTCGGCCTACTCAAACCACTACCTATCCCTGATGCTCCTGAACAGTCGGTGTCTATTGATTTTACTGACTTGGGTAGGACTACTCCTCGTGGGATGCGTCAGGTCATGGTATGTGTGGATCGGTTCTCCAAATACGCTAAGTTCATCCCCTTACCAGTTGAGGCTCGCGTTCCAGCCGTTCGGGCGGCATTTGTTGACAGGTGGGTCACACATCATGGACCACCCACCTCTATAGTCAGTGATCGAGATCCTCGTTTTTGCAGCAATGAATGGCAATCCTACTGCAAGAATTACCTTAATTCCAGGTTGGATATGACATCTGGTCGTCATCCTAAAGCCAATGGACAAGCTGAAGTGATGAACCAAATTTTATTTCAGTTGTTGCGTCCTGTAATCAGTCTGGATCAGTAGGACTGGGATCTCCATTTAGGTCGTGCACAACTTGTGTATAACACTTTTGTACACTCCTCCACAGGCTTTACACCCTACCGGTTGCACTGGGGTCGTGAGCCACGACAGCCTCTCGATGATATCATCGATAAGGCTACCCCTAGGTTGACACCTGAAACTGCAGAGTTCACCATGCGTTACCGTGTGGACATAGAGCGCGCTCGTGCCAACCTGTTGAAAGCTCAAAACTATGATTAAGCAGGCTAACAGACACAGACGTCCTTCTACTATTGGCACAGGTGACTGGATGTGGGTACTCAGTTCTGAGCTGTCACAAGAGGAGGATATTTCACCTAAGTTGTTGCCATGATATATGGGTCCATGGCAGGTCTTAGATACAGTGGGAGCTGATCCTTTTGGACCATCCTATACAGTGGACGTCCCTCTGCATCTACAAACCTACCCTGTCTTTCATGCATCTAAGGCTGCCATTCACATTAGCTGATGCATTTCCGGACAAGCCCCCTCAGTTTGGTCCCCCGATCCCTGGCAAGGGATATGAGGTGGAATCCGTTGAGGATGAGTCAGGTATAGGTCCAGATAAGGAGTACCTTGTGAAGTTCTTATACCAGCCACATACTGAAGATCGCTGGTTTACTCGCAAGGAATTTATGAAAAACGCAAAGTCTATTATCCTCACATATGAGGTAGCACAAAAGGGAGAATCCCTTCGACGCTCTGCACGCCTACGCCCCTAGCTCGGAGGTCCTCGCTCCGGGGGAGGGTAGGTCTGCAATGACTTGCTGTTTTCTAGTCGCCTGTAGCCTCTCTCTGTCGAGGCTGTACCATAGGTAGGACAAATTCGTAATTTTCTTTGGCTGAGAGCTAACCGAGTGACCTGTATGTAAGGAAAATTCGTGAGGGACATATCTGTAAATTCGGGAAAACACAGGCCAGTACTAACTGAATTTCCTACAGCTACCCTAACTGCGAATAGCAGACCCAGGCTATCCCTAGGACAGACAGGCCCTATGGGCCTAAGCTGATAGACGGTTCTATAGCCTATAGCCGGGTTGGGAGAGGCCATAGAGGCCGAAACAAAAAATCGGTACCGGTTGGTCAGTCAGTCCAGTCTAGGTCGACGCTAGGCTAGAGTAGTCTATAGTTAGGTTAGGCACATCGGTTCAGGGCTTTTGGGCAGTTGGCACCGAGTACATCGCTGCTGCGCTACGCGTGAACCGGAAGTGGTGACGACTCAGCGTTGTGGGAGACAGACATAGCCAGACCTTCGGAGCGCCAGCCATAGCTGGGACCTGCGCTGTACTCTGTCAGCACGTGGGGCTGTCATAGGTCTGGGTTATTCGAGGTCTGCTGGAGGTGAGAGAAGTTGGTGCCCTGCTGGACCCTCCTCCGGAGTGGGGTCACAGGGTTGTGGCGCTGCAGCCATAGCTGCAGCTCCTTCCTCAGAGGTCAGCTTGTCAGGAGTGGTGGCGCTGCTGCAGACTTCCACCCAGGAAGTCTTTCGACACTTCGGCATCATCAGATACTGTGGCGCTGGTCTTCTTCTTCAACCTCTGAGTGGCACTTGGCCTCAGAGGCCTGTTTCAGGGTGGCACTGTCCTCTGGAGGCAGTACTTGGGTGGCGCTTGATGTTTCAGGGGCTCAGGGGTGTTACGAGTGGTTACTCAGGGTTGGGGAGTGAAGCGCTGCTCACTTTGAGCAGCGCACTGTAGTTCTGATGTTGTCCTGACAATTCGGGACTCTGAGTTTAATAAACAGTGTGATACTGGGTTTGGACTATCATCGTTTCATTGTTTCCTGCATGTGATCTACTCGACTTTTCTTTATGACTGGTTGTGAGGATTGAGTGGAGTGAATTGCACTTTCAGTGTACCCTGTCATATCGCATGGTCAAGTCTTCCGCTCTGTTTATCTCTCCCTGTGCGGTGTGATACTCCTATCCTCTCCCCTTCCTTCTGCGTATGTATGGGCATACCTGGAAGTCTATGTGAGCGAGTGTTGGTCTTCAGACAACGGACAACCAGAATCATAACAATGGGTGGGTTAGAGCTAGCTGATCGCGGTTTGTCTGGCTCCCAGGCACAGGGCTGAAGAGGCTTCTCCCCTTCGCTCCTGGTGCTCCAGGGCAATCAATGCTGGCAGGGCGCAGATCTATTCATCTCAGACCTCAGGCAATCTCTGTATATGGGACGCTGGACCCGTTTCCCAGCAGGTGATGCTCCCCACCAATTGATGGAGACTCCCCTCTGATGCTAGCGGTGCCTGCTCTTATCAGCAGCGCTAGCATCCATAAGGGATGTTTCTTTTTTTTAATTATTATTATTATTATTATTATTATTTTTTTTTTTTTTTTATTATTATTATTATTATTATTATTATTATTATTATATTTATAAAGGAGCATCTCCCATAAGTGTGCCCAGCAGGGGCGCCATCTATTGGTGGTACTTTCTGGATGAATCTGTGTCTGGAGTAGGCCCCAGCCTCCTGATTAATAGGAAAAGTCTTTTTTGAGGTGTTCTACACATCCTAGGTTTTTGTGAATGATTATTAGAGTTTCCGCTAGGGAGTGACAGCCCTTCAACGCATTCCTCGGTTTTTGTTCGGTGAGCCACCTCTTGTTCTTGTCGGACCAGAGGTGTTGAATTTTCCACTCTCCTTTCTCAACCCGCGAGAGCCACCTCCTATCTTTTTTGTATGTGACCACGGGTTGCCCCGATTCATTTAGGATGAGGGGGTTACAGAAGAGGGGTTGTCTCAGGACCTCCTCCTCGTTGTGCGGTTCTGTAATTTTCTGACGGAACAATTTGCACCACTTCTTGAGGATAGATGCCGAATACGGGGTCGGGGTTGTGAGGTGCGCTGAATGTCTGTCCGTCTGTCACCCTTTTTCTTAGTACCTGTTTTCTTTGATTTTTTTCATATTACATAGAATTTCTTAGTACCTGTTTTCTTTGATTTTTTTCATATTACATAGATGCCGTAGACGGAAATGCTCCTGTTTGTAATGGAAATCCAGTCTCACCCATCTCCCGCCGGTTTGGTCTGTCTGTGCAGTCTTTATGGTTATGTCCTGCACTGTAGCTGTATTAGCACGTATGAGGATGACTGTGCCTGTTGATCCTACCGCCAGAGAGAGGGCATAATGCACCCAGCGAAGGCGGCGGAGTATCTTCTTCTGTGCTTGCTTGTGTTCTGCTGATTCCGTCAGGTGTGTTTCCTATAGGCTTATTATGTCCGATGGTCTACTCCCACACCAACCCACTGCGTCCGTGAAGTTACTCCATTTTGGTTGGTTTTGGAGAATAGTGGCCAGACCATTGACATTCCATGAGATGATCCACAGGTCCGGTGCTGACGGAGCGGCTCTGCGGGCCTGCGGGTCTGCCTGAATGTCCATGGTCGTCTAGTTATCTTTTGATTGTCCATACCTTAGACATTGCGCAGAGGGAGCCTCAAATATTTGGCGGGGTCTGGATTGGTTTCTAGCTTCCTAATTCTCTCCAGGGCCATGCCAAAATGATGGGGCGGAGATTGGGGATCATGGTCGCCATGGGCCTGAAGAAGATCAGGCTTTTACCTTCAGAATTTGGGCCTTAGACATTGAGGATCCGTACAATTCCGTAGTTCCTCTTGCCGCCATTTTATGTCAATCCAACTCCATCTTCCCTCGACTGAATTGTCCTCGCTGTTCAAGATGGTGCCCTCAGTCCAGATCTCAGAATCTTAAGGGGGGTTTCGAGCCGGTTTTTCATTCTGTCACGCCCTGGGAGGTCCGAGAGGTGGGTCTCATGCAGTAATGTTATATCTGTATTACCTGTGTCTTTTTTCAGGGGGCTTCTGTGGATGTCGCTCATTTTATCTTCTTGGGGTAAGTTCGGTTGTGGTGCAAAAATGTTTGGAAAGAGCAATGGTCCTTCAGCAGCACGAAGGCCAAACTACGGGTCGACAACCTCAACTCTGTAATGTGATTTCTGGGATGCTGGACCCGGTTTCCAGCAGGTGCAGCTCCCCACCAATAGATGGAGCCGTCATCGGAGGGGCCACTTGAGGAGGATGCTCTTACCACCTCCTCAAGTGACCCGCTCCTGCGAAGTTGACAACAAACTTGCGCGCTGAGTTTGAAAGGGCAACAAAAGCATTTTTACCCGAGCGCCGAGTTTGGAAGGGCAACAAACTTGCGTGCCGAGTTTGAAAAGGGCAACAAAATCACACGGGGGCCACATACATTTTTACCGATATTGCCCTTTTTTCAAACTCCGCACCCCATGTTCTTGGCCACGCGTTTTTTTTGCCCTTTCGAAATGGAAAGTGTGACACTGCCGGACTGTTGTGAAACAGCAGGTGTGCTCTGCTCTGTGTGATGTCTCAGTATCTGCCCATTGACTCCTGTCGTTTCTTGCACTCCCTGAATGGTATAGAGATCCGGAGGCACACTTCCAGCCACTCACAGACGGGCAAGCCAAATTCAAAAAGTAATGTCTGGCGACTGTTACCAGTCGAAGAAGCTTCTATTCCGAGTGGCTTTGATCAGTATCCCTTTAGGAGGGCTGTTAATCCCCCCCCTCCCTCCCCCACCTTCCT
>BFEA01000308.1:1058148-1068504 GCA_003427395.1 Chara braunii | reverse complement strand
TTATTTATTTATTTGCGGCATCTCTAGTGTGCATACCTCGGTCTCTCCTTTTCCCTTGGCACATTCTTGACCCCGTGGGGGGTAGGGAAATGCTGACGAAAATTAAAAAAAAATAAATATTGTTTCCCGTCACATATCTTTACTTATTTCTTTAATTATTTTTATTATTTATTTATTTTTTTATTTATTTTTATTTTCTCCCAAAATCTCGCTGTTTATTTATTTTTCTCCCGTCTTCCCCCCCCTATGCTTGCTATTTCACTTTCTTGATTAGGTCACCGGTACCCTACCCTAGCCTTATACCTCGGTTAGGGTTTTCTGAGGGTTTTTGTAGGGTTTACGGTTCCTCAAAACCCCCCTACTTCCCCGTCCTCTTCGGGCACCCTGGACCCGAACCACCCCTCCCCCTTTGACGGCGCCCGTGCTAGCCTTGCTAGCGCCGTTCGCCGCTTTCTACCGCGGACTTCCCCCTACGCCCTCCGCTCACGCGGACCTCTTCTGACCCCCTCCAGTCCGGTCCGTCATCTCCCCATGGCCAACGGTGCGTCACACGCCGCCGACACGGCGATGACCACGGTATCGGGCTCCACACCCGTGCCGGCGGACCAGGGCCATCAGCCCCAGGGGGATCTACACACCCTCCTCACCTCCCTCCTTGCGCCCATCTAGGCGCAACTTGACCCTTGCGCCCATCCAGACGCAACTCGCGACCCTCGCGCCCTTACAGGCGCAGGTGGCGACCCTTGCCGCCGGCATGCAGCAACTCCAGGACGCTGCGTGTCCGTCATCTCCTGGCTCCCAGTCCGGGTCCCCCGTCCCCCGACAGGGTGGCCACGACGGAGCTTCCTCCTCCGTTGCTCCTGACCCGGCCATCTTGGTGACTGTCCACGCCCCTAGCACGACGGCCGCCACGAGTCAGGCCCCCCCTCAGTTTACGGGCGCACCTGCCCAGATCCCAGTCACTACGGTCACGGTACAACAACCCGCTACCATGGTCTCAGCTTTTTCGGGTGCCCCACTTCTCCCTCCCCTTCACACGACCACAACGCCACCTGGCTCTCCCCCCCCTGGGATGCCCCGCGCCGCTTGTGCGTCCAACCCCTCCACTCTTCCTCCTGCCACCCCTCGATCGACCTACGTTCGAGGTCTCGCGGACGAGATTGCCCAGCTCCGGGCCGACCTCGCCCTCTTACGCCTTCAGCCACCCCCACCCTCACAGGTGGCCGCGCCTTCGGGCGCACCCCCTACCTCCTCTACCCTTCCTCCCATGCAGGCTCGCTTTCCGCGCCCTCCACCCTATACTACTCCTTCCTACCTTCTTCCTACTACCGCGGTTGCTGCGACCTCTTCTACCGCAGCACCCTCGCAGCCTGCCGCTGTTGCCACCGCCGCTCCCCCATGCGGCCCGGGCGCACAGTCAGCTGCACCCCTTTCTCCAGGACCTGCGCCGACTTACTCAGCCGTGGCACAGGTCTCCGCTCCTCGATCCCCTCGCTGCCAAAACGGTGGCGCGCCACTTATCTGCTTGTCGGACATTGCCTTGTATGACGGTACAGGCATACGCGTGTCTCGGTGGCTGCAGTCTGCCACCCACACACTCCAGCTCATGGGCGCCACACCCGAGACGTGGGTGGGTCACCTCTCCACGCGCCTGCGTGGCAGTCCTTTCGAGGCCTGGGAGGATTTTTATGCCTACTCCCTTTGTGAGGGTCGGACTCCGACCTTCGTGGATTTCCAAGCATTCCTCGAGGATCGCGTTGGAGCCCGATACGATGTGACTGATGCCTTCGAGCGTATCGTCACTACACGCTGGTCCGGCTCTGGTGGCGCTGTCGGCCTGGATCGCCACATCCAGGTCTTTCAGGACGCCCGCCTCGTTTGCGACGTGGCGTTCCTCCCCGAGGCTGCCCTTATCGATCGTTTCTTGGCCAGCCTTCCGCTCGAGTACCGCTCCGAGCTATGGCGGTACGAGTTCACATCGGCCCCACAGGCTTACGAGGCCGCCAGGGACCACCAGAGGATGCGAGCCCGTCTTCACCCCGCCTCCTCCTCCCAGCCCCAGCGCACGGGCTACGCGTCCTCCTCCTCATACGACACTTCCCAGCGTCGTTCCCCTTTCCGCGGTCGCCCCCGCCGTTCCACGCAGCAGGGCCGCCACTTCTCGCGCCGCTTTAGCGCGCTGGAGTACGGTGAGCAGGACGCTGTTGCCCCACCGTCACCTGAGGGCGACCACAGCAACGACCTCGACCTTTGTGAGGCCGTCCAATATCACTTGGAGGACTCTACCCTCCCTGCAGCTGAGCGCCTTCAGCTCGCGCTCTCCGCCCTCTCTCGGGCACGCAGCCGCCCCGGTCATGCTGGCGCTTCGCCCCCCGAGGTCCCTCAGGAGGACCTCCCTCAGGACTTCCGCGGACTTCTCATCGTGGACGTCATCGGCAGCTCCATGGACTTCATCACGATCAGCTATGCCTACTTCAGACGTCGCCACTCTCTTACCACTCTACCCTGTACAGTACCCTGCTTGTGTCGCATGATTGTCTCCCTTTAGCCGGGTTCCTCTGAGTTGGGCTCTCCCTTGGTATACACATAGGCATCGGGACCGTAGCGTTGCCCTGGCTTCCCATCTTACCTATCTAGCTCCGACTTCCCTCACTTTAAGAGTCATTTGCATGATTCCCTCACCCATTATCTTTCTACCCTTTGCCGGCCCTCACGCCCTAGTTAGGCAGCCCCGCATGCTTCATCTAGGTGCGCCCAGTATACCAGGCACCCCTGTTCCTTTGCATGGTCGACCCTCAATAGCGGTCACCCCTTAGTTGAGCATTACCCGCCCTAATGGTCTATCTATTAGGGTCATTGGTTTTGTTCGCTCTCAGTTCCCTACCCTCCTTGAGCCTGATAACATGTGTCTCCCTGTTATCTATGTGTGGATGCCCTTAGGAGTTTTCGACCCCTAGGCTGCATTCGCCACCCTCAGAGACCATCCGACCCTTTGGTTTGCGACACACTTCTCATGTGACATATGATAGACTTGTTGTTGCTTTGTTGCTCGCAAACTGAGGCTACTGCCTCTGACATTTCTAGGATTTAGTTATTCTGCTTTTGTTGTTCTTAGGACTTATACACTAGTCGGTTGTTACCAGACTGAGGCTAGTGCCTCGAACATTTTAGGATCTAGTTGTCACTACTTTCTGCTTTCCTATGACATGTATGCTAGTTAGTTGCTTTTGCTTTCCTAGGACATGTATGTCTGTCTCTTATACACATCTAGATGTGTATAAGAGACAGCTAATGGTCTATCTATTAGGGTCATTGATTTTGTTTTGCTACCTCTCCCACCTTGAGCCCGACGACCTATCCCACCTTCATGTGTGACTACCCTTAGGAGTTTCGATTCGTAGGCTGCATTCACCCTGTCTCTTATACACATCTAGATGTGTATAAGAGATTGTATCTAGGCGATCCATCACAGGCCGAGGATCGTGTAGCAGACCTCGGGTTGGCCTGTGAGACCAGCCCCTTGGCCTGTTCTCACAGGCCTGTGTTGTATTCGGGGTAGGCCAGTCCAGGCCGGTACCTCTGTCAGTACCAGCCAGTCCAGTCCAGTCCCGTCAGTCCGCTGGGGTATACCCCAGCCATTGTCTGTTTTCACCCTCATTCTTCACTTGCACATTTTGAAGTACGTGCGTTGGAGTCTTGCGTGGGGAGCTGCGTTGTGCCATCTCGCTCCCCCCCTTCTTCCTCCATCTCCATCTCTGTCACTAGCAGATCACCACACCTGGTGGGCCCGCTACAGCTGGCATCCCCAAAGGAAATGATCTCTGTGTTGGTGCGAGGTCCCACCTGGAATATTTCATTTCACCGTTTTTTTTTTAAACATACCTCACAGGTGATAGTGATGCTGGTAAGAACAGGCACCACTATCACCCCAGGGGAGGCTCCATCTATTGGTGGGGAGCTTCACCTGCTGGAAACCGGGTCCAGCGTCCCTTTAACATCAGGTAACCCAAATTTGTTGGAGGAAAATGAATCAAGAAGATGAACCAGGGACCTGTCAGCATTGATTGCCCTGGAGTCCAGGGGATTGACTGCACAGGTTGTGGGATAAATTGTGACTTATCGACTTCTGCCTGTGTCATTCCAGGGCCCTGCTCAAGCAGGCACAGGAGAGGGGTTGGTAGGTGGCAGTTGGAATGATGAGGAACCATGGGTTAGAAATGATTAATCTAGGCGAGTGCGACCTCGTGCTCGAAAAACACAAAGAAAATTAGCATGACCCCTTGGATTACTGTTTAATCAATTTTACTGGTTCGTGATTCTTCTTTCAGTATTAGGGTTAGAGCTTACGATTTTTTGACGGTGGTTTGGTTATTTTTCGTAGGTGGATGTCCAGAATTAGGGTTTGCGGTGACTAGTGATCCTATTTTCGGGTTTGACCGGTGATGTCTCGCCCGCAAACAGGACCGCCTTCTTTTTATAAGGGATGCCAGACCCATTTCCTGGCTTTTCGTACTAAATGATTCTTTTCTAGAAAAAAAAAAGGAACAAGAAAGGGAAAAGTGAAAATATGGCTCCTTTGGCATCCTTTGGCCCACAGCATATCTAGTCCTGTCTCCCTCATGCAGTATTGCGACAGATGCACAAATTGTCTGAACGCACCAAAGGCGGTGAGGCCACGAGCTTGTCGAGGACATCGATGGACAATGTCTGAACCAGACGATAGCACGAAGTGCGCGAACAATGCAATATATGGCTAGTCATAAAAAATAAAAAGGGAGTGTTTAGTTCTGTTCATTTTCTCCAGTGTCCTGTCTTATGTCCACTGTGCACCAACATAATACCATTACAACATTACATTACATCCCACTCTTATGAGGAGTTTCTTTCATATGTCAAGGGCTGGTAAGGTTTTGCGCCCCGTAGTGTAGCTCAGTGGTTAGAGCACCGACTGGAAATGCGCATTGTGGTATAAGGTTGTGGGTTCAAAACTCCGCAGCCTTGAGCATGGACACCGGCAGGGCGTTAGAATGACGCACGGCTGGACACACACTCCCCTGGGCTGATGCATGGTACTATTACAGATACTGTCTGCGCACCACCCAGGGGGTCAGTCCATGGGTATTGTATGCTGGTCCAGACATTACACACATTATATCCATTTCCCACGGTAGTACAAGTGGTAGAACCCTCCAATGTCATACTGTAGGTCACAGGTTCGAGTCCGATTCCGGACTTTGGGGGGGTCCTGTCCAGATAGACCTGTCTATACCACATACACACTGTGTCACATACACATGAGATACTACCCCAGATAGCACAATCCATATACACATACTATACATACACACACACACACACACACACACACATATATATATATGACGATATATATATGTATATCTATATATATATGTATATATATATAGATATAGATATATATATGTATATATATATAGATATATATATATATATATAGATATGACGATATATATAGCTTAAGGTACATACACACATACATGTACTAGAGGAGGTGATGAAAGCACCTCTCACCAGTACTCAGTACTCACTTCGCAGATGCTCCATGGTGGGGAGCAGAGTACAACCATACATATAGCCCACAGGCACACATCTATGATACATAATACTTACACACATACACAAGTATGGGGTTGGCACATACACAACCATAGCGTTGAGAGGAGGTTACAATCAACTGATAGTGATGATAAGTGTCTCGATGATAAGTACCCCGCCTTAAAAATACAGCTAGGGTCTGTGGTGGGAGAGTAGAGGATGTGAGTCACTGGTTGGTCTGCAGGGTTCTAACTGGTGATGATGATAGGCGTCTCGATGATAAGTACCCCGCATTAAATATACAGCTAGGTCCGTGGTGGGAGAGTAGAGGGAGTGAGTTACTGGTTGGTCAACTTAGCGGGCACACACACACACACACACACACACACAAATGGGCTGGGTGGAGGTCACGATTAACTGATAATGATGATAGGCGTCTCAATGATAAGTACCCCGCCTTAAATATACAGCTAGGGTCTGTGGTGGGAGAGTAGAGGGCGTGAGCCACTGGTTGGCTTGGTCGGCTCCAACTGGTGATGATGATAGGTGTCTCGATGATAAGTACCCCGCATTAAATATACAGCTAGGTCTGTGGTGGGAGAGTAGAGGGCGTGAGTTACTAGTTGGTCAATTTAGGGGCCAATAGGTGATTGCTTGAGCCTGGCGTCCGAAGTACCCGTACGACGAGGCTCGTTCGACTATGCTTCAACCAGGGCTGGGTAGCTAGCCCTTGTTACATGCTGCGCCTGCAACAGGCTGCACGGGCTCTTTCAGGCCCGTGACGTTTTCATGCCGAAAGCCTGAAAACAAGGGCCTACAGGCCCCGTGTCGTTTCAGCCTGAAAGCCTGAAAACAAGGGCCTACATGCCCCGTGTCGTTTCAGCCTGAAAGCCTGAAAACAAGAGCCTACAGGCCCTGTGTCGTTTCAGCCTAAATCAGGGCCTTTTCGGCCCTGAGTCTTTTCAGCCTGAAACTGAGGGCCATTTTCAGGCCCTCATGAGTTCGACCTGCCCTGAAACTCAGGCACCAACCAGGGTTTTAGCACAGGCCATTCTGGGCCTGTTTTCAAGACAACCCCTGGTTGAGCTTCAACGCCAGGGTCTGGCACGTTTCGGCATTGGCAAGAGCAGCCTCCTGGACGGGCCAGCACTATGTCGGACTGGCCGGCCCTGCAGGCTGCAGGTAGTTCCTAGGTACTTCCCAGGCACTTTACGTGCAGTTCAGGAGGCAGGAGGTAGTCTTCAGGATTCGACAGCAGCACTCTGGAGGAGCGTTGCAGTAGTAGTAGCAGCGTTAGCAGTAGTCTTCAACGTTGGGCGCTCTTAGGAGCTAGAGAAGTACTAGAGAGAGAGAGATTGGGCGGAGGCCAGGGATATTTACCTGCAGCGCCATAGCTCCAGCTTCGTCTTCGAGGTACCTGCAGCACAGCCCCATCTTCACAGGTTAGTACCTGCCATATGAGAGAGAGAGAGAGAGAGAGGGAGTTCTTCTTCTTCCTCTTCTCAGTCCACCATCTCCCTCTCACCCTCTCGCTACCTGACTTCACTGCATCAACAGACTATGAGAGAGAGGGCTTTGATACATTTGGATCCAGACTCGACATTGGGCTTCAAACATTTTGACAAGGGATTATTTTGGACTTGTAACAAAGACTTGGTGTTGACGACATTCCCATCTCTCCCCCTCCTCTTTGTCTGTTCCCCTCCTCTTCGTCTGTGGATGATTTGGACTTGGCACATTCTTCCTGTGTGTAGCGCCAGGCCCCTTCACACCTTGTGATAAGGATTATGTATGTTTGGTCTGCGTTGCAACATTGATTGGTCTAGACATTGGAATTCTAGCATTCTGCTGCGCTGTCTTTTTTTTTTTTTTTTTTTTTTTTTGTTTGGAAAACAACCCGAGTAAATGCTAGGGGTGCTGATAAGAGCAAACACCGCTAGCATACTCGGGGAGGCTCCATCTATTGGTGGGGAGCAACACCTGCTGGAAACCGGGTCCAGCGTCCCTTGACATTTAGAATTGAGTGGTCTGTAAACAAACAGGGCTCAAGTTGACATTCCACGTGTCTATCGTACTAAAAACATGAGTGGTCACCTAAAGCGACACGTAGGCACACTCCATTGACTGATGAGCAGCATTGATTGCCCTCAATAGAGGGGATTAACTGCCCATCATAGTCCAAATCAAATCCCTACTCTGAAACCCTCATCAGCTGCCAACAAACCCTTGCAGTGCCATGAGGAGGAGAGGCATTCAAAATAGGAAGTTAGAAAGTTACAAAGTCAATTATAGCGGATCCCAAGATCATTACAAAGTCATTACCTACCCTGGATAGCTCTTAAGATACTAAATCAGAGAAGGCAGTCAAGTCAGATGATATGCCAATTATAGCGCCCCCCCCCTAGATAGCACAGATGGGTAAATGAGGCCGCTGTCCTACCCTGTGACCCTCCCACCCGGATCCCACTGAAGGAATGCAATGCTACCTCGCCGGCACGAACAGCTCATGAACATGCAGAGAGTGATCCCCTCCCCAAAAGTCCAACCTCCACTGAATATGACAAAAATTGTGAAGGAGCCCGCTGCACCGAACAACCACTCCCATCCAAATCGCTGTTGTAAATGTTGACATCACAGCCGGCAAAATGGTCATTATTATCGGTGGCGACGACCTGAATGACTTGGATGCGCAAGTCGTCGCCATCATCACGAAGATCACAGTCACCGCCATTATTATTGTTGTTATTTTTGTCGTCGTTGCTGATGTTGTTGTTGGCGTTGCTATCGTTGTTGTTATCACCACATTGCGACAATCGTTGTTGTCGTCGTTGTTGTTGTTGCTTTTGTCATTGTTATTGTTGTTGTTGAGATTGACGGCGAAACAGGTGAGATTGTCATTGTCTTTGCAGTCGATGTTGGGGTTGATGCTGTTGGCGTCTTCCGTGGTGTCATCATCGTCATCATAGTAGCAGTCCTCCAACGTAGCGCAAAGACATTGCCCTCCTCAAGCTCGTCGTAGTAGTGCCGCATCAAGTCGTCCAGTCGTGGAAAGCCTGCAATAGCATTCAGGTGGGGGGGTGGCCCCTCCTCCAACCCCCATGTAACCTCACTGCCGCATACTGTGGATCCACGAGATTGACGGTACTTTCCTTTCAGCAGCAGCCGATCTCAGCTTCGCCACCACCTGGCTTACACACTCACTGCCCTCTTGAACAGTAGCAAGCCACGCATAGCATAAACTCCCAGTTCCCGCGAACGCGTCATCACCAACCACCACTCAGTTCTCACTCCTACGTGTATTTCACCCCACATCACTCACCCCTACGCACACCTAGTAACTCCCCTCCTTACTGACCTCGCCCTCCCAAGAGGTCGAACACTACGTGATAGAGGTCAGTCTCGGTCAGGGCAGGATTTGTATCTAAGTCTTTCCCTGCGCTATAGAGCACCATTTTTGTATGTATCAGAATGTACACTGCTTGTTGAGATTTCACTTGCACTGCATTGTCCATTCAGTCCTTTTATCACATTGCGGATCCTCGGTTTTATATGTACATCGCCCAAGTGGGCATGTAACACCCTGGTGCCACTGAGGTAGGGTGATGGTCGGTCCTCACTACTGTTCGGTCCAAGTTTCCCTCGATACGTAGGGTGATGGTCCTGAGTGCTGGTCACACTGAGGTAGGGTGATGGTCGGATCCTCACTACTGTTTCGTCCAAGTTCCCCTCTACGTAGGGTGATGGTCCTGAGTGCTGGTCACACTGAGGTAGGATAGTAGGGATAGGGGATGCGCTAGGAGTATTGATGTGAGGATGGGATGGGTGGTGGCACCGCCTCCTCAGAGCGACCATGGCTGATCGCTTCGGGCGATCAATGTGTGCCTGGTAACTGGCCTCTACAACACCGTGGACTTTCAAAAAAAAAGAAAAAAAAAAAAAGAAAAAAAAAAAAAGAAAGAAAATTGAAGAACAGCAGAGAACAAAACCAAAGGAACAAACAAACTTTCGGGGTTGTGATTCTTGTGAACAGACTTTACCCCCCCCCTCTCCCTCCCTTCCTCCCGATCAACAAAATATGATGGAAAAAAAAAGAGAATGAGAAAAGTGAAAATAAACTGAAAGAAAACTGAAGAACAGCAGAGAACAAAACCAAAGAAACAAACAAACTTCAGGCGTTGTGAACAGACTTTACCCCTCCCCCCCCCCTCCGCCCGATCAACAAAATATGATGGCTCAGGCTTAGCCTGACCGTTCCTAGTAGGAACAAGTGTTTATCTTGCATTGGGAGAGGAGCGCACCTGGGAAATAAAAGAAAGGAGGTAGAAAGAAGAAACTTAGGTGAGCGGGAATGAATTGCCATCGGATTGGAGGGTTAAAATCCAGTCTCGATGAGGCGAAACACTTGGAGAACTAGTTCTTTTCTTCAAGTGCACCAAGCCTAGGCAGCCCCTTGCTGATTAAACAAGGAGAAATGGAGAAAACAAAAGGTAAGGGGCCCGGTGAAGAAAGGGATTTTTATGGCACCCTAGCCAGTTGGGGGGATGTTTAAGTCGAGGATTAATAGCGAAAATATTGCTGTTTCGAAGTTTGGCAGCAAAAATGTCGTCCGTCCGAAGTTTCCTTTTCAAAAATAGAGGTTTCGTTGCAGCTTTATCGGGTTCCCGTAGTTTGCCAGCAAAAATACCTCGTTTTAGCAAGTTTCATAGCAAAGGACCCCTAGGCCCTTGGCCTCAGGGACTCAGAGCTCGGGCCTCAGGCACTCAACTTTTTTTTTTTTTTTTT
>BFEA01000308.1:1028377-1044822 GCA_003427395.1 Chara braunii | reverse complement strand
CCTTTTCTCAAACCTGCGCAAAGTCAATTACTCATTCATTATTTTCTTCTTGACATCTTGCCAGACCTTTTCTCAAGCCTGCGCAAAGTCAATTACTCATTCATTCTTTTCTTCTGGACATCTTGCCATGTTTTTTCTCAAGCTTGCGCAAAGTCAATTACTCATTCATTCTTTTCTTCTGGACATCTTGCCAGGCCTTTTCTCAAACCTGCGCAAAGTCAATTACTTATTCATTATTTTCTTCTGGATATATTACCGGACCTTTTCTCAAGTCTGCACAAAGTCAATTACTCATTCATCCTTACCCTCATGGTACCCTTCTCTTTTGCACGCTTTTTTTTTGGTAGATGGCACACCTTCCCCCCACTCAAAATGCGATGTCCCCATCGCACGACTAGTTCTCACTCGGAGGTACGCAGACCTTGACCCACCAACTGAGTAGACGGATGTCGGCCCATCAGCCCCAAAAAGGAAGGGTGATCAGCCTTCCCCCTGCTGATAACTCACCTCATCCCCTAGTTCAGTCCGACCTTTTGCCGCTTACGAGACAGGCGTCATCACTGAGGTACCACCCCACATCTGGAAGGTAGGTCCAGTCCAAGCCTCCCAGGACCCCATCTTGCCTTAAGTGTTTTCTCGCGAATCGTTCCTCCCGAGCGGTGTTTTCTTGGATCCGGCCTCTTCCTTTCAAGAGAGTTGGGACTCTCTATTAGTCCGCGAGTGCAGTTACGAAGACCTCGCAATTAGTCCCGAAGCGATTGTAATGCTCCGGCGGGGCGGTGTCAATACCCCGTGGTGGTTGTGGCTTCCACCCGGTACCACGCCCAATTCCTCCCTCTGGACAGTGCTACTCAACTTAACGCGAGCCGCCGTGGTCCATTCCAAGCGGCCGTGCCGCCCCTCAACGGCATGGCGTGTGGTTGGGGAGAACAAAGGAGACTAGAAAAAGAATGGCTCTGTCGCCCATTTGGTTCTCTCACCCTTGGACATTTAGGCGTTCAACACGAGGCGCAACTTGAACTTCCCGACTAGAGCTTGTTGTCGGGGTCAGTTCCGGACGTCCCGCACCGATCCAAGTGGTAGATGCCTTGGTCCTTTAACCCTCATCCTTTTACAAGAGGAACAGGTCGCGCTGAGACTTTTTTCCTTACAGGGATAGAGGTCCTGGGGTCGTGGTGCGAGCATCAGTATCCCCCTCCTGCTGAGGCCAAAGACTAGAAAAAGAGAAAATTCATTTCAAGGCTATTTTCAAGTCCATTTCAAGTTGCCTAGGGTCCCCTGACTATGCAGTGCAATTTTCAATTCCCAATCATTCAATCCAATGCTATTTCCAAGGCTGATTCTTATGGCTGGTCCGACAACCTCTCATCAACAAGGCCACCCACATGACCGGTCTGGCGGTCATTCTCTCAATAGCCATTCTCAAGACTGACTCTTCCGCCCACTCAATCCTCAATTTTTTTCATTCCTCAACACCCAATCTCTGTGACCGTCCCAACGGTCCCTGCCCTTCTCGGCTTTAAGGCGCCGCCTTCTTTATCCTGTCCTTCTCATTCACATCTTTCTTCCGCCCCCTTGGCTATTTCAGCGGCCGACCCACCGACCCTTTTCATCTCTTTCATCCATCCCTTTGGCTTATTTCAATGACCGACCCGCCGACCCTTTCCATCTCTTCCTCTCATCCCATTTGCTATTTCAATGACCGACCCACCGGCCTTTTCCATTTCTCTCATCCCATTGGCTAATTCAATGACCGACCCACCGACCCTTTCCATTTCTCTCATCCCATTGGCTACTTCAATGACCGACCCACCGACCCTTTCCATTTTTCTCATCCCATTGGCTATTTCAATGATTGACCCACCGACCCTTTCCATCTCTTATTGCTCATTCCAACACGTTCTCAATCAACCTTTCTTAATCAAATATGCAGGGGACCCCAATGCCTATTTCAAAAGGAATGACCCTTATCAGGGGCCATTCCCGAACAACCTGGTTAGGGTCGTTATTTTCCATTCTCAAGTCGAACACCCTGGTTAGGGTCATTCCTTTCCATTCTTAAGTCGAACAGCCCGGTTATGGCCATTCCTTTCCATCTTCAAGTCGAACAGCCTGGTTAGGGTCATTCCTTTCCGTTCTCAATGTTAGTGCCCGAGGGGGTGGGCCTCGAGGTTATGGATCCCATTTCTGTCTTGGAGGTTAGAAGGTGCTCATCTCATCTTTTGCGTGTTGTTCTTTTTTTTCTATTTCTCACAGTAATGTACCATCCATTCCATTTCTCACAGTAATGTACCATCCATGCGTACATCCGACTTAGCGTCTAGCACTCGAGTTGGGGCTCGCTACCCCAAGCAGCACTAGCCCATCCGGCCATTCATCCATAACAAAAGACAAAGACGCCCCTTTTTTTTTTCTTCACTCGTTCCGACAACTCAGATCTTGACCATTCTCAGACTAATTCATGACTTAGTTGGATTAGGCTCCTAGGGAAGGAGTGTTCCCCACGCCCGTTAACCCATTGGTTCCCTAACCTTTCTTGTACTCGACCAATCATTCAATGCCATAGTTCGCTCGTCAATCCGTACTCAAGGTTTTCCTCTCTCAAAAGCATAATCCTTGTTCCATCTAGAATTCTCAATACACCCTCTCCCAATTGGTCTCGTCCCAAATCCCATGTCTTTGTCTTGTGTACCTACTTTCGAAGGTAACTCATTCAAAAGTAGCCTCAATATGCTATCTCCTAATCTTATCACGATACAGCCTTAGCTGACCCTTCCATCACTCATTCTTTGCAAGCTTGCCCATACTATACACGTTTTCGTCATTCTCATGTCTCTGCAGACGGAAAAGCAGCGATCCTTTTCAATGCTAAGTCAACACCTAGTTCATATTGCTGCCTTGCGCCTTATCTTGCCCAGTTCCTTGTCCACCCCGTTCCTCGGCACGTTTCCTAACCCCCAGGCCGTAGGTCTCGATCTTTCTTTTCATCCTTACAATTTTATGCAACTCTGCCTCGTTAAAAAAATCCAGTGGTGTGGCTTCCACCGCTGCCCTTGCGAGTTCCCGAATCTTGATAATCCATTCGTGCCTGATTACATTGGTCCATTGCTGAAACCAATGACTGAGCGTTGACCCAAACTCGTCCTCCCATCTGAAAGCCCCATCGCCCGGTTGGTGCACCAGAGGCCGCCCCTCTTCCCTAGGCCTTGAGATCTCATCCCTCTCATCCCCGCTGCTGATTTCTATGACTTCTCGCACATCCTCCTCCTCGTCCCCCTCGTCTTCAGTCTGTATGGGGCTATACCCACCAGCAAGGTTCTTTGGATCGTAGGTAAAAGGGATCTCTGCCCTCGTCCCATACCCCTTGCAACTGCCGTGACCACTTCGTCCTTCAAGCGGGCTCTCCCTTTTCTCCTCGTCGTCCTCACGTTCGTCGCGCATACCTTGTCCCCCCTCGCTTTCCCCATGCCAAGTCTCACGTCCTTCACCCCTGTTGACCCCTTCCTCGTTAGAGACTCGAACCTTATCTCCCATTTCTATGTTGCCTCCTTCTTCCACATTTGCCCTTCCCTTTTCGCCCTCACTGTCAGATGATATTTCTATACCTTCTCCCTTGCGGAGGGGTGAGGGTTTCCTACACAAGCATTTCCTTCCACCCCGGCCTACTACTGGGCCACCCGTGAGTCAAATGTACAATTTTCTCTTTGCTGTCCTCCTCCTTTGGCGTGGTCCAGCTTCTTCCCCTCCGGTAGGCCTGTTGATTGCCCCGCTGTCGTTCTTCTTGTCGAATTCCATTTTTGTCTTTTCTCGTTTTACTCCTAAGCCCTGTATAACAAAACAACACCCGCAATGTCCCTCATACACTCGCGCCTTCCCCCCCTTTTAGGCCGATAGACATTCCCAAAATGCACCCAGTATCCCTCGCATCATGCTCCTTTTATACATGCGAATGCGTGGTTTGTGACGACCCCATTTTTTTCCCGTAAAAAACTATGGTACAATGCCCCAAACATCCCTTCCCGTTGTCACACAAGCCAGATATTGCAAACCCCCAAGTCATGCTGCCTTTCAACCTAAGTCAGTCCAAGCCAAAGCGTCAGTCCCAAAAAAAAATAACAATCCCACGAACATGGTCACAGACAAACCATAGTGTGGGCAAGGCTGTGGCCAGTCTTTCGCTTGTGGCTCCTCAGTTTCCTTATCTTCGGCCTCCTGAAGCTGTTGTTCTACTGGGTCCCGACTTAGAAACCTGACCAGTCGTTGCCTCGGGAAAGACCCTTTCAATCCAGTTCCATCAAAATCTTCCAGTTCGAAGGTGTTCAGTCCCACCCGCTTGGTGACCCGGTAGGGGCCTTTGAACCTCCTTCCCAACTGTCCCGACCAAGTATTTTCTAGTGCCAAGTTCTTTAGCAATACCATCTCCCCCACCTGAAGTGGCTCCTTTCTGACATTCTTAACCTGGTCCCACCTTGCTTTGTCCCTCATTCTGTTGTCCAGCACCCGGTTGGCGATGTCTTCCATGACCTCCTCGTTCTTAAGGATTTGTTGACATCTTGCCTCGATTAACTCTTCAGTGGTCATTTGCGGATCATCATCTAACATATTCCAGGTAGGTACCAAGGTTTCCACAGGAAAGTCGATCTCTCTTCCGTACCAGAGCTTTGCCGGGATACATCCTGTTGTCCTTTTTGGGGTCATATTCTCTGCAAAGACAGCCTGCTTAAGATACCTAGGCCAGTTCCCTAGATGGTCCGCTGCGAGCTTTGCAATCGTGTTCTTCAAGGTTCGGTGCCCCCTTTCCACAGGTGCATTATCCTCAGGGTGATACGGCTCGATGAGTTTGATCGGTACGCAGAGTCTCTTAAGCATCCCCAATACTTCTTGGTTCACAAACTTTGTCTCATTGTCTGCTATAAACCTCCTGACGAACGGATGCCTTAAATAAAAGTCTTCTATCCAGTCCGCCACACTTCTCCCTGTCTTTTTCTTGAGGGCGACTGCCTCCACGAACCCGCTCAAGTTGTCTCGCGCATCCAGGATATACCTGTACCCATCCGTTGATACAGGAATGACTGCAAGGTCGAGGTGGACCAGATGTCTCAGCCCTAGCACCCGCGTTGGTCTAAGCGTCTCGAAGACCCGCACCGAGCTTCGTTCTTGGCAAATAAGGCAAGTCTGGCAGTATATGGTGACCATGCCTGTCATGCCTGGCCAATAATAGAGTGGCATTATCTTTGCAGCTGTTCCTTTGGACGACTGATGACCTCCAGCCAACCCATCGTGCATTGCCTGGATAACATCCACTTGCCTAGATCTCCCGCACACAACCCTTCTGGGCATAGCACCTTCCTCCCTTCGGAACAAATGCCCCCCCTTAGGGCCCCCCCCTTAGGACGTACCTTTCGGCTTCTTCTCTTGCTTTAATACGGACTTCCGTAGGTTGTTTGTTTCCTACCAATAACAGCCCGATCTCCCGAAAGAGCCCTTCGTATGATTGGACATAGAAAAACTCCTCTCCTTTCTTGCCCTCATCCTTTCCTTCCTGCATCTGGTTTACCACCATTGCAACTCTTTCCTTTCCCAAGATTCCACTAAGCTCATCACCGCTTCCTGGCCTCCCTCGACTGCCATTGCCATTAGTTCCTCTTTCGGTCCTACTATCGCTCCCCATGAGTCCTTTTCTTCTCTGCGTCCTTGAGTGGTAACTGGTCCTTCTCTAAGTGCTGCTACTACGGCAGGTGCCCCCTTCTCCAAAGTCAAGATCAATAGTTCTGCCGATGTGCATTCCCCGCTCATCATTTCGTTATCCACTGCGAGAGTCTCTCCTTCGTATTCGAGGAATGCGTCTATGGGTTCTGCATCCTCCATCCCTTCGGGAGTGATGCAAACCCGACTCAGTCCATCTGCCTTGTTGCGGATTCCAGCAATCCGTTCGATCTTGTAATCGAACTKCCAGATRAATCMTACCCATCTCCCTAYCGTCRGATCTATARGCCTGTARTTCTTTARAKCCCMTGCGASATTCRTCGGATCGATCCTTAAGATGAACCGCCTCCCAAATAGGTAGGTCTGGAAGGTCTTAAGGCAATGCAGGATGGCTATGACTTCCTTCTTGAATTGCGAGTACCGCCATTCTGCGGAGTTCAGGGTTCTACTTTCAAACCTAATCGGCCTCTTTTTTCCTCCCTCATCCCTTTGAATCAACACACCTCCTACGGCCAAAGGTCCTTCATCCGTCTCTAGGATGAAGGTTCGTCCCACTTCGTCATTAAAACAAGGCCCGGACAGGGCGACTGTCTCAGATGTCAATATGTCCTTGAGCCTTTGGACAGCTCCTTCTCGCTCCTCCGTCTAATCCATGGTTCCTTCTTCCTTGATCATAGCCTGGATAGGCTCAACAATCTTGGCAAAGTTCTTAATGAAGATCCTCCAAAAGCCGACTACGCCTAGGAATGCCCTTACCTCCGTCGTCGTGCGCAGTGGTGTCGGCCACTGTGATATCTTGTCGGTCTTTGCCGGATCCGGCTTCCTGCCATAAGCACCGCAACGAAATCCTAGTATAGTTACCTCCGGTACTGCTAGGATACTATTTGGTCCACTAGCCGTAATGTTGTATACTAGGAATCGGCGGAGTAAGTCCTTGATGTCCAGCAAGGCGGTCCCACACAAAACGTCGGATCCCTGGCTGGACTTCCGTCTCATCCTTTTCCTGCGCGCCTTTGATCGGATTGTCATCGATGTAAGGTTCACATTTTTATGGGAACATGTCCCCGGCCACGGCGAGCATCCTGCGTTGCGCTTCGGCCACCGCGTTTGTGAATCCCATAGGTGTCACTTGCATCTGCAGCTGGCCTATGGGGGTGTGCATAGCGGTGTATGGCCTGTCCCGAACGTCCAATGGAAGCTGGTCGTACCCTGAGTACAGATCTATCAGGGAGTAAATGCTCCGACCGGCGTGCGATTCTGCTAATAAGTCAGCCTGAGGTTCCCGGATGGTTACCGCATTCAACTTCTGCAGGTCCTGAATCCACCTTAGTGTCTTGTTAGGCTTCCGAAAGACGAACCACCGATTTGCGTATGACGATGTCGTAGGCTCCGCAACGAAGGAGTCCATCTTCGCTCGGAGGAGGCCTGTTACTTCTCCTGCTATCCCAAATTCATAGGATGGCCCCTTGTCATTCCAGCACTCATGTTCTATCGTGTGGATTCTGACCGACGGGATCAACTTCGCATCCAGTCATTCCCTCTGGTGATCACTAAAGACAAATGTCAGGTGAAACTCCTGGCATGTCCTTTTGATCAGGCGGGTTTTTTCTTCCGTTAAGAACCCGTCTATCCCTATCTTCATTGTGTCCGCTACCTCATCTGGTATCCGATGTCCCTCTGTCGCCCTTCTTTCTCGGATCACTCGAAGGACCTCTTCCTCCTTCTCCATAACCTCTTCCTTTGATGTCTCTAGCAGGATCGAGACCGGTTTTGCTTTCTTCCATACCGGCTTGTACTTTCGAACACTTCCTTCTGGGATCTTTCTTCTAAAAAATGAACAGTCGGAATTGCTCTCGTCGCCTCTTCGACTCGTGGTTGAATACTAACCAATTTTCCATTCAGGCAATATCCCTTTTGCACCTCTTTTTCGAACTTGGTCAAGGTTGCCGAATCCACTCCTACCTTGTGGTATCTGAGGGTCTTGATGAGTTGCAATAGATCGGGGATCTCGAGTGCGATTTCCGACACGTCTATGCGTACGTCTTTCTGATTGGGCAGGCTAGCACCAAGTTCAACCTTTGACTCCTTTTCCGCTACCATAACACCTAGGACTTCGTCCTCCTGCCTCCTCTTCTTCTGGGGCAGGCCCATCTTGATCCACTCCTTCTTGTTGAATGCTTCCTCAATCATGATTTCTACCCTTTCTCCCATACCCTCCATCTGTGCGAAAACCCCTTTCCACGTGCTATCCTCGAACGACGGCGACCATGTTGCCAATTTCTCCTTCGGGGGGTCTCCTCCCGTTCCAAGGAGTCGGAGGAACTCTCCTCTGTCGGTCACAGGATCCTTTATGTCTACCATGTATGAGCCATCGTGCAAGTGCATGCCTATCATCTCCACGTTCGCGCACAATGGTCTCCCGAGGATCACGTCGTGGTCCATTTCCTCAATTACGGTCATCCGCTGAAACAACCAGATCGATTTTTTGTACCCCTGCCTTCACAACACACTTCGTGACGTACCCAGCGAACGAGATTTCTCTCCCAGCTCCCCGGATGCTCCCCGTTACTTCCTTGTTTACCGTACATCCCGTCATCGTTGCGAAATCTCTCCTTATGAGAGTGATTTCTGCTCCCCCGTCTACTAATGCGTCGGTATGATGACTCCCGGTCTGGATTTTCAGTTTCCCTACGGGTAGCGCATGAAAGCTAAGCTTCGTCCCGGGTGGCGATCTCATGACTTCGCCGCCTTCTCGGTCGGGCAAGCTCAAACGAATGTCTGCAAAGGCCTTTTCGAGATCCTCCAAATCCCCGTGACTCCTCTGAAGGTTGGCCACTTCTTGCGGAGCTTCCTCCTCCCTCTCCCCCTCTGGTAATTTGGGGTTGTCGCCTATTTCTACTCGCCTCCGCGTCAACAGTTGTCTGAGCCCTTTGAGCAACCTAGGGCTAGTCTGCAGCATGGTCTGAAAAGACACCGACACCATGGTTCCTAGTAACTTGTTAATGGTATCGTCGAGCTCAGGCAAGGTTAAGATCGGGATTTGATACCTAAACTTCTTCTTAGTGGCGGTAACATTGTTCGCAGGCTCCTCTTCCCTAGGCTTCCCATAGACTTTCTCTGGTTTCTCGGCCTCAGGCTCCGCCTGGGGTTCGGAGCTTCCGGCGACCTCCTCCATAATGGTGTCGCAGTTAATCCTTCTCTCGGTCGTTCCCAGTCGAGTGGTTGCGTTCACCCTATCACGTCCGTCGCTTTCCAAAATAAAGTTGGCCTGCGGCCCGCGCCCCCGGAACTGATCCCAAATGATCTCGCCCACCCGCTCGGCTTCTACGGCTGTTATTTCTAGCCCGTTGAGAATGATAATGACTCGCCCCATCTCTCCTGGTGAGTTCCAGTTCACCCGTTCCCCTTGTGGTCCAAATATCTCCCCCTTTAATGACCTGGTACACCTTCTTTTCAGAATATCATGATTGAGCTTTGGGCACGCGCGCACATAATGTCCTATCGCGGTGCAGTACTTGCATGCTCGTTAGCAGGATCTCTCCGTCCGAATCCCCGGTTTGCTACACCTGGCGGAACCACAACTTCCTGGGGAGGGAGGGCAGGTCGGGATACTTGCGCTTGCATAACCAGTAGCGCACTTTCCATCCTTTCAATCTTATTGTCGACCCCGTGCACCCATTCATGTAGACTTTCGATCCCCTTCTTTACCTTGTCGCCCGTCTTACCGGTCAGATCTATGATCTCTCCTTCCTTGAGCAAGACCAACGTCTCCGTTACTACCGTTTTCTCAGCCAGATCCGTTACCGTGCTAAAATCAACATCCCGCGTGTTTACGAACTTGCTCGTCTGTTGGTAAGCTGACAGGATCTTGTCTTTGTCGAACTCGGAGAACTGCCTGAGGAAATATTTGCTCATTATCCGGTCCGTGACCCCGGGGATCCTTAGTGCTACCAGAGTAAATTCCCATAGGAAATCATTGTACGTTGCGAAGTTCTTCCTCTTAATTGCCGCTAGGTCGGCCTCCGTTGCCATTTTCTCAGCCGCTAGGTACTTCCTCATCATCACATCCCGGGTCTCCTTCCAAGACCGGCTTGCGGCTACAATGACCATTATGTCCCGTCTTAGGCTTAATGACTCATGCTGTCCTAGATGGTCCATCTTTTCCTCCTCGGTCCACTTTAGTAACGCTGCTAGGTTCTCGTAGTCGATCAGAAACTCCGTGATGTTTGTTCCATCGAAAGTCAGTTTTTTCTTGGCGTCTGTTAGATAGCCTTGATTTTTGTTTAGTGCTCGCGCGAGGGACGACACTATCTTCTTAAGACCGCCCTCAGAGCTGCTGGTCTCGTCTGCCACACTGTTATCTGAACTTTCCTTGTCGGTTTTCTGTCCCTTCCTGGTTTTCATAGTTCCTTCTGGGTCAAACCATCCCAACACTCTTTCCTTAAGGCTCCAAAGTCCTTCGCATCCTCGCGCTACTGCTGGCGCGATCGGCAGGCGGCTAGCCCTACTGTCCATGGCTGGCGGAGTCGTAGCCTTTTCTGCTTCCACCCCTGAGAGTTCTCTCTCTCTTTCCTTCTCTTGCTCGGCGTTCCCCCACGGTCACTACCTTTATCCCCTTGTCCAGTCCCACCTTGGTTGGCTTTCCGTTCGTCCCGGGGTTCCTCTTGAAGAGGGCCTTCTTCGTTCCCAGTCATCATTTCCTCAATCAGTCTTGCCTTGTATTCCGTGGTCCTCTTGTCTATCTCGGTTAGTTTGCGCCTCGTGTCCGTGACCCTTACTTTCTTAGGCATGACTCCTTCCGAGTTTCGGGGGCTTGTCCTATCCTTATTTCTGCCTTCCTTGGTCCCTTGGGTTCCTTGCCTGCTTCCCCCGACATTCCCCGAGCTTTCTCCTGTGGAGATTTCCTTCCGGCTCCCTTTGGTACCATCCGGATTTATCAATTCTATGTCCTTCTGCCCCCCTTCGTTTTGCGCGGCACTGCCTTCTAAGCGTGGTTCTCCTTCACTCTTACGGTTATCTGTCTCCTCCTCCGTTGCCATTTTGCCTAGTTCTGCATAAGCCAAAGAATTCCCAGAACACACGCAATGCGAGGTTTTTAGGTTCCCTAGGCTCGCAGCTCTGTTGGCTTATCTTTATAGTCTCCTTTCCTATCCCCGTTTCCTGATTGCCCTTCCTTAAGGAGGAGCCACGACTGGCCCTGCCGCCCAACCGAGCTATGAACGTGACTGGATTTCCTTTATCACAAGCTCGTTTGTAGTGCCCTTGTCCCGTCGGCCGACGCGAGGGAGTCCGGGTTAGGCATCCTGCTAGGGGAAGTCTTCCCGAGCAGCGTTTCCCGTTTTTGACCTTCAGGGTTATGGTCAATCATTAGGAGTCTGCCCCCCCCTTCTTTGTTTTTCTAGTGGGTTTTAACCATCCAGGTCCGAGGCCCCTTTCTTATTCCCATCGGCGAACTTCCGTACGCAGCGAACTATACTCGATCTGCCCTATTGACCCGCCTGCGGATGCTTATCTCGCCCTCGCGGCTCTTCTGGCTCGGTAGGCTCCTCGAATAGTTGAGACACCCCCGTTAGATAATTCTCCCCTATCTCGATTTCCCTTTGGATTATGCGTTCGCACCCTGTCCAGTCTAGCCAGGGCGCACAAAACATCAGGATGTGGATGACTTCTAGTAATTCGTGGGCCCTGTTTCCCCAGAACGGCCCATGCTCCATAGCGACATCGTAGAACATCCCAATGGTAGGGGAGGAAAACTGGCCTGCCCAGACTATCGCTGAGTCTGCCAGCTCTGGCGCCCTTGTGAGGCTTCCGAAGACGAGGTTTATCATAAAACGGGGCACTCGGCATCTCAGTGGTGTGGTCGGTGCCCTGAACTCCCTCCAACCTCTCATTTCCACCCGGGTTAGCAAGCCCACGTTCCTTCTTCCCCTTACCGAATGTCCTATCCGGGTCAACGTCCGGGCGACCCTTTGAAAGACTGGTGCAAGCTTGTGACCTTGTGCTATCTCTACCCGCAACGAATGCCAGCCGATCTCAGGCAGATACATGGTCCCTGTAACCTCCAGATTGGAGAACAGATCGTCTCCGGGTCCTCGGTTGAGTATCATCCCTGTCCACCGACATTCTACTAACATGAAGGCGGCGTCCCTTCCCAAAGTCATGGCCCGCCATTCTGTGTCGAACCCCTCATAGGTAGAACTCGATGGGAGGGATACTTCCCATCATCCACCATTGTTCCAGGGCGGTCCGGGGTACCGGGGTTGACGTTCAATTTGCACACGGGGCTGGCGTTCCACTCGCTCACGTCTTGCTGCCATTGTTTCCTTGATGATTTCCTGCATAGTCCACATAGAAAGGGTTACAGCCAATCTTCAGAATCCGCCCACCTACTGTCTCCCTTGCCCTTCGTGTTTTCATTTCTCTTTTCTAGTCCCAACTATCCCTCTATACCCCCGGGAGCAGTAGCCTCCTCTTGCTATTCGTACAGCCGGTAAAGATCATCTATGTAGGTCGCGCCCCGACCTACCTCTCGCCGGATGACTCTCCACATGGTCTCATTGCTTATCTGTGGGACTCCTGGCCTAGTATTTACCGCAACTCGTAGAATGCAGAGCACCTCGCGCCCTTGTTCGTCCCCGAAAGGCCCCATCTCTAGAAAGGCCCGATAGTATTCTCGATACATTAATGCTTCGTCAAAATTTAGCCTAGTTACGGCAGTCACCGCCTGCTCCACTCGTTCTATGCCTCCCATTTGTCTTAGCACGAAGGGTGGTAGACTCATCCGCACGACCTCATTTGGCAGCTCGAAAACCCCCGGCGCGGCGACTTTTACCTCCGCCATTCCGTCATCTCGTTCCGGGTCTGCAAACTCAAACCCCTCCCGCCAGGTTATTTGCCATGCCCCTTCGAACATTCGCATGGGGTCATCCCCGGAAGCCAAAGCAATCCCAAAGGTCCGCCATCCCTCTTCCGACAGGTGTAAGGATCCCGTCGCATGTACACGCCCTGGGCGGTTCAAGTCTATGCCCTCAAACTCCCCTCACGCCCGCCATTCCAACTTCACTACTAGGTACACCGTATCTTCCACCAACTCTACCCCTACCCAGTCCATTACCGGATTGCCTACCGTACTCCTTGCCGGCAGGCTTATTTCAACCCTGCCCTCTGATATTCTTGGTGGCAGGATCCCACGAGGTCTATCCTCCCAGAACGTCATTCGTCGGGCCATCTCGCAATGTCTCATTTCCGACTTTCTTAGTCCGATTGCTGCACCCACCGAGATTCCATGCCTTTCGAGTTTTAGTCCTTCAGCCCTCCCTACTTATCGTACACTGGTTCTTGTCGCTATCCACGACTCATACACATTCAATTCTACCCCCCCCCCCCATTTTCCAGTTGTTGTCACTTCCCCCTTGTTTCGATCCTTATGCACTATCTACGACCTAGTGTACACACTCCCTTTCTTATGTTACACCTCACTTCACAAACACCCTCCATACTCAGGCCTTTTCGCGGTGTTCGATCCCTTAGCCTCATTCAGTCGAACCACAGTACCTCAAATAGTTTAAAGACGTCGTCTACGTAGGAGGGTGCAGCCGCCGCCACCCGGCTAACTATGGCGTCCCAAGACTCCGCCTCTACCTCTAGGCAGTCATACCTGCTTATTCTTAGGACGATGATGACTTCCTCGACTTTATCTCCGTAGAAGGACCCATATTTCAATGAGAGCCTATAGAACTCCTCAGTCAACCAGACATATTCTATATGCACCTTTCTCATGGAGTCGGCTACTTCTAAAATGTGCTCAACCCCCCCAAACCACTCGGCTATGAATTCCGGTACCCAAGCCGTTATCCGTAGACTTGGAGGCTTGAGTTCCTTCCATCCTCCCATCACAACTCTGCTACTAACTTCGTCCCATCCCTCGTTGGCGAACAGCTTGCCTTCCGTTCGGGTTCGGACCTCCGCATCCCCTAGAAGCCACACCGGGTCCTGTTCCATTGCTAACATGGTGCAAAACAGGTGTCATCCATCCTCGGAAAGGACAATCGTTCCAACTGACTCTACCTTGCCTTCTGCTATATCATCCCAACCTTCCTCTTCCCTTATCGGGTTCCAAATCCGTTCTATCCATACATATGACAAGTCCCGGGCAACCTCAAACCCAATCCAGTCGCACGTGGTTCCTCTCCATCCGTTCCCTGTTGGTATAGGCATTTCTATTCCTCCTCCGAGTCGCCGTGGTTCCCAGCCTTTGAAGGGGTATTTCATCATCCTTTATTCTCTAGTCATCTTTCCCTTTCCTGCACAATACCAGACCACCCGTCTTTTCTAAGTTAAGTTTACCCACCCCTCTCAGAAGTCTTAGTCCTCTATCTCTTCATCTTCGTCTTCATCACTGAAGTCGTCCTCCTCGTCGTGTACCAACTCCCTTACCCCATCTAGAAACGTCTCCCCTATTGCCACATTCCTGTAGAATATTCCCCAATGCACAACGCTAGGGACAAAGATATTGTCTATGCTAAGGCAGTTTAGTATCTCGGCCAACTCCTCCGCTCAGTTCCCCTCGAACGGCCCCATCTCTACTGATAACCGAAAAAAATCTTGCCTAGCGCATTGGTATAGCCCGAGGTTCGTCATGGACTGGCATATCCGTACTAGCCTACTCCAGGTTCCGAAAACCGCATCCACCAGGAAGGAGGGCAGCACACATCGCATGGTTCTTACGGGTCGTCTCATGCTTCCTCTATCCCCAAGTTTCACCCGTACGTCTACCTTTTTCATTTTCGTTGACATGCAGCCCACACAACCTCTGCTTCTGGCTTCCTAAATAACTCGTCCGACGTATTCCCGAGTGCCCACTCTATGATCATAGCTTTCCCCATCTTGCAATAAGTAGACCCACCCCCGGGCTTCCACTGTCCTTCGGAATTCCAAATCCACTAAACTTGGTGACAACCTCGTCAAGCTGACATTAGTCCATATTGTTTAAATCCAAAGGAAATCATTCTTTCCTTTCAGCATTACCGTTTGATACACTGGTTCAAGGTTCGTCCACGTTTCATTTTCCGGGAGGACGACCGATACCCCATCCTTTACATCTACTGGCGTTTCCGGGCCGCTAGTATAGATCGGGGAAGGCAACCATCGCGCCATCTTGTTTTCATCACCCGACCCTGTTTTCATAAAAATGCACCAACCGATCCTTTTGGTCAAGTCAATCCTTGTCCTAGATGAGAATTATTTCAGACCCCTCATCAAGGTCTCCCTACTTTACCTCCCCATTCCTAAGTACCTCCTTCCCATAATTCCTTCGACCGACCATCCAATTGCCCACATTCTTTCTCTTCGTTCCATTCCAATTGACCTCTATCCTCCTTCCTTCCGATCATCTCTCACTCGTGTTGACTTAGATGGGGGGAGGGGATATACTTAGAAATATGTCCCGTCCAACAGTCCGAGCTCAATCAAATTTTACAGAGGGGGAACACATAAAAAAATCAGGCAGCCTCACATACGGGCCGGTCATCTCCTCACCGGTCATCCCAATATGGTCTCTCCGCTGGTACTACCGGTAGAGTTTTATCTCATACCTCAAGCGCAGCTCAACCGTCGCGAGCGCGGTACCCAGGTCTCGGCAAGGCATTCGCCCTTTCCTCCTTACCCAGAATACCCCATCCCATCTTGCCGCTTTGCATATCCATACTGACACCGAGGGTTACCTCGAGTGCCTAAGTACAGGGACAAAGTCAGTCGTCCGGGCATTCACTTCCATCGGTCCGACAAGAATCAACCTTTCCCAAAACCATGCTACGAGAGGCTACTAATTGCCTCCGAGGCTCCATCTTTGTCCGCATGCAGAGGTACTCCCTCCGCCAGCCAACAGGCTAAGCCCCGCCTGAGGAGATTTCACACCCCGTCCAGCAGATCATCGAGCCGAAGCCCGTCACCGCTCGAACGAGAATGCTACTAATCAACCGACGTAACAAACTCCCAATCCGACAGTTCGATGACCTGACCTCCGCATACGAACACACGACAGCCTACAAAAGAGAACGACGTCTCGCAACCCGCACKGACCGGTGCAGACCAATCCTTTCCTTCCGAAAGGCAATACGCTCGAATCCCATCATGCAAACACAAGTCCCAAGTGGGACACGCATAGTACAAGTGTCATTCCCTTGGTGCACCCAGCGCTTCCTACCCATAACTCACAAATTTTCTCTCAGGACAATGAGTGTCACTCCCCCTACTTTCATACATAGTGGCTGGTTCCTTCTCGTGAGAATCTTCAAGGGTGAGCTAGTTTTCCTTGGAGTCTAGCAACTCCCTTCATTTCTCTTCTCTTCACTTGTCTGTCCTTTCATAGGGCAGGATTGTTCTTTCTTGATGACCCGTTGTGTTAATATTGGTTCCTTCAATCATTAAAAAAAAGTGCAAAGTGCATGAGCCCGCTGGGCTCAAAGAAGNGATTGTTCTTTCTTGATGACCCGTTGTGTTAATATTGGTTCCTTCAATCATTAAAAAAAAGTGCAAAGTGCATGAGCCCGCTGGGCTCAAAGAAGAAGGGAAAAACACCCATTCGGTCGGATCACTCCGCCATGGGATTTTCATTGGAACCTGGCCTWAGCCAAGCACCAATCGCCTGCCAGGTAACCAGAGCCCTTCTTTCATACGAAGAGGAAGGGTCGACCTGCGACTTGCCCAAGGCTTCCCCTGACTGGCGAACACCGGCACCA
>BFEA01000308.1:1014324-1026681 GCA_003427395.1 Chara braunii | reverse complement strand
AAAAAAAAAAAAAAAAAAAAAGAACTCCTAATCTAATCAGCTCCCTGTAGCAGCAACCAAACGCCGATCACCCATCCCATAGTGAGAGATTGAATAAGTATATCTTGGAATATCTTTACAAGGAGAGGCTAGACAAATGGAAAACACATTATTCATAGGGAAGCAGATCATTAAATCAAGATCCGGAGTATGAACTCGACAATGAGAGGCTAGACAAGTGGAAGCACATGCAAAAAGGACAAGAGATCAACAACGTAAAAATCTTGATAATGTGAGACTTAGACTAGTGGAAGCACATGCACAAAGAACAAAAAATCAACAGGGTAAATGTTCCGAACATGAACTTGACAAGGTGAGACAAGACTTAGTGGAAGCACATGCACAAAACACAAGAGATCAACAGAGTAAAGATCCGGAACATGAACTTGACAAGGTGAGACTAGACTAGTGGAAAGCACATGCACAAAGGAGAAGAGTTCAACAAAGTAAAAGGTTCGGAACATGAACTTTACAATGAAGACTAGACTAAAGGAAAACAAATGCACAATGAGTAGATGTCAACAAGGTAAAAATTAGGAATATGAACTTGACAATGAGACTAGACTAGTGGAAAGAAGAGTTCAACAAAGTAAAGATCCTGAACATGAACTTGACAATTAAAGACTAGACTAGTGGAAGACACATGCACAAAGGAGAAGATTCAACAAAGTGAAGAACCGGAACATGAACTTGACAACTAGAGGCTAGACTAGTTGAAGCACATGCACAAAGGAGAAGAGTTCAACAAAGTTAAAGATTCGAAACATGAACTTTATAATGAAGACTAGACTAGAGGAAAGCACATGCACAATGAGTAGATGTCAACAACATAAAAATCCGGAACATGAACTTGACAATGAGACTTGACTTGTGGAAAGCACATGCTCAATGGAGAAGAGTTCAATAAAATTAAGGGTTCGGATCATGAATTTGACAATTAGAGACGACTAGTGGAAGACACATGCACAAAGGAGAAGAGTACAACAAAGTGAAGAATCGGAACATTAACTTGACAACTAGAGGTTAGACTAGTGGAAGCACATGCACAAAGGACAAGAATTCAACAAAGTAAAAGATTCGGAACATGAACTTGACAATGAAGGATTAAACTAGTTGAAAGGCACATGCTCAATGGAGAAGAGTTCAACAAAGCAAAGATCCGGAACATGAATTTGACAATTAGAGACTAGACTAGTGGGAGGCACATGCACAAAGGAGAAGAGTTCAACAAAGTGAAGAACCGAAACATGAACTTGACAACTAGAGGCTAGACTAGTGGAAACACATGCACAAAGGACAAAAGTTCAACAAAGTAAAAGATCCGGAACATGAACTTGACAATGAGACTAGACTAGTGGAAAACACATGCTCAATGGAGAAGAGTTCAACACAGTAAAGAATTCGGAACATAAACTTGACATTTAGAGACTAGACTAGTGGAAGGCACGTGCACAAAGAAGAAGAGTTCAACAAAGTGAAGAACCGGAACATAAACTTGATAACTAGAGGCTAGACTAGTGGAAGCACATGCACAAAGGACAAGAGTTCAACAAAGTAAAAGATCCGGAACATGAACTTGACAATGAAGGATTAGACTAGTTGAAAGGCACATGCTCGATAAAGAAGAGTTCAACAAAGTAAAGATCCGGAATATGAAATTGACAATTAGAGACTAGATTAGTGGAAGGCACATGCATAAAAGAGAAGAGTTCAACAAAGTGAAGAACCAGAACATGAACTTGACAATTAGAGACTAAACTAGTGGAAGGCACTTGCATATGAAGGGAAGATCAACCGGAACATCACACTAAGTAGGAACATGACAATGAGTGATTAGACTAGATGGAAAACATTTGCATATGAAGGGAAGATCAACCGGAACATCACACTAAGTATGAACAAGACAAAGAGATACTAGACTAGATGAAAAACACTTGCATATGAAGGAAAAATCAACTGGACCATCACACCGAGTATGAACATGACAATGAGTGATTAGACTAATGAAAAGGACATGCATGTGAAGGGAAGATCAACAGGAACATCACACTACGCATGAACATGGCAATGAATGATTAGACTAATAAAAAACACATGCATGTGAAGGGAAGATCATCCGGAACATCACACTGAGTATGAACAAGACAAAGAGATGCTAGACTAGATGGAAAACACTTGCATATGAAGGGAAGATCAACCGGAACATCACACTAAGTATGAACAAGATAAAGAGATGCTCGGCTAGATGGAAAGCACCTGCATATGAAGGGAAGATCATCCGGAACATCACATGCTATTACATAAGTGAGAACAAGAGTCTAAGTAGGCAAGATCACCAAAGTTGAATCAAAGGTCATTTATGAAAGAAGCGTTGTATTACCTACTTGTGTGAGTGTGAAAAACACAAGTTTGAAACTCCCTAATCACAAAGATTGCATCATGGATTACTAATGGGTGAAGCGCTACACTATCTATTAGTGTGAGTGTGAATATCACAAGTTTGGAAAGTCTAAATCACCAAGATTGCATCATGGATCACTCATGGGTGAAGCGCTACACTACCTACTAGTGTGAGTGTAAAAATCATAAGTTTGGAAAACCCAAATCACCAAGATTGCATCATGGATCACTCATGGGTAAAGCGCTACACTACCTACTAGTGTGAGTTTGACAATCACAAGTTTGAAGCTCCCAAATCACCAAGATTGCATCAAGTAGCATCCATGTGTGAAGTGCTATACTACCTATTAGTGTGAGTGTGAAAATCACAAGTTTGAAGCTCTCAAATCACCAACATTGCATCAAGTAGCATCCATGTGTGAAGCGTTACACTACCTACTAGTGTGAGTGTGAAAATCACAAGTTTGGAGAGCCCAAATCACCAGGATTGCATCAAGGAGCATCTAATAATAAATCGAAGTACTTCCCCCTAATGTATAAGTGAAAGAGGTGAGTTTGAGTAGCCGATGGAGGAGGCAAGATGAAGTAAGAGAGGGTGGAGGAGAACGGGAGAGAGATGAGGGAGATGGAGATGGAGAAGAAGGGGAGGAAGACAAAGAGAGTGAAAGTGAAAAGGAGGAAGTAGGAGATGAGGATGGGAGAGAAGAGAAGGAAGAAGTAGAGAGTGAGGAGGAAGAAGGGGAAGAAGGAGGAGGAGAGGAAGAAAGAGAAGAGGAGGAAGAAGATGAAGAAGAAGAGGAAAAAGAAGATATAGAAGAAGAAGAAGAAGAAGAAGAAGAAGAAGGAGAAGAAGAAGAAGATGAAGGTGAAGAAGTCTCTCCCTTCCTCTCACCTTGTTGATTCCTTGATATTGGTGTCCTCTTCATGAAGCTTCTTCTTCTTGCACAATCCCTTCTTGGCTATGGCTTCCTTCTTCTCCAAGCCCTTCTCTCCTCCTGTCTTGCTTTATCTCAGGCTATGGCAAGCTCCCCCCAGCTATGGCTATGGAGTCCTCGCCTCTAGGAGGGCTAATGTGGCTCCTTTAGCTTCTCCTTCTCTCCTACACCTAGGAGGTATATGGCGGACCCCCCCCCAAGTATCTTTCCCACCATCACTACCCTCTAGAGTCTTCCCCACTACCTCCTACTCTCCTTTAAGCTCTCCCACTAGCCTGGGCTCCTCCCCTCTCACTCAAAGTGCAAAGGTGCTTCTGTGGGCTCACTTGGGCAGCATGGGCACTCCTCATGCAAATGTGAGAGTGGCGGACTGCATCCTCAATTTAGGTAGGCTGAAACCAGCAGTCCGGCCAGCCCATGAGCCTCCCCATGAGCCTTGAGGTGAACCGAGGTACCCCCAAGGCAAAATTCTCTCACTAGACCTTTCTGGAGGTACCTGGGCCTCTTTTTGGCCAAGTGCATGCAGTCCAAGTGGTTGGTACCAACTCGGACTGCCTCTTGGCCTACCCCGACCTCTTTTTCATTGCGCAAATGCTGCCCCCTAGGGTCCTAATGCCCAAGGGGCAGCAATACTTGAAAGAAAAAGGCTTTGTGGACCTTTTTCTCGATTTTTTCAAGTTTCGGTCTCTTTTGAGTAGGCCGGAGCATTTTTCCATATGGCGGCACATTTTTAGCCTTGGATCTGGCTGAGATCCAAGACAAGCAATAATCCGAGCTACCCCCTAGTAGCCCTTGCTTCAATTTTGAGCCCCTAAGTCCAGTTTTTCAATTTTTGGTGCATCTGGCTCTCTTTTTGGGCCAAATGCACTGTTTTGTCATTTTCCCTCTTTTGTTTCTTTCCATTTTGGGCTGCTACCTCATTCTGGAGCTAGCCGTTTTGAGCTGGCCCACAAAAAACGGCTAGTTCCTCTCTTCGATGAGATCTGATCTCAGATCCATGGCCCAAAAGAAAACCGGCCACTTCCTTTTGCATTTCCTCTCATTTTCAACTTTTTAATTCAGATTTTATTGAGATATGGCCCTAAGGGTCATATCTCTGCAATCCGGATTGCCCTCTCTCATTCTAGGAGGGATGAGGTCATTGTTGGGACCTAGCAGTCCCTACTGTGCAGGTCCCAATAGACCGACACATTTTTCTCCACTCTTTTCTTCCTTTTTGTCTCATTCTTCCCATTTTTTCTCTCATTTTTCTTTCTTTTTCTTTTATTTCTGTTGTGACAAGTGTCAAACTGCTGTGTACCCTCTTTCTAGGCCCTAGGGCCTCATTCAAGGCCAGGTTCATGGCTGTTACATGGCCGTTACATCTCGGATTCCAATAATGGCACCCCCACACTCCTAGGGGGTTCCATTTTGCTCACGTTTGCCCAATTCTGAGCCCCTTTTGCTCCGATTTTCTAAGGGCAGCCTTTTTCTCATGTTGGGTCTCTCAAGGCTCTATTTTTTTATGCCTTGCTAGTCCGAGATATCTCGGACTGCTGGGAAGCCTTCCCAACACCCTTATTTCACTTTTCTTTCTCCCATAGCTCGTTCACTTGCTCCCACTAGTCCTTGCACTAGTGGTGCTAATATTTTCCACCGTCTAGAGCCTCGATCTCGACGGTGCCGCTCGCTTGCACAATTATTCCTTGTGTTTGCTCATGGTTCCCTTGGGACATCCCAAGTCCCCGTCATTTTTCTACATGCTAGCTCCATTTCTTTGTCCCGCCGGTGGTCCCGCCGGTGCTCGTCCCGTTTCCCGATTTTTATTATTTGGACCCATTTGGTCCCCGACAACATTCCGGACCGCGTCCCATTTTTATTTCTTTGGGGCCCATTGCCCTTGGTGGTCCCATCATTTCTACACGTGTGCCGATTTTTCTAGATCGTGAGATCTCATCTCACGGTTGCCGTTTACCGTCTTTACTTGCCCCTTGCCGAAATTGCTCTTTTCTAGCCTTCCGGGTTTGCCGTAGCCCATTCCCCTTTGGCCTTGGCATCCCCCATGCAGACCGTAATTTCTCAGACTGCAGTCATGGTTTTTTTCCATTCCCACAGCCCCATAACTTGCCTCATGTTGAAAGAAAATGAAGCATTAAATTTTTCTGTGCATCCGGGCTCAATATTGGTTCCGGATGCACCTAGAACATGTGTTTTATGTCCCCCATGCAGTCCATTGCAACTCGGACTGCAATGGGGGTCAATTCCTTAGCCCCAATGCCCCACAACTAGCCCATACTCAAAAGAAAAAGAAACGGCCAATTCCCAAGTGCATCCGGCCTTGATTTTGGTTTCGGATGCACCTAAAACATGTGTTTCTCCTCATGCATGTAGTCCGTTTTATTTCGGTTGCAAGAGGCCTTGATTTTCTTTGATTTTTTCTACAAAAATCAAAGAAAATCATAGTCCTTTGTAACCGCCATATTCCAGAATGAATCTGGTCACGGACGAATCTCCCCAAGTGACCGTTTTTTACCGTTAAGACCTTTTTTTCTTTTCTTTTCTTTTCTTTTCTTTTCTTTTCTCCTCCTTTCTTAGACAGTTGGGACCTGCCAGTCCCTACCTATAGCAGTCCCTACTGACGGCCAACTCACTCACTCCCTCTCACTCTTTTTGTTTTATTCTCCCCCCATTTTCTTTTCTTTTCTCTCTTTTTTCTAGCATGCCAAGTGTCAAGTGGCCGTTAAGGCCCTTTTCTAGCCTCTTCCTCTTAGTTTTGGCCCTCCCTATGCCCAAGGTACAGTCCGTTATTTCTCGGACTGCAATAATGGTCTTCCCATACCCATGGGAGCCTCCTTTTACTCCTATACTTCTCCCACGATGGTCGTTCCTACTCCGATTTTCTCCCGGAGGGCTATTTTTCACATGGGGTCTCATTTGACTCTATTTTTTTGAGGGAGGCTGATCCGAGATTTTTCGGACTGCTCCCATGCCTCCTACTTCAGTTTTCTTTACTTTTCCTTTTCATTTTGACCTTCCCGTTTGTCACCACTAGTACTTGCACTAGTGGTGCGAATATTCTTGGCCGTCAAGATGTCAATCTTGACGGTGCACCTTGCATTTATTACTTTTCCCTCATGCGGTGCCGCCGTTTCTTCTTAGGACTTTCACATGTCCCCGCCACTTGTCCAGTCGGTGGTCCCCGACACTTAGTCCCGTCGGTGGTCCCCGACACTTAGTCCCATCGGTGGTCCCCGACAGTTAGTACCGTCGGCGGTCCCCGACACATTTCACCCCGGACGCCATTATTTTTACTTAGTCCCACGTGGCCCCGGGTGCCTTTCCCCGAGGTGTCCCATGCCCCTTGGGCGTCTTGTCGCCTCATAGCGACCCCTCTCCTTAGTCTTTCCTCGCGCCTTGTGCGTGCCGATCTCTTTGGTCGTGGGCCTCCGCTCCGAGGCTCCCGTAGGTGGCCCCCACGTTGGCCCCTCATTTCCTGGCTTCCCGCGGCTTCTGGCCGCTCATCCCTCGACTTCCTGATTCCCTTATTGCTGTCGCGCTGCAATTGCTAGTTCAAAGGGCCCTTTGGCCTTCGTCTTATTGCATCCCGATGACCCTCCCGGCCTCCTGCTATGTTCTATGTGCTCCTGTTCTTGCGCTCGCTCGCTTGCTGCCGCTTAGTTCTTTCCCCCGGTGGTTCTCGACCCAGGGTATTACTCCCTCCTGCGGCCTAATCCTTTATCTCGTCTCACTTCAGATTGCTCTGTTGTGCACAACTCGTCCGTATTCAATCTCTCGAGTGATGGGAAGTTATTCGGGACCCACTCGTCCTGACACCGGGTCTAGGGCCTGTCCGGTGGATAGCAGAGCCTGCAATGATGTTTCGCTCCGAAAGGGAGGAGGTACCGGTTGCTGGGAGGCCGCTCGGCCTAGGAAGTCAATGCCCAAGAGGCCAGTAGACCGCAATATCTCCAGGGAGAGCGAAAAACTCTTCCTCATTTGCAGTGTGCAAGGATTGGCAACATGCTGCTGGAGCACAGCGCTGGACTGGTACAGCGATGCTTGGAGATGAAGGGCAGCTGGAGCTCAACCTGGCTATGGCGAGCAGTCCAGCCTGAGGAGGAGGAAGAAGGGGGCCAAGGAGGAGAGTGGCGAGGCACTTACCTGGCTATGGTAGACAACATCTTCATCACCCTGTTGGGCCCTGCATCTGGAAGGCCCCAGTAGGGTAGCGCTGCACCAAGGAAGCTCGAGGCAGAGCTTGGCATGGCGGACCAGTCTGTGGCAGCAGCATAACTGCTTCGGTTTGTCCTTTGGACAGGAGTGCAGCACCATAGTTGCTTTGGGTTGTCCTTTGGACAGGAGGGCAGGACCCTCAGTAGTCCGCCATAGCCTATGCATGTGTGAAGAGGCAAAAGGAGGGAAGTCATAGCTATGGTGGACTTGTTGTTGTGGTGGTTGTTGAGTCAGCAGTAAGAGGGAACTTCGGATATTGATTCTGGTTCGTCCATTCATTGTTATTATTATTATTGAGAAAAGAATAAGATTGGCAAAGTGAAGGAGGAGGAAGGTGGAGAGAGAAGGGGGAATTGTCATTGGTCTTGTTGGTGTACATCTTCTTCTTCTCCTTTCTCTCTCCTCTGGTCTTTATCTCTTTGCAAGTTCTTTCATTTCTTTCGCAATTGGGTGACATTGTCTTTCATTGTGAATTTGCACTTGGGAAATGACCAGGATCGTAACAGAAACAATTGAAACCTGAGAAGTTGTGAGAACAAAAAAAAAAAAAAAACCTTGAGAGACAGGTCAACCTGACCAGGACATCCAGGCCAAAGGCATGGGATCCAAGTTCTGTAGATTTACTTTCCAGATGGATACTTAGTCGAAAGCTTGAAACCCTAAAACTGATTCAGTCTTTCGCTTTGGTATCGCTCATCGAACAGCGCCTAAGCTGCTGCTTGCGGTACACACCCCAGAAAGCAATCTCCTCGCCCATTCAACCGAACGATTTGAATAATAGCCAATTGACCCTGCCTCCTCCCTAACTCCATTTTTCCCTCACAAAGACCGCAAAGATGTGCCGCTAGACTCAATCCTGAGCGGCCTTCTGGTCCACGTACCTGATAGCGCAGTTGCGCAGTGGTGTCGATCAAAATGGTCAGCCATGAAAGTTATCGGGCTGCATTCCGGATTCAGACACTGCTTTCGAAGATAAGCGACCCTTGTAGCATCAACCAGATATCATGTAAGGTAGGAAGCTTGACCTTCTTTTTGTGCTTGCTCGTTTTCGGCTTCATATAGGTCTTATTCTTGCTCTTCTTTGCTCCCGCGCGAAGCCTTAACATAAGGTGCAGAGTCGACTCCTTGTGCATGTTGTTATCCGCAAGGCTGCGTCCATCCTTAAGCTGCTTCCCCACAAAAATCAACCTCTACTGATCGAGAGGGGTACCCTCCTTATCTTGAGTCTTTGTCTTCACATTTCGATGGTATCCAATGACTCTACCTTAAACCACTAGTACTTGGCCTATACATCGGGCACGGGGCATTGTCGTTAACGCCCCGCATATTCTGGAGGCTCGGAGTACCGGCCGTCAAAGGCTGGCGCCGCCAGTGAAAACAATTCAGAATCTTTTTTGTTGCGCTGACGGGTCGTCGCGAAACGGCGCGCAGCCCGTTTTCAGACTCGACATCGATAGCTGGGCCAAGTACTGGCGGCTTAAGTCTATCAAACTGCAATTCTGTTGAAAGTTAAAATTTATTTTTTGCCTCACGAAATCGCACTTCAGCTTATATACGATTCTCATGCCTTTCCATGCACAATAAATGAGCAGAACACAAAAGTCTCGGGCAGCAAGAAACTTGAGTGAAGGCGAGGCATTATTATACGAAACTGAAAGCACACCTATGTAAGAACACACTGAACACAGGAGTCTCTTGATAATGATAGCCCTCTTCACACCTCTACTCTGCACAACAACATAGTAGCAGCCCTAAACTATGATGTGACTGCCTATGCTACTTCCCTAGATGGCGGCGGACCTAAGACCAGAGAAGCAGGTTAAAGCAACCCGCGCGGTTCTCAAGGAGGGGGTCATTGAGGATGTGGATCACTCTTTTTCTTATATTGCCCCAACATGAAACAAATCTGGGAGACATCGGAGAATGGGTCTCGCTCCACTACTCTCGACTGTCGAAAAATTTCGAGAGTACCTCGAGAGTTGTCAGATGCTTGCGACTCTCGAAATTGCCTGCATCGCTCCACTTGCTCTAGAACTACACACTCTTGAATTTCAAAAACACTACCGGACACAACTACACAACACCTAAACACCGCCTTTGTCCACCTCGACTCGAGGTGGACGCTCCAAAAGCAAGGCCGCACCAGGGGTGGAGCGGAGCACCATAGAAAAACCACGAGGTGCAGGCTGTGCACTCTCGAGGGTTCGAGAGTTCCCTTTACAAGCACCTCCTCACAACTCTCAAAGTGGATTTTCGTGACTGCCTTTCGAGAGCAAGTGGAGCGAGGCCAAACTCATGAACTTTCGTGAGTCTAGAGTAGTGGAGCAAGGCCTGATCTCTGGGGTAGAAAATTGTCACACCAACTGCTCCAGAAGGAACTCTTAGTCCATCTTACAGGCTTTCTCATCGCAACGGGAACTTACGTGGTACTTGAGGAGAAGGTCATGGAGGATGTGGCCCTCAGTTCCCTGCTTCGCCCCAAAGAGAAACAAATCTGGGAGAGATTGCAGAAGCGCTGAAGTAGAATGTAGACGCACTTGCTCCCAAAGGAACCCGTAGTCCGTCTTACAGGCGTTCTCTCCGCAAAGATGTGGACTCGCTTCGAGTGTCCCCTTCAAAGCCTGAGAGATGTCGGCCTCTCTCTCCACAGAGATTTGGACTCCCTTCGAGTGTCACTTTCAAAGCCTGAGATCCATCGGCCTCTGGATGATATGGAGAAGTAAACAGAAGGAAACAATCGACAAAACGGAAACGACAGAAGCACAAGCCTGGGCAGCTCTCAAACAGTCGTTGTAAGCAGACTTAAAACCGCCAGTACCTTTCTCATATATCCACCACGGGCGCTGCGTGCCAAGCACGACCGATGGATGTGGTTGGCGCCTGTTACATGGTGAGCCTGCACACGGACCCCATTTTGGGGGCCCGAGAGTTGCTGAGGGCCTCCAGGCCGCATGCCCCTCGGACGCACGCCCTGGAGGCCCACGGCCGGATTTAGGGCCACAGGTTTCGAGTTGAGGCAGCATTTATTTATTTATTTATTTTCTGTCCTATTTTTGTCTGTTCAGGCATCGTTTCGGACTTGCAGTTCGTTCGAACAGACTTTCGGTCTATTCGGACAAGACCACGTTTTTGGCCTGGTACGGATGTAGGCAGGCCCTGTTGGGCCAGGTCTGTTGTTGTCCAGTTGCAGACCCTCCCTGCTGCATCAACAGGGAGGGCCTGGACGCCCGGTAGGGACCCAGGCAGGCCACATTTTGGCCTAGGACCAGAGGCACACGGAGGCACACCCGCGAGGCCCAGCGCTAAATATAGCTGGGCCACGCCTGGGCAGACACATTTCTAGTAGCTCGCTTCTTGGGCGACACGCTGCTGGAGCAGTGTGACACTACGTTGCGCCAGGGAGTAGGGGCGTACGTAGGGCGAGCGGTGGAGGCCATGCCTCCATTGTCGGTCTTCATCTGGGCGCCATAGCTGTCCCATGCCAGCGACCTGCACAGAGGGACCGGCGACAGTTAGTACACGGCGACAGTCACCTGCAGATGTGATAGTGAGGAGGACATCTTCTTCCTCTTCTTGCTCTCGCCCTCCATCTCTCCTCCTTCCTCCTTCCCTCTTCTTCTTCTTCTTCTTCTTCTTCTTCTTCTTCTTCTTCTTCTTCAATTTTAGAGAGAGAGAGAGAGATGACAGGCAAAGATATATCGGGCATGGGGCCCAGGATCTGATCCGACATTTTGAGTCAGACATTGATTGGAGATTCGACTGCCAGCGACCTGCACAGAGGGACCGGCGGCAGTTAGTACACGGCGAAAGTCACCTGCAAATGTGATAGTGAGGAGGACATCTTCTTCCTCTTCTTACTCTCGCCCTCCATCTCTCCTCCTTCCTCCTTCCCTTTTCTTCTTCTTCTTCTTCTTCTTTTTTCTCTCCTTCTTCTTCTTCTTCTTCTTCTTCTTCTTCTTCTTCTTCTTCTTCAATTTCAGAGAGAGAGAGAGAGATGACAGGCAGAGATATATCGGGCATGGGGCCCAGGATCTGATCCGACATTTTGAGGCAGACATTGATTGGAGATTCGGCTGGGAGACTATTTTTGGACTTCACTATCGCGATTTTGGTCTTCTCCCTCCTCACCATCTTCGTCTCGCATCTCCCCTATCTTCTCATCCCTGGTATCTCCCCCATTTGCGTGTTCAAGGAGGGACCTTTCTTCCATGCATGCTATGTGTCCCCCTCGGTCGCGGCCGAGGAGGCCGGCCGCAGGCCCTCGCCCGAGTTTACGCGGGGCCGCGCCAGGGCCAGGCAGGGGCGCGTGCTGAAAAACGGCGCGCGCGGCCCCGCCTGCGCACATCGGCCACTACCACCCTGTACAAAAAAAAAATAAAAAAAAAATAAAAAAATTGGTATGTGGTTTTGGGTGAGTGACAAAAAAAAATCAAAAGATAGAAAAAAAAAATGATTGATTGATTGTTTGATTGTTTGATTGATTGATTGGTTGGTTGATTGATTGATCGATTGATTGATTGATTGATTGATTGATTGATTGATTGATTGGTGGGGGAGGGGTCCTCCCTCCCCTCCCCCCGGCACATGCGTACGCGCACACACACACACACACACACACACACACACACGCACACACACACATACACACACACACACACACACACACAGCGGAACGCATATACCAATGGCCCTAGCGTGGTTGGCACACCAATGGGCCTTGCTCTCTCTCTCTCTCTCTCTCTCTCTCTCTCTCTCTCTCTCTCTCTCTCTC
>BFEA01000308.1:1000475-1012789 GCA_003427395.1 Chara braunii | reverse complement strand
TCCTTGTGAACATCCACATCATCCTCACCGTAGCTGTCCTATCTGCCGAGGTGGGGACAGGTAAAGAAAAAAAGAAGAAAAGAAAAGGAGAAAAAAAGAAAAAAAGAAAAAAGAAAAGATATGTTGATCTGTGGGATGTGTTATTTGCTTTGTGACAATTGGATTATCTTTCTTTCCCTGTCAGGTTTGGTTTCCTCCTCCTTTTCTTTACCTCTTTGCCTTTTGGCTGCGTGCAAGTGGGTCCTTGTGACACACGGGGATGGAGGCAGCCAGCGCTCAACCTATCATCCACGTGGCTGGCCTTGTACGTAAGAGGTGATGAACAGGTGGGGCTTTCCTTCCTTTCTTCTTTTCCTTTCCTTGTTTTGTTTTTTTCCGCCTTTGCCGCCTTTGCGCTCTGATTTACAGTGTGACAATACGTACGGGCGTTCGGCGTTCGGGGTCCCGTACGGGGTCTGAACCCGACGGCGTTCGGCCCGCGCCAAAAATTATTTCGGGGCCTATATATATATATATTTTTGAGTTTATTTTTGTGACTTCTCTATGACGTGAGGTACAGGCATATAAATTTTCAAGTCATTTGGCTCAGCCAAATAAGAATTAAAAATCGCCAAGGATGGCGGTGTCAAAACGTGCTCGCCCACGTTGTTTTTCACTTTTTACTTTTTGTTTTCACTTTAGTTAGGGGTCTAAACAATTTTACTATTTTTTGAAGTTTTTTTAGCGGGTTTTGGATTATGTGAAATACACATCTGTAACTTTTCAGGGCATTTAGCTATACCAAAGAAAAAATAAAAATTGCCAAAGATGGCGGTGTCGAAAACGTGCTCACGCACTCACTAAATTGTTTTTAAAAAAAATTATTAGTATTTGTTTTTCGTATTTTATTTTTATTTCAAATTTGGTAAGGAATTTGGATGTAATGCTCGGACAAATCTTGTTTAATTTATTTTTCTTCATAACATATCGTTTTTTCAGATTTGTTTGATTTTTTTTTTTTTTTTTTTTTTTTGGGTCTGTGTTCGGCCCGAATGCCCGAATGCATCCCCAAGGGGTCCCATACGTTCGTGTGTTCGGGTTCGGGCATTTGGCCCATCCCGATCACCGGTTACCCTGTATATATATATATATTTGTGACAATATATATATATATATTTACGTATATATATAATATTATGTATATTTACGTATTTTAGGGGTAAAAATAAAATATTAAAAAACCAGGCCGCGGGTTGGGCTTCATTGGCCGCGGCCGCCGCCGACTTTTTCAGTCGTGGCGGCCGAATTGCCCGCGGCCTAGGCCGCGGGTGTCACATAGTATGCATGTGGTCCCTCCTCCCTCTCTCACATGTGTGGTGTATGATGGGGTGTCGCATCAGTATCTGACAGGTAAGGTCATATTGTTGAGTCTTCCATTGCGCTAGATTGTGCTATTTTCATAATATGTATCTGGATGTACATTGCTTGTTGATGCTTTGGTGACACTGCATTGTCCATTCGAGTTTATTTCATCACTTCGTGGATCCTTGGTTTCACACACATCGCTCAACTGAGCATTAATCAGCGTCAGACGCCAACTCAGGCCTCCGTGTTAACCTCGCGCCCGCGATCCCAAGCGGGGAAAGGTACTGGCAACTTAGTAGAGTGCACGAGCAGTTAGGCCAAAATCAAAAGCGTGATTAGCAGAAGTCATGACCAAGCCCGAGAGTTAATGGGCGTTTCGTCAAAGCAGTTCTTGGTGTGGAGGAATGTGTGATAAGTGGTTTGGGGGTAGCTCAATACCTGAGATTCAGTTGGGGACAGGGTGAGGCCTCCTCAGGGGTGTTATTGCAAACCCCTTCAAGGGGGGGAATCTGTATGCACCTTCCTAAGCACTCTAGTCTCAGCATAGTGAAGCAAGGAGGAACCTTAGATTATAAAAGAATGGGAAGTGGGTGGGAACAGGTCCTTCCCAAGGGGGACCACAAGCAGGCATTTCATGAATGGACGAGGATCGATGCATCATCTCCATTCCACTTGCCGTCAAACTTCCTGGACTTGTTCCCGGCACACAGCCTCTCGCTGCAAGAGCTGCAATGGTTCAGAGAGAGGGTAAGGACAGAAGGAAGATGAAAGGCAGTCTGTGTGAGAGGTCTGGTCTCAGCAACAAATCCTCAACAACTTGCGATACCCTTTCCTAATCGGCGGCCTGCTAATGGGCTGAAGAGGCTGGTACTCAGAACCCGGGCACAGATGGACAATTGATTGATCTTTTCAGAGAAATCAATGTTGCCTCTAGAGGCCCCGCTTAGAATTCTAGGGGTGTCGATGACAGCGACCGGCTACCCACAAACGAACGATCAATGGATCGACTCCCCTTCCCTAACCAAATCGTCAAATTGGCAAAACAAAACCACATCTCTTTTCGGTCGTGCACTGGTGATCAATAATGTGGTTTTTTCCTCGCTCTGGTATAAATCGTTGTTGTGGTCACTGAGCAGGGGAGTGTTACGTACACTAAAAGCTAAGATGGTGGCTTTCTTATGGTGAGGAGACAGAAAGCTAACAAAAGTAGTAAATCGGGTAGCACGGGACTCAATCATACAACCTAAAGTTGCAGGAGGATTAGGAATAATTGACCCTGCAACACAGGTTACAACACTCTATCTTCAATGGATAAAAAAACTGAGTTTTGCTACAGATAGTCCTTGGCGACCCTTCGCCTTAGAACATTTGGCCCGTATGAGGATCGGTACTGGACTATCCCACGAAAGTGGCCACGAAGGAGTGGGGGACCCAATGAACTAATGGACTGCTTTTGCCCGACTCTTTTACGAAGCTGGCGGAAGCTCCCCCTCCCGGATAGACAACCCCCGGAGAGGTGGGAGGAGGTGCTTTGCCAACCTCTCTTTAGGAACCGTTGGCTCACTGACAGTTTGGGCCAGGTCATGTGCAGTTCGGAAACCCTATGAAAGAGTTGGGTGAAAAACGGGGTTATTCGAATTAAAGATATCTGGGACTATGACCGCGGTGACTGGAAAACAGGCAGCGAACTACATAAGGCCTTGAAGCATTGTCACCACATTGTTCGCCCGAGCACGAATGCGAACATGTTCGCCCGAACGCGAACAAGCACCAAAAACCCTCTGAACGCGAACATAATAAAAAAAAAAGTTCTCACAAAAATTTGAAAATAATATATGTTATGTAAAATAACAATACAAGCAATGTTTGCCTTGGAGTCATGTTCAAATTTGTAGCCAATCATGAGTTAAAATTCAAAAAACAACAAAATATTTTATTTTATTTTTACGGAAAAAAAAAAATATGTTCGCCCGAACATGTTCGCAAGCTGTTTGCGCGAACGGGCGAACACGTTCGCGCGAATGTGCAGGGGCGCAAACACGTTCGCCGTGCTACGCAGGTCACAATCTAGGTACACTCATCACTCATTGAGGCGGTGCTATTGTCCTGGTATAAAACATTGAGGAGAGGCCCCTCCCTGCAGGAAGAAGACTGGATAGCAGTATGAGGGACCTCTGATCAGGTGGGGAAGGTACACATGACCCGGACACACGACATCCTTGTGGAAATGTATACAGTTAACAGATCAGGAGCAATGCGAGGAGAGCGAGATCCCTTAATCTGGCAAGGTAAAACTGACATCTTTCCAATTAGGGTCCTTGGAGAGAGCGAGGAAGCCCCCATTTTTCAGCCAGACATCAGGATTCAATACCTCCCTTTCGACCCTCTGGAATGGAAGTGGAAACCCACAACGAGAAGAGCGAACCCTGCCGCTTCGATCAGCCTTCAAAAGCTGACTGTGAAATCCACATATGAAATGCTCATGCCCAATCACTACCTTAAGGACAGAATATTGATAGGTGGGCAAAACACCTCAATGTGGACCACTCCCTTTTGACACCAATATCCTGGTTCCAAGGCCGGAAAGAATAACCTGCGAAGATTACTTTTTTGCAGTGGCAGATAACACATCGGTGTCTGCCAACTATGAACGGGCTGATTGATCATACAAACCTGGAACAAAAAGGTCGAGCCCTTCCCTGGTGCGCACGATGTCGGCGAACCTTCCCACCACAGAGGAATGCAGAAACCATTGAACATATCTTTATTCAATGCCTGACAGCGCAACTAACGTGGCAATGGTGGGATATAATTTGGAGAAAAATGATCCCTGACACCCCGTGGCCGTGGATCTGGAGGGCGATACTTTTGGGGTATTGGCCTCAGGCCCACGAGTTGTCCATATTCACAGAAAATATGTTTAATTTAGGCCATAGAGCGGTGCTCTGGGGGCTCTGGTGGCAACGTTGCCTCCTGGCAAGGGAGGGCGTGCTGATAGAAGGGCGTGAGGCCACGGAGCAGATCCAGCAACAAATCCAGATGAAGCTTATGAGAAAGTGGCAAACTTTGAAGTGCCAGCTGGACCTCTTTCAGACTAAACAGGATGTTCGGAAGGCAATCTCCTCCTTCGGAAAAGACTGGCTGGGGGGGGATGGAGGCGGATGGGTGGCGAGAGTAGAGTGGAGTGGGATAGGGAACACAAGCAGCAGCAGGAGTTGGTAGAATGCAGGGATTACCGCCTCATCTTCAACGACTGGTCAAATATCGACCCTTCCTTTCCACTCCGCCGCCCAACAGACTTCTCTGATCCTTTCCCGCCACACCGGTGTTCCTTGATTGAGACGATTGTCTGAGGGTTTACATGAACATGTGCGAACACGCATGAGGGTACATGGGTGTGTACGGGTGAACCTGAATGTGCCTGAGGGTGACAGAGGTGACTGGATTGTTTGTGTGCGGGTACATTTTTCCCTACCTTTTTCCCCCCCGCACCATGTACCCCTTGTCCTCTCACCACGATAGATGACAAAACACCCCAGGTCTCCGGTGCCCCTCCGGGCTCTGGGGTGTTTCTGTCTTAGTTTTCATGCCACAAACAGTGGCCTTATGTTCAACCAGAMGTAGCCCACTCAGTTAATCCCCGGGGCTATTCCCCCGGGCAATCAATGCAGGTGGAATTCAGAAGTTTCTAAGGTCTTTGTTTCAAACTTTATCCACTACTTTATCTTAATAGTAAGTTAATACTTTGTAAATGGGACGCTGGACCCGGTTTCCAGCAAGTGCTGCTCCCCACCAATAGACGCACTCCGAGCCTCTGTTTAAGAAAAAAAAAAAAAAAAAAAAAAAAAAAAAGAAGAAGAAGAAGAAGAAGTTGTCTGGCTGGGGGTGGACTGTCCGCAACACCCTCAAATAACTGCCGAAGGATGAGAACAATATATCTGGGACGGTTTCCAGCAGGTGACACTCCCCACCAATAGACTGGAGCAGCCGTGCAGGAATTATTATGGGACGGTACTCATACTACTCCCCATAGTAGACCCAGCCCCGGTAAATTGGTGAAAAAAAAAAAGGGGTAAGTACGTTCATGTCACCTTTGCGTATCGAATGGCCAAAAAAAACATGCGTCAGCAACGAAAACCGCGCGGAGTTCGAAAAGGCGAGGGAAGTACCGATGGCCATGGTGTCATACCGGGTGTCATATTTTTAGGGGTCCGCCGTGGTGTCAGACTGAGTGGGGAAAAAAAAAAAAAAAAAAAAGCCCAACGAATAACTTTGGACCGAAATCGCTCATTTCGAGTTGGCACGTGGTTTCTTTGCTGGAGCAAGTTTTTTTTGCCTTTAGGGTTTTGAAAACATGCCACGTCTACCGTTGTTTCAGAAAAAAAAAGAGGGCCACTCTCAATTGGGATTTTCTCAGCAGAGGGGAGAATTTAAGGAATAGGCTACCAGGAGAAACTCTTCAACAGGCCCACTGGGTCAGCTCTAGCTTCCACTTCCCATACAGGAAACAGCCTACCCGGAACATAAGGCACCCTAAAAAAAAATGAATGTATACGAGTTATATTTCCGGCCAGATACAGCCAAGATGAGGTTGCGTTGTGTTCGGGGGAAGACGGTAGTGCTACTGGGAGGAAGAACATGAGGGGGAAAATCTAGCAGGATGTCATTGGCAATAGATGTCCAAGGAATACAGGGGTGGACGAAAGGTTAAAACACCAGTACTTATGAGGCATGTTTCTCCAACCCTGGGAACAACCTGTGCGGCCGAAAAATGAACCGGCACCGGCCGTTGATGAAAATCGTCATTGGCCGCAAAGGCCCCCAAAATTGTGGCGCCAAACACCCGCGGCCGATATATGGGACGAATACTGGTGATTTAATCCTGCCTTTCCAGGAAGCAACCATTGTTGATGTCTTGGGTCCCTCAGTATTAAACCACCAGTACTTGGCCCAGCTATTGATGTCGAGTCGGGAAACGCCCTGCGCGCCAAGTTTTGCCGAGCCGCTGGCGCGTTGTTTCGTTTCTCTTTTGGCTGGCGCCTCCAGCTGTTGTGGTCCGGTAGGCCGAAGCCCATCAGTCGCGCCACGTTGACAGGAAATGCCCCCGGCTGATATATGGGTCAAGTACTGATGGTTTAATGGAGGGAGGCATCAAGTAGATAAGTCATGAGCCAAGCTTTCCAAACAAATGCAGGCCTTCTGCATCAGCTCTCGTAATTCACGAGGAGAGCATGGGGTCGAATTGGACTGAGAGGACCAAAGTGAGGGCACTGGGCAGAGTGTGGAGAAGCCTAGGGTGGTTGGAGGGAGTTAGGTGTAGGTAGGACAGCGGGGAAGCAGAGGTAAATTCCTTCCTCCAAAGGAAGCAATCACTGCCACTGTTTCATGGTCCTTCGGCAATAACCGAGGGAAGCCTGCAGTGTGTGATGCTGAATGTCTTTTGCGGCAAATTATTAACTTTGAAAAGAAGTGTGAGTATGCCACAGCCCACGAGTATCTTCTTCTGATAATTGTCTGCAAAGATCAATTGGAAAGTTTAGAATGTCACAATGGCCTGGAGGTACTTCATCTAGGGGCCAAACCCCACTGGTGCTACTCCCTTTATGCGAGAGGCCTGCCCCTCTAGGATGTCTGTCAGATTGTCTCAGACTTAACATGCTCCAAGGCCGAGGTCCCACTAGCAAAAAGGATAGCATCGAGCTCCTGAATCTGGATGTGTTTCAAGCACAGATGCAGAAAAGCAGTTCAATCTCGATTTCCTGCACATCTCCATAAACTCGTCCAGATTCAGGCATTCGATATGATCCTCTTTGCTAGTGGGACCACGCCCCAAGTAGATCAAATATGTTACCTTCCGAGGGACGCTTGGCCGTTTCCTTTCCATCAGGTGACGCTCCCCACCAATACAAAGGAGGTTTAAAGTGAAAAAGAAAACAAAAGAAAAGATGTACTTACTACTTGGCTACTCTCACAGAGTATACATCTTTGCATGACAAAGTCGCTGCGGCACGACCATCGCCCTTCTGCCTATCTCTGCTCAAGTGATGTGGACGCAAAAACATGAAGGAAAAAAAGAGTGGAGTCGAAAATATGGCCCAAAAGGTGAGTGAGGTGCCCTTTAAGAATATAGGTTAGATACATCCTGCGCCGTAATGGATGGATGGATAATTATTAATTTTACAGTTTTACTTAAATTTAATTTAGAATAACTTGTTTTCTTTTAACCAATCATCTGCTAGATACGTATTATAGGAGGCCATAATAGTGGAATAACTTGTTCTTATCTGCAATTTGCGCTTTTTCTTTTCCCTTTTGAACATCAGGGGAATGGGGGGGTGAAGGAGTGGATGGGAAGGAGGATCTGGCATGTCATGGAGTGCATCTCTTTCTTTTGTTGGTTTTCTATCTTGTTGATTTTCTTGTCTCTTTTGGGGTTGGTCATGATTTGCAATGAAACCATCTCACGTGCAAATTCTCAGCATCTATGGATGCAAGGGTAGCAAATGGATTTTTCAACCTGTCGTCGCTGTCGACCCAGATAATATTGAAGCCCTCATGGTGTTGAAAGGGGGGTTCCGGAAAAAAATATGCATTTTTTTATGGAAAGAAAGGAGTCGAAAATCAGACGAAACATAGGGTCTTGCTCCACTACTGTCCGCTGTACAATTTCGTATAGTTGGACGTCTCTCCACTTACCATACAAAATGTACCGCGCCTGACACAGGGTGAAGAGGTTCTTGTCCCCTCTCCGTCTACCTGCTCAGTCAATGCTCCAGCTCCTATAGTACTTAAGTCCAGTGGTCATCTCTCAGATCCCCTTTTGGACAATTCTCCAATTCATTCTGTATTTGGTACGCTGGACCCGTTTTCCAGCAGGTAATGCTCCCCTCCAATAGATGGAGCCTCTCCCCAGGTGCTAACGGTGCCTGCTCTTACCAGCACCACTAGCACTGCAGGGGACTGCATTTTTAAATAAATAAATAAATAAATGAATAAATAAAAACTCCGTGTATATACTTGTCAGATGGCACCCTCCAGATTCAGCATACGAACGATTCTGTATAGTTCCCAGCTATACGGCAAAAGTTGTTATATGGAGGGTGGTCGAAGCCAGCCGCCGTTCGAACACAAAATAGGATAGGATAGTCCGCCTGGAGCCTGGGCCGACAAACTGCTGCCTTGTAGTGCTCTTATAGTTCTTTTGCCGCATACCGTAAAGGTGCAGGCCAGAACAAGAACCGACCTCTCTCACAGAGTACAAGATAGCGCAGCAGAAGGCTAATATACCAATGATCCGAACAATCAATGTTGCAATGCAGACCAAACATACATCATCATCATTCCATGGTGTGAAGGGGCCTGGCGCTCACACAGGAAGAATGCGCCAGTCCCCAACTATACACAGACGAAGAAGAGGGGGGTTAGACGAAGAAGAGGGGAAGATGGGAATGTCGTCAACACCAAGTCTTCGGTGTAGGTCCCAAATAATCCCTCTTCCGATGTCTCAATCCCAATGTGGAGTCTGGATCCAAATGTTGTCAAGTCCCAAAGTCACCAATCTCTCTCTCTCTCTCGTAGTCTGCAGATACTGAGAAGTTAGGTAGCGAGAGGGTGAGGGAGAGATGGTGGACTTAGAAGAGGATGAAGAAGAACTCTCTCTCTCTCTCAGTCCGGTACTAACCTGTGAAGGTGGCGCCTTGTTGCAGGTACATCGAAGAAGAAGCTGGAGCTATGGCGCCACCGGTAAGTCTCCCTGGCCTCCACCAACCATCTCTCTCTCTCTCCAACACTACGCTAGCTCCTAATAGTGCCCAGCGCTAGCGCTACTACTACTACTGCAGCGCTCCTCGAGAGTGCTGCTGCCGAATCCTGAAGACTACCTCCTGCCTCCTGCACGTGAAGTGCCCGTGAACTACATGTGAAATGCCTGGCGGACCAGTACTATATAGTGCTGGTCCGGCAGGGAGGCTGCTCTTGCCAATGCCAAAATGTGCCAGACCCTGGCGTTGAAGTTCAAACAAAGGTTGTCTTGAAACAGACCCAAAAATGGCCTGTGCTAAAACCCTGGTCTGGTGCCTATGTTTCAGGGCAGGTCAATCTTATGAGGGCCTGAAAATGACCCTCCTTTTCAGGCTGAAAAGACTCACGGCCTGGAGGGCCCTTTTTAGGCTGAAACGACACAGGGCCTGGAATGCCCTTACTTTTCTGTCTGATCGGGCCTTGCAGACCCGTGTGGTGCATAGTATGCCACAAACCCCCCCCGTGAAAGACCGAGCTTGCCTGCGAGGGCGAAGCTGCCTGTCGGAGGGAGGGACCAAAGTCCGGGTGGGAGGGGCATGTTGTGAAGCTTCCTTAGCTAGTCTTCGTCACTCGTAGTCGGCATAGATTAGCGGTGCAGATGCTAACTTTGCGTCCAAACTGTCGAAGGACACGACGTCGCTTGCATGCGGGGCAAAGCACACGGGGGCGGAATCAATGCACCGGTTGACCATGAAGTGTTGGCTCATAGTGTTGCGAGTAGCGCCGCAATCGATCAAAGCGCTGCAGGTCGCCTCTCCGATCTGAATGCGTATGTACAACAATGGCGCGCTGATGTCATCATACCGTTATGTTTTGAACTCGCGGTCAATCTTTGCAAGGTAGTCGCGAAGGTTGACAACCTCTACTCCGGCGTCCGTTAACGGAGCTGGTACTGTATTGTGCAAGTAATCCCGCAATTGTGGCATGAGCAAGTTGCAATGTGGTTTCGACAATCGAACGGACGGGGGAAGGGGCATCCATTGGAAGTCTGTGAACATCAACGGGTCAAGCTCCTTAAGTCTTGACCATGACGTTGAATCCCCAACGAAAGTTGGCGGCGAAGTTGCCGAATCGGTTGTCGATGGTGGTGAAACTTTGCATGCGGTGGATTGTTGCACGTGGAGTGGCTGGTCCAACGGTAAGACCAAGTGGGGCTCGTAAGATTACCGAGGATTTGCAACATGCGCCTCCTCCCCAGATGTGTAGGAGGTTGCTAGCAAGGCAGCCGAATCTGGCGGAGTGAGAGGTGGAGTCGCCTCACCTCCTGTGCAGCTCAGTTTCCTGAGCTGATTTGAGGTCGAACATCCTCCTTGCCTTGATCCTGGCACTGAGAGGTTTTGTGCTTGGTGCTGTTGCACCAATAACGGCAGTCTTATCGGTTGCGGTACTTGTATTCGGCCTGTGAGTCAGTCAAGTTGAACTTGACCCATGGTACTGGTTGCCCATTTCCGGCCGGCAATGCGGTTTTCGTCTTCCCTTTTCCACGGGAGTTGTTGCGTAGCGGCTTGACGACGGCCCCCTGATCTCCTTCACGTGATGCTGAGGTGGTTGTCGGGTCTTCCACAATGTTGCCCGGTTGGACTGCACCTACATGCTGCGGACACGGACCAAATTTTCCTTTCTCCACATGAGTCGGCTGCCATGCTGTTTTCTCGTGTGCGGCAGCCTGGTTGCTCTTGAAGATCTCACGACCCTTGTCGATGATTTCGGCGAAGGTCGTGTACTCTTCACCATGACTCAAGGCAACACATCAACGCATGATTGGCTCACGGAATGGCAAAAGATCGTGGCAACACCCAATCTTGACATGGGTTGGCTGCCATGCTGTCTTCTCATGTGCGGAAGCCCGGTTGCTCTTGATGATCTCACGACCCTTGTCGATGATTTCGGTGAAGGTCGTGTACTCTTCACCATGACTCAAGGGAACACATCGACACGTGATTGGCTCACGGAATGACAAAAGATCGTGGCAACACCCGAACTCGACTTGTCTCTGACAGCTATAGTACGACAACTATATGAAATTGTGTATAGCAGACGGTAGTGGGTTTGGGAGGACAAATGAGATTTGGATGGAGGGAGTTGGGGTGGATGCGATTGGTGCCGAGTATCTTGGTGGTTACCAACCACTGGCCACCAACTCCATCTGGATCAACTTGAGGTTCTTCCTTTCGATGACGAAGGCAAGACTGTTCTGGTTGTGTGTTTCCGGGGTTGCATGTTTTTCCAAATTCCCTAATTCCTTGGCTTCTGCATAGTTCTTTTCATTTTCAGTACCATCCAAGGGCGTTCCCTGCTCAGTTAATCCCCTGGATCCCAAGGTAATCAATGCTGGCAGGGGGAGGTCTTCTCAACTTTTCTAAAAAAAAATCCTTGTTGAAGTTGTATGTCCTTATGGGACGTTGGACGCCGTTTCGAGCACGTGCTGCTCCCCACGAATAGATTGGAGCATTTGTTAAAAAACAAAACAAAACGGTGGAGCGAGACCAATTGTAATGGGTCTGTGTCTGTGCTGAGTGCTTGAGGGATACAAAACTTAGGCACACTCCACTGTGAGTTGTGCAGTATTGAGCAGTGAGCGCTGGAGAAAGCAAATCCTGAGGATGGTCAGGCTCTACCGGGTTGTCTCGTTGCTGATGGGCAACAACCATGCCATCGGTCGCGGGTTCTATTTTTGTTTAGTTTCGAAACTCTATATGCACGTTTGAAATATAGAATGCATTTTCTTTTGCTTTTCTAGGGAAGCAGGCAGCTTGCGAACCTTTTTTTCCCTTTTTGGAGATGTTGCGTCCTACAAATCGAAGGAGCCTGCCTGTACAGATGACCCATAATTCATAAAAATCATATGACAACAGGTGGAAACTGGAGTCCCTGCTCAATGGAAAAAAATCAAGGAACAACTCTCATGGCACCTCACCAGATCGGGTTTAACTCAATCAGCGAAAAAAATCTGCAATGGCTGGCTGCGAGGGGAAAGGGGAGGCTGGATTGGGCAGTAAATTGAAAAGGTGAGGAAGAGGACAACCTGCGACAACACCTCATCTGGGAGTCCGGGACCACCAGCTCTCATCTCACGAATCCACCTCAGTGGACATCTCAGGTGCTCTCCGGCCTGCTTCGGACCTTCCCAAACCTGTTCTTCCCCTCCCCCCCTCCCCCCCTCCCCCTTC
>BFEA01000308.1:990168-1000378 GCA_003427395.1 Chara braunii | reverse complement strand
ACGAGGGGGCCGAGCTGTTCTGTAAGTTCAGGTGACTCAGTCCCTTCCCTGTCTCTTATACACATCTAGATGTGTATAAGAGACAGGCCATAGACCACCTGTGGTGGTTAGGGGGGGTCTTGAGGATGCAGGAAGCCTCTATGTGCTAGGGAGATCACTCGGCCCTACTTCAACATATGGCGGCTGGTGGTCAGCTGAAGAGGCAGAACCCCCTTTCCAATGGTCTATTGGAACAGTGTCAATTTTGTCCATTAGTCGCCTCTTTTCGTTTCCACTGCATATCCCATTTTCTCTGTGTTCTCATACACAAGATACTGTTCATTTCCTAGTTTAACTTGTAAATGGGGCGCTGGACCCGTTTTCCAGCAGGTGATGCTTCTCAACAATAGACGCAGCCTTCACAACTGGTGAACACTTATAGTGAGTGCTCTTATCGCTGTGACGCCCTAACCTCACGCCCAACGCGACTTATTGATTGGAGTGAGAGTTGGCCTGGAAGTGCGGGAAAGGGGGTGTGCCAAGGATTTTAGGAAAGTGGGGGTGGAGTTCCGGTACCAAGTTTTAGGGATATGAATGCAAGTGGGTAAGCGAGGGACGAAGTTCTGTTTTAGGCTTCGAGGAGTGAGACAATTGCCTCTGTTGGTTCCGTCGATTGGGGCGGATTCGTATTATGTGTACCTCAGGGACGCTATGACTATCTCGTTGATTCAATACCCGTCGCCGACGAGTATCGCAGAGCTTTGAATCAGATGCGGCCGGTCTCAGCCGAAGGCTGTGCTCCCGTCGTTCAATCTCCGAGCGGGTTTGTCGGATGAAGCCCGACGCTCGGTAAGCGTGGTCTTGCAGGCGCTCTAAGCGGGGAGGAGGGGGGGGGCAGTAGGGGGTGAGAGCCTGCCAAGGGGCAACGGTCAAGCAGTGGAAAGGCAATATACGGTGATAAGGCGAGAATTCGGTTTCCAGGATAGCAATGTCGGGTTCAACGACGATCTGACACATGTAAAGGTTGGGGTAATCAGGAAGGTGGGGAATACGTCATAAGGTCTGACCGATATCCCACTCACAAATACGCTTGGTTCCCATTGGGTATAGAAATTCCAATGGCTCTGCCCTCGATCGGGCAGATAGACACGCGTGCTCCCAATACTCCCGGAACTCGCGATCCCTTAGGCACTCGCGGTTAGTGATTTGAAACGGTGTTTCGATATTCATACTGCATGCATCTGTGGTTCTCAACCGTGAAAAAGAAGGGGATAAGGGGCTGGATCGGGGGTAGATCCTGCAGACACTCGTCTACGTGACAACCTTTTTCGATCGGGCGTACACGTGGGTGCACAGGTCTCTTGCACATGTACTTCGACATGTCGTCCAAAAGATGTCACTGACGTGAAATAAGCATCTAATCAACTGGCATGCTTATTACATCCAGACGGAGAAACGACAAACACTCATGCATAAATCTTTTTGCTGTTCGCTGGCCAACAAACATTCATGCATCAAGTGCAGATAATCAATCAATAAAGTTGACAATTCAAACAGAGGGAGGAAGGGGTGGGGAAGGGAATTACGCACCAATTCATAAAAAAAGGAAAAGTCTGAGAGTGGTCGATCCAAAACAAATTAAAAAACAAGGACAGCTTGCATCACGCATCAAAATTACTCGGAAGAATCGAAGAAAAGCACCATTCCAACACATCTCGCCTCTCTTTTCTCTCTCTCTCTCTCTCTCTCTCTCTCTCTCTCTCTCTCTCTCTCTCTCTCTCTCTCTCTCTCTCTCTCTCTCTCTCTCTTCACACCATCCCGATGTGGGCAGTCCCTCGCCGCGCACCTACACAGAGTTGTCACCCCGCTTGGTCTGAATCTGCAAGCCAGGTTCGCCCGTGTGCCACAGTCCTTCGCGGCCACACGTCAACCTCGCATACCTAACACTAACTCGTCGGATCGCCCAACTCTCTCTACTCACCGTTCCTCCTACCCGTTAGCCGATCCGCTCGACCGTGCTAACTCCAAAGTTGATTAGAGAGCGAGTTAATTGCGCTTGCCAAATTTATAGCGTGAGCATCCACGCAAAATAGTCGGGATCGTGCCTGAGTGGGAAAGGAGGAGAAAGAAGGAAGTGCCTACGACTGCATGGCCGGGCCGCGGCGTGGGGGATGTCGCCACTCTCCACTCATCGCTCCAGTCATGCATTGTTCAGGCCAATAAGATTGAGGGAAATATGCGCGCTGTCGGTGCGAATACCCTTACAAGGGTATCCGCCCAGGTTTTTGCAAGCAGCAAAAAATAAGTTTAGTCTAAAGGTTTAAGTATATTGCGCGAGGCGCGGCTGTGTCAGTGATTACGTTGACAGGATGACTGATTAGAGTAAAGAGTGCGTGGGCGCGTGGTCTTAAGGCGCGCGTGATTTTCTTTCCCCTGTTGATGATTGTAAAGCCGACGCGGATGCCGGTTGCCTTGTTTTATTATTTATTATTATTATTTAATTAAGATTAATTGATATTTTATTCTGATTGACACGTTTGACTGAGTCGAGCGCGCGTGCGGAGAACGACCCCGACGACGGCGTCGGCAATGACGGCGCGACTTCGTGCGGTGAGTGCGGGGCAATTATGGCACGGTATAAGCAAGCCGGTGCGGACACTGGGAGCCGCGCAGCCGGTTTGTTGGCCCAAAACGCCGCGCCGAGCTGCCTTGTATGGTGCTCTGCAGACACTGGTCTCAGGCTTAGGCATAGCCCTATAGGTTACGACAGAGGACTGTTACTATGGACGTTCGGGGATCGAGGCCAGTGGGCGTCGGCGTGGCGGCAGCGGAGTAGCGTGGAGCGAAAGCCTGAGGGGTTGAGGGCCTTGTGGGGCTATCCCCCTCGGTTTTGCTTATGGGTGCGGCAGCGGGCCTAATCCGCGGGGCTGGCGAGGTGCCAGCAACCCCGCGGTTCCCCGACTCCACCTTTATTTTATTTTATTTCCCTTTTGTTTGTTGTTCTTGGTCCCTTTGTTACCGCGTCCCGTTTTGGGACGCGAGACTGCGGCAGGAGTGCGTGGGGGTGTGTTGTATTCGCGGGATTGCCTGAAGTGTGACTACTAACTGCTTTCGTGACCGCGGCGAAGTTATTCCGCCTCAGTAGTAAGGGGAACCCCGTAGCAGCCACATCTACGCACAGGCCCTCAACGAAGGAATATGTGAGATATGTACCTACCAGCTGGTGCGATACCTGCGGCAACGGGTGGGCAATACCAACTGGGGGCCAGCCGGTAGCATCTGGGCTGAGCCTCTTTCGATGGGCCAGCCATTGTGGCCCCCTTTCAGTCTCCTCCCCCTATGAATACCAGTGGGTTGCACCCACAGGCATCGGACGGCTGCGAGCGGGCAGCGAAGGCAGGGGTGAACCAGGACGGGTTCAGGCGTTGGGTGTGTGCGCAACGGGAAGGAGCAAAGTGACGGGGAAAGGTAAGTGGGAGAGTGGTGGGTGTACCCATGGGCTACTGAAGATACGGATCTGTGTTCGGATCCGGAGGACGGAACTCGATGAGGGAGTCCGGATATTTCAGTTGACCAGGGCCGCTCATGCCTCGAAGGGCCGAGGGGCGCTGCTGCAGGTGAGTTCTTCGGGGCATCCGTTAAAATTGGAACGATACAGCGAAGATTAGCGTGGCCCGCGCGCAAGGATAACATGCATGAGTCGAAGAAAGGTCGAGGCGGTGTGGTTTCTGTCTCCGAAGTTTTGCCTTGGAGGCAGCGGGCACTATAGGAAGCTGCGATAGCAGCGGGTGGCGGGTCCGGTTGAGCTGCGTTAGCCGCTGCAGGCGGAGCAAGATGGAAAGGGGAGTAAGCCGAGAGGGGAAGGAGAAAGGAATGAATCGGGACAGAGGGGTGTGCCGGGTGCGGGTAGATGTAGACTGAGGGAGTGAAGGCAGGAGAGAGGGTGGCTGCAAATGCAAGATAGCGCAGCAGGGGAGAGCGGAACACTACAGAGCCGTGCATAGTGGGGCATCATACAGCAAGGGAGAGAGGTGAGCAGTCGGCCCAGTGTTCTGAAGAACCGAGGAGGACGGTCGCAGAAACCAGGGAGAGCGCAGGCAAAGTGACAATAGAGAGAAAAAAAAAAAAAAAGGGAGAAAAAAAAAGGGGGGAAGAATCTGGGCGCAATTTCGTGCAGAATACATGCCGGAAAGAACAAAGCTATGGAGGAGGAAGAAATAGGATAGCCCGCCTGTTAGGAAACGAAAACGGGCACTAGAAGGGTTTAAACCAGAATTTTCAGGCCTGGCGAACCTTAATCTACGGTCAGATTAAGGCGATAGTTAGTAGAAAAGTAGGTTGGAAGAAAATGGGGTGCGCTGGGAGATGATCGAGGCGCAGCGGAATGAGGAAGAGATTGTTAATCTCGCCCGTTCCTTGATGAAAACGAGCGACGGAGGGGTCAAATCGGGGCTTTTTGGGCATGACGACCCTGAATTTTTAGTCAGTTTTCGACGAAGGTTAGTAGATCAAGAGATAGACGAAAAAGGTTGTGCGCGGGAGCTTGGTAGAAGCGGATATGGCACCATGGACAAACGTATAGATCAACTGGTTCTCAATGAAAAAAGGGTGGACCCGGATTTGATTCCAAGGTTTCCTGTCATTACGAGTTGAATAGGGCTGCCAGCATCTGTAGTACAAAGGTTGGTTGATCACTACATGAGAGGGAGTGTTACGGGAAGATGTCGAGAGGCAGGTAAACTCAGGAAACGAATTTACACTCGATCCCGCGCGAGATCTGGCGAGCTAAAAGGCGGAGCCGATGTCCTCGGGGCAGAAGGATACGACTTTTAGGCTAGTGATTAGTATAAAGATGAGTAATTAGTAGGAGGTTGAATCATAGCAGGGATGATGGCGTGGTCAAGTCGGAAGGTTAGAAGGCGGTTTCAGTACTGCAAGAGTAAGGAGTTGTGCTATGTGGCGAGCGAATGCATCTTCCCGCATTATGGTGAAAGATTCAGCCTCATTTTGGGTGTGTAATGAGTACTGAAGTTGGGTTCTCGAAGCATGCGCTGGGGCCCCGCAACATTAAGGATGGTTGCTGTTGCCCGGTGCCCTCTCCAAGTAGTATCACTCCGCGCCTACGAATGTTGGATACAGTGTGAATCTGGCCAGCGTGTCGGCCGGATACATAAACTATAAGAGGTAAAAATGCGTGTATAGTAGAGAGAGAGAGAGAGAGAGAGAGAGAGAGAGAGAGAGAGAGAGAGAGAGAGCGTTCACCAGCGCAGGTGATGCGAGAGTAACCGAACGTCAAGCTACGACGTTAAGTACTACGGGTATAGGCAGGGGGCGTTTTTGGGGGGCAGGTTCACTCGCCCTCTGAGAGATGTAGGTGCAATAATTCAGGGGCGTGTTTGTTGTGTTGGCTATTGCAATTGAACCTGGCTGTGGTGGTGGCCATGTGCATTCACCACTAACGACAGGTAAGGGCTGTGTGCGGAAGGATGAAACGTGATTAAGAAGGAGGGTGAGCACGCAGAGAAGTGACTGTTGTTGCAGTGGCAACCTTGGGATTACAACCGGTATTAGACCAGAGGAATTGTTATTTTGACAGTAAGCGAGCTCTCAAACCAGGCAGGGCTATAAAGCTTCTCAGGCCACTGTTGTTCAAACTTCAGCTGTTGTTTAGAATACGGTTGTGGGTCATACTTCAGCGGCTAATCGGATTTCAACTTAGCAGTATCTCAGACGGTTGTCTTTCCACCAGGTGCTGTTAGCCGTTTTACTCAGAAGCACGGAACTGTTGTAGCATGGCCTGCTGTTCAGCGGCTATTCTGTATAGTTCCTCAAGGTTATGCGCTATATGAGCGCTGACCTTCGGCGACTGCCGCTATTGCTTTGCTGCGGACTGCTGTCAGTACAGGACGCGGGCGTCATCAAAAGAGAGTTTGTCGGTGGTTTTGTAGCTGATGCCTTGCGTTCGGCTCTACGGTTGCCGACCTAGTAGTCCACTCGTTCTGCAATTCTCTACAGTGTAGTGGTCTTGTTCGAGTCGGCCTGTGCTTCACGTCGGGGTTTCTGCGCTGCATTCCGTGTGCTTGGCGGCCAGAATCGAAAGGGGGGAGACGGAGCAGCTACTGGCGGGCCGTGAAAACGAAGTTACGGAGTGGTCGTGATTGCTGTAAGAGAAGTTACCGCTGCTAGCAAGGAGGATTGCCAGAGAAGTCGAGGATGGACGGTTTGACTTCTGATTGACCAGGTTGTTGCTGCGTTTTGGCTATCATTGCGGGGCCCTCAGGCGCAGGAAGATTTCAAAGCCCTCTCCTGCGAGTCTGAGAGCACCCCTCTTGTATCTCGAGCGTCTGAAACCCCTATCTTCTTCCCTTCTTAATCAAAGTTTAGTCCTGTTACGAGAGGAAGGCGGCAGGCGGGATTGCAACCCGTAGGACCGCAGCAAAACTCTGTGGGGAGTCAGCCCACCGATTGCGGGAGCTCTGCCGGAACTAAGGAGGAGTTCTGGAGGCAGGGAACTGACAGGTAGCCATTGTTTTTCCCTTTATAAACCCGGTATAACCTCTATCTGTACTACCCATTGCATGTTTGACTTTGTTTGACCTTCAGGACGCTGAATCAGAATGAATGATTGTCAAGTTTCAGTTTCAACTTTGTTGATTGTATGAAAGCAGATTGTTAAAAGAAACTGTATCTGGGAAAGGCAGGACAGGGGGTTGGTTTGCATGATGGTTGACTGGGTCGTTAAGGCTGGGAAGTCCCCATAAGTTTGGGGAGACCCAGTGCTTTGTTTTCTTTTGGTTTTGATTGAAGCATCAGACCCTTCTATAAGTTTAGGGGGTCTAATTGCTTTGGAAGTTGGGATGTCCTCATAAGTTTGGGGAGACCTAGTGTTGTGGCTTGCATGGAGGGTCAGACTGTTCTGTAAGTTCAGGTGGCCTGACTGCTCTGACCTGTGAGGGTTTGACTGTGTTCGATTTTTAGGAGTTGAGGGCGCTCTATAAGTTTAGGTACCCTGAGTTGCCTTGCTTCTTGGGTTTTCTTAAGTTTCTTTGTTTCTGAACGAGGGGGCCGAGCTGTTCTGTAAGTTCAGGTGGCTTAGTCTCTTCCTGCTTTTTATTCTGAAGAAGTAATTTTGGCAAAGGGGCAGACCCTTCTGTAAGTTCAGGGGGTCTGACTCAATACCACGCACCTGGTGATTCAGAGAGAAATGAAATTGGCAGAGAGTTAGATCCTTCTGTAAGTTCAGGGGGTCTGGCTCAAAGCCTCGCACATGCTGGAACCCAATGGTTATAATTTTGCTATACTTTACTATTATTCTATTTAAGAACGAGCTAATCAGACTGTTCTATAAGTTTAGGTGGTCTGACTATAGCCTCTCACAACTTGAAGAGAGTATAATTAAAAATAAAATTGATGGTAAGTTGGGGCAGACTGAACTTGAGTTAGTTCAGACATATGGAGCCTTAGAAGACTAAGTGCAGACAAATATATATATATAACTTGGATATCTTAAATAGTTTAGGGCGAGTAAAATGGTCTAGTCATATGCCCTAAGAAGAGAAAAGTAGTTGTGCCCTCTGTTTTGTGTATACTTCTTGGCTAGGGAAAAACTCATTCCATAAGTTTGGGTGTCCTGACCTTATGCCTTATGTAAGCTGGGTATAAGGGGTTAAATCATTGAGAGATCATGAACTATTGTTTGTCCGGGTTGACTTGGGGCTGGTGAGAGTACTTACCTTTGTGGTTTTGCATGCATGTGACCGAGTGAGGCTACTACTTGGTATGAGTTTCAGGTTGATAGGTAGTTGCTTTAGTCGCTCGCCACGTGCTAGAGCTATAAGAGTTAGTTTCAATTCGTGCATTTTCTGAGCTAAGATTTTTTTTACTTAGATCAATTCTCGCATTTTCTGGGATCATTTTTTGTACTTGGCTTTGTATAAATCTTGGCAAGCTACTTTCTCTACGGGGAGCGCTGCCGAAATTTCTACAAATCCAAGGAGTGAGTCAATTGTTGAATTGTCAAAATTCAATTTGTCTTGTTCAACTTGTCTTTTCTTTATATCTGACCCAGTAAAAATCTGAAAAGTCTCCTCTCTAAAGAGAGTGTTGTCCAAATTTTTACTAATTCAGGGAGTTAGACAAAATTGGACTTTGAGAAGTCAACGTCATTCTCGAATTCTGAACTTAGCCTTGTATAAATTTTGGAATAACACTTTTCTAAAGGTAGTGCTGCCGAAATTTCTGCAAAACTAAGGAGTTAGTTAAATCTTGTCTAAGTTGAACTGAAATTATCTTTTGAGTTCATATCTGACTTAGTATAAATCGGGAAAGTCTCATTTTCTAAAGAGAGTGCTGTCCAAATTTTTACTAATTCAGGGAGTTAGACAAAATTTGATTTTCAAGAGTTAGATATTATTTCTGCTCTCATATTTGGACTTGTATAAATACTGGAAAGGCACTTTTCCTACGGAAAGCGCTGCCGAAATTTTCTTAGTTTAAAGGAGATAGACTATATTTTGACAGTGGCAATTCTGGTAGTCCACTCTGAATAGGGGGGATTTTGCCGTGAGTCTACCTTTCTTTGGGCACTTGCTTAGAGGTAGGCTTATATATCGTTAACTAGGATGATTTGGGTAAGATCATGATATGAAGATTGTTCTTCATGAATTTCTAGGGTTAGCCTGGGGCATTGACATGTCATGTGTTACAAGTCTTCTTGATCGTTTGATTCAAGTTCATGATTAGATTCAGCTTGATCCCTTGAGCATCATCTTCTGTTATCACTGATAACAGGTCGGTTGCCGATTCGTCGGTTTACGACTCGACTCCAATTCATTCTTGCCACTCAACCTAAAGGCTTTGGCCCTATGGTTTGATCAGTTTTGTTGTGTTTTTACCCGGACTTTATTGAATGGCCATTTAACAAAGTTACTGAGTATTTTATTGTCGGGAAGGTGCGCAAAGGTTGAGGTTTGCATGGCTAAAGCAAGGGGTATGAGTACAAAGAATGGTTGAAGTTGACCCCGTGTAGTGCGTGGACTTCTGTGGGATTTTTGATGTGATTGCAGGTATGTTTGTGGTTCGGACCTTGGATGTGACTGCCTGCGATTACATACATATATGGCTGAGAGGAGTCTCACTGTGACTGTGAGGAGTGATCGTCCTATATAAATAAACCCTCTGTATATATTTATATGTGTCTTGGGTATGCGCGCGGCCTACTGCGATCGTGCGCAAGGGTTAGCCAGATTATGGATTGAGAAAAAAGGAAGAACCTTCTTTATCCCTTGCTGTTTGAATATTTTTATGGTTGGACGTTGTAGTCCGTGGCAGCCGTCAAAGTCAAAGCCCTTGACTTCTGTCCAGGCCTGGAGTGGGGTTCATCTCTAGGGCAGTAAGAAACGACTATCACCACAGGCATGGGCCTGTGTACCACCCGCTCTGCACAGAGCGCAGAAGAGGGTATGTGGACCTCAACCGCGCTTGGTGGTTGTCTAGCGTCGAGAGATTAACCCTCAAAGCGCGTGTCAGCCGACACTTGAGTGTCGAATGCGACCCTTGAGATTAACGAGGACCGCATGAGTATGGGTACTACATAATACACCATCATTGCGACCGCTTGCATACGCTTGCATTACGAGTCGATATGAGTTAGCCCTGCGTGCACGTGGTTTTATACTAAGTTCCGCGCGCGACGCCTATCCGATTTCCGCATTGGAAAGTTATGGGTTGGCTACCGAGGGGCTAGGAGCGTTGTCGCGTTGTTTGTGTTGTGTCGTCTCGTATGTGTGTGTGTATGTGTGTGTTTTATTTTTGTGTTCGTCAAGTGGTGTGCGCGTGGTGTGTGGGATGCGTCCTAGTCGACCGACGACGAGTCGCGCTTGGGACCTCAGCCCCCCCAAGATGTCGGTTCACGTGCGGGTCCGAAAGAGGTGTAATACCGCGCGTACCCCCTATGCTACAGTGAACGAGAAACGCCCTCGGCTGGTCAACCTCTGCGATTGCAACTGATTAGCTTTCGTACTGTGGACTGGTAGCTCGACGGGGATACGCCCACCGAAGGGAGGTGACAGCTCCCGTAAGGTGGAGGTAAGTCGTGCCTCGCATAGGCCATATCCTTTCGTAGGGGCTCGCGAGAGGTATGGCTGGCGCACTCGGCCGGAGCGGCTTGCGGAAGCTCCATATATATTTGCGACGAGGATTTAGACCAACTCCTGTGTGATGCGGTCGAGAG
>BFEA01000308.1:973465-984219 GCA_003427395.1 Chara braunii | reverse complement strand
CACACACACACACACACACACACGCACACACACACGCCCGCGCACAAACACACACACGCCCGCGCACAAACACAAGCGCACATGCGCACACACACACACACACGCCCTCGCCCTCGCCCACACACACACACACACACAATCAATCAATCAATCAATCAATCAAATTGATTGATTGATTGATTGATTGTGTGTGCGTGTGTGTGTGTGTGGGCCACTGTTTTGCCACCGGCCCAACAAACCAAAAATATGAAGAAAAAAAATTCATCACCGGTTTTACTTTTTATTTTTTTTTAATTTCCATCTTCGTTTTTTTTTTTTTTCCCTTCCACTAGATGTCACAAACATTTATTAAAAATCATAGGTGTGTAGAGATTTTTTTAATCTACACGCCCATATTTGTTTTTGTTTTTTTTTGCCTATTTTTAGGCCCCGAAAACACTCTCGGGGTTTCATGTTCGCACTCGGCCACGGGCGGTCGGCCGCCGCGGGCAGGATCCGGACCGCGGGCGGTAAAATGGCCCGCGGTTGTGACCACGGGTGATACATAGCCTGTGCCCATACAAATACAGATGAAATTGCTGGATCCCCCAAACGATCGAGTCGTTCTGCCCTTCGTCTGGTACCGTTCGCTAGGTGTATTCGATGACGTGTTCCCGGTTGTCCTTCCCATTCTGCGCCAAAATGGCGGAGATCGCCTCGGGCTGCCAATCCGTGACGAGTATAAACTGCCTCTCGGAATTGGGCCCACTCAAAATGGGTGCGGAGGCCAGGCCTCCTTTAAGGTGGCAAAGGCCTATTTACATTCCGCGTCCCAATTCAGCGGCTAGTAGTTCCGTAGGAGAATCGTTAGAGACCAAGCAATTGCCGCAAATCCCTTGATAAACCGTTGGTAGTATGAGACCAGTCCCTGAAACGCTCGAACCTGCGTCAATGACGTGGGTGTGGGTGCGTCTCGAAACGCCTCTACCTTCCCCGAATCCGGTTTCAAGCCCCCTCGGGTCACTATGTATCCTAGGAACGAGATCTCGGAGAGGAAGAATTCGCTTTTCTCCAATGCGATCGTGAAACCAACATCTTGCAATGCCCCAAGTGTCCCTTCGATGTGTTATGCGTGTGAAACGACTCTGAGTACATCAGAATGTTGTCCATGTACACAATGACGCAAACATTAATCATTCCCTCAGTCAGTCGAGTCTTGTTAACGAAATTCTGGAAGTTGATGTTCATTGCTCTCTGGAAGGTAGCCAGTGCATTGCATACTCCCATAGGGCAACGAACCCACTACCAGGTGCCTTTGAACAACACAAGTTTAACACCGTTTTTTGTCGGTCCTCCTCCTTAAACCACCAGTACTTGGCCCACCTATCGAAGTTGAGCCTCCCAGCCCCCTACGTGCCAAATCCTGCTGAACCGCTGCCGCTCATTTTTGTTTTCATTTTGGTTGTGGCCTCCAGCCAATGCGGTCCGGTAGGTCGAAGCCCGAATTCTACTGCGCGTTAACGGGGAAGCGTCGTAGGCGATAGTTGAACCAAGTACTAGTGGTTTAACCAGGATATTATGAAAACCATGGCGGATATCGAACTTACTAAAATAGTTGGCACACCCAATCGCATTCAACAAATCATCAATCCGGGGAGGGGGTACACATCTTTGATCGTGATATCATTCAATTTCCTGTAATCAATGCATATGTGAATCAACCCATTCTTTTTGAGAACTAGAACCACAGGGAAGGACCACGGTCCTGTAGCTGGCTCGATCCATCCGTTAGCATTAAATTCAAAGATTCGTTCCAACGTCGTTCTCCGTTCCGCGAGGGAGTATCGGTACGGTTTGCAATGGATTGACGGATGCGTTCCGGTTTGGATTTTGTGTAGGATAACTAAGGATAGTCCAATGTTTGTGTCCTTGACACTAATCGCCCCTTGATATTAAGACAGGATGTCGGCAATAAGGCGATGAGTTTCATTGGGCATGTACTGGGCACGTGTAGTTCGTTAAGTTGTCCATGGATGCTAACCGTCATTTGTTTTGTGCAAACCTTCGTACCAATCCTTGGTGGGGGAGACGAAATGAACGAGTTGTCTGATGGCCAGGAGAACACCGTGGCGACCATCTGAGCGTCTTCTTATCAAATCGCCACGTGTTTTTGTGGCGTAACACAGTCTTCGATGTTTCGGGGGCTTATGGGTTTCTGTGCAATTTTGATCTCGATTTTACAAAGGCAAGAGATCGCCACGCCTAAGGGTTTCCAGAGCTTCGCTCTCGGCGCCCTGCCACAGCAATCGAACCTTTTTTCCTGTGGAGAGCAAGAAACGAGGTAATCCCGTAATATCGCAAAAGGCTTTCTTGTCGCTATCTTGGGAGGAGTGGTGGCTTCGTATAAGGTTCGAAGGGGTTCCCAAGAGTCGGTCATTCCAGACAACTACACTAGTGGTTCTCCCAAGATTAGAGTCCGCGTCCGTTGGAGGTTTCGTTCCGTGATGGCGAATGTCTTTGTTGCTTGTTGCCGAACTGGGTAACGAACCAGTTGGTGCGCTGTGTCCAGGACCACAGGGTCCGTTTCCTCCCCACTGTCAGAAATGTTGGGCGAATACTCGGGCCCTTTTTCCCTAGTATCCAGTACGTTAGTGGGCTCCCTCCAGGTGATGACGTGGAGCACTCCCTCCATTTCAGAGGGGAACTTTCAAACTTTAGGTAATGCTGTTCTGAGAGTAAGTTGCATTGGAATGATGTACAATTTTCTGCCCGTATTTTTAAGAACAATCGATCGCTTTTCAAAATCTAGGTTGGCCTGTAGCGCAGTGAGAGCCGGCAGTCCGATAAGGACATCATACGTATTCACATTCAACACTATGACATCTCCTAAGGTATGGACTTTTCCTAATCGGAGGGCGACATTCGTCATCCTTCCTACCACCTTGATCTTTCCCTCGTCAGCGAAGATAAGGTGGTCCTGTTCGGTTAAGGGGATGGATTTTTTTTTTCTTTCCTGCTCGTTCTACCACCTTCAGGGAGACAGCTAAAACACGGGCCCCTGAATCGATGATAGCGCTGTACGAGATTCCCAAGACTTCTACGTCACATTTCGCGGATTTCATGGAATAGTCTTGATAGTAAGAAATGATCGTCTTTTCGGATCAGCCATAACCGTATCAGATCCGAGGTATTGGGAACATCGGGTTTGTCCTCACTGATGGGAGCCTTCCCTTTGGTGGTCGCTGGTTTAGCGAGGGCGAACCGTTTTCGGTTCCCCTTGCAATGTTGCAACATTCGCTCATTTTCCTGCTCGATATGGACAGGAGATGTCCGATGGGTAGGGGAAGTCAGTGATCCAGTGCTCGAACGATGTTCATGACATCAATCTCCCCCGTAACAAAGGGGAAACTGCCATACTCCGGGACGGCCATACTCCATTTCTCCGGGGGATGGCCTCCACTTGGTTACTTCGCGTTCTTCATTCGCGGGACGGATGGCTCCAATCGTTCCCAGCCCTGGGTAGCCCAGCGGGATGTATTGGTCAAGCAGGATAAGCTTCGCAGCTTCTTCGGTAGTAATTATCACACTCCCCCGCCCCTCTATGTCTTCCACCATCGTGCCTACCCTCCCTGGTCCGTTGGCCACAGGTGTGTGGCTGCCGCTGGAGCTGCTCCTATCCGGGCTTGTGCCGGTCGGTTGGGGCAGTCCCGGGCTATATGACCTGGCTGTTGACACGTGTAACATTCATCCATTCTTACGCCAACATTGCCTACAACGCCCCCCATGACTTGGTCGGGGACTACTTTCGGGGCCACCGGTGCAGCTCGAACGACAATGGGACGCATCGATCGCATCAGGGACTCTATCACAATATTGTGCTCGCACTGCTCTTTCTGGCTTTCTTTCATCAGATAAACTAACGCCCATGCCAGTTCTAAGATTGCGCTTGATTCGTTTGGCTTAGCAGCCGTCTCAGGAGGAGGCGTAGGTGCGATCATTACGGGCGGTCCTGGGGTTGCGTCTGTCATCGATCTTTTAACTCCAACCTGTTTTAAATAGGTAACGGGGTTGGAGACAAAGCCCATGTTTTCGAATTTGTTTTGGAGCACGACTAACTCTGCTTTCACCCTAGCCAATTTCGAGGAATCTCCTTCCTTAGCGTGGTCTTCTCCTTCTAAGAAGCTAGCGGCAAACTTTCACTCCATCTCTTCTGCCCCATACATGATCTGTTGCATGGTGTGACTGATGTGGGAAAGTTGCTTTCACAATTTTGCCCGTATTGCACGACTTCAAAGTCCATCGATGAACAAATCCATTCCGACCTTTTCGTCTCTTTTGGATTTAACGAACAACCTGTAGAACCTACTGCGATATTCTGTGATGGACTCAAGGGGTTTCTGGCCTCGATCTTTGATCATAAAGAATACTTGTTCGGGGTCTATATAATCGAATTGGTGCACGAAGTCCCTCTCGAACGTCGGAAGATCCACCCAAGCATAGGTGTTGAACCAGTGATGCGCATGTCCTCCCAAACGGGCTGGGATATTAATCCTGGCCTCATCATTGTCATACTGTTGAGCACTCGGCGTAGCTAGCCATGCCCCAGCCAAGTGATGTGCGGGATCGAAGAAATATAAATCGGGTGGGGCGGCGGGTGCTCGAACTCGAACAGGTGGCGCGGGGATAGGTGCCCCGCCTTGCTGTACATTAGCGTTTTGCGCTTGATTGGCGTTCATGTGGCAACCTGTCGTCTTGCCGATCTACTCCGAGTTATTATTGGGTCGTGTCAGGGTGCGTTCCGCCGCCTAGGACGTCCTCTGTTCGCCGAATCGGTTTACTTAGGGGGCCTACCCGCTTGGCAATCCTTGAGCTTGCCGCGTGTCGGCTCCGATACCAACCTCACGCCCAACGCGACTTCCTGATCGAACTGAAAGTGAGCCTGCAAGTGTGGGAAAGGGGGGGTGCCAAGGATTTTAGGAAAGTGGGGTTGGAGTCCCAGGTCAAAACTGTGATCTCCCGTGCCAAGTTCCAAGGATATGAATGCAAGTGTATAGGCAACGGGCGAAGTTCTGTTTTAGGCTTCCAGGAATGAGACAATCGCCTCCGTTGATCCAGTTGTCTAGGGCGGATCCGTATTATGTGTACCGCAGGGACGCTATGGCTATCTCGTTGGTTCAATACCCGTCGCCGACGAGTATCGCAGAGCTCCGAATCAGATGCGGCCGGTCTCAGCCGAAGGCTGTGCTCCCGTCGTTCAGCTTTCGAGCGGGTTCGCCGGATGAAGCCCGACGCTCGGTAGGCGTGGTCTTGCAGGCACTCAGAGCACAACGGTTGGGGCCGATAGGGGGTGAGAGCCCGCTAAGGGGCAACGATCAAGCAGTGGAAAGGCAATACGCGGTGATTGGGTAGGAATTCGGTCTCCAGGATAGCAATGCCGGGTTCGGCGACGATGTGGCACGTGTATGGGTTGGGGTATCAGGGAGGTGGGGAATACGTTCTAAGGTGTGACAGTTATCCCACTCACAAATACTCTCAGTTCCTGTTGGGTATGAAAATTCAAAGGTTCCGCCCTCGATCGGGCAGACAGACACACGTGCTTTCAATACTCCTGGAACTCGCGATCCCTCAGGCACTCTCGGTCAGTGATCCGAAAAGGTGTTTCGATATTCATACTGCATACATTCGGGGTGCTCGGCTGTGGGAAAAAAAGAGGGCGAGGGGCCGGATTGGGGGCAGGTCCTGCAGACACGCGTCTACGTGACGGCCTTCGTCGGTCGGGCTTACACATGCGTGCACAGGATCTTTCGTCGATCGTTACGGGGAATTGCCAGTAATTCGCAATCTTTGGCACATGTACTTTGACCTGTCATCCAGAAGATGTCACTGACGGACTTTAGCGTGAAACAAACATCTAATCAACTGGCATGCTCATCCTTATTACATCCAGAAGGAGAAACGACAAACACTCATGCATCACTCTTTCAGTTGTTCGCTGGCCAGCGAACATTCATGCACCAAGTGTAGATAATCAATCAATCAAATTGACAATTCAAACAGAGGGAGGAGGGGGTGGGGAAGGGAATTACACATCAATTTATAAAAAAAGGAAAAGTCCGAGAGTGGCCGATCCAAAACAAATTCAAAAACAAGGACGGTTTGCACCACATATCAAAATTACTCGGAAGAATCGAAGAAAAGCATCATTCCAACACATCTTGTCTCTCTTTCTCTCTCTCTCTCTTCTCTCTCTTCACACCATCCCGATGCGGGCAGTCTGTCGCCTCGCACCTACACAGAGTTGTCACCCCGTTTGGTCTGATTCTGCAAGCCAGGTTCGCCCGTGTGCCACAGTCCTTCGCGGCCCCACGTCAGCCCCGCATACCCAGCACCAGCTCGTCGGATCGCCCAACTCTCTCTACTCACCGTAACTGTTCTGTTCCTACCCGTTAGCCAATCTGCTCGACCGCACTAACTCCAAAGTTGATTAGAGCGCGAGTTAATTACGCTTGCCAAATTTATAGCGTTAGCATCCGCGCAAAATAGCCGGGATCGTGCCTGAGTGGGAGAGGAGGAGAAGGAAGGAAGTGCCTACGACTGCATGGTCGGGCCGCGGCGTGGGGGACGTAGCCACTCTCCGCGCATCGATCCAGTCATGCATCGTTCAGGCCAATAAGATCGAGGGAAATATGCGCGCTCAGGGGCGGGACAAAGATATCAAGAAGGAGGAGATTACAGTTACATTCGCGCTCGCCAAAAAGGGAATTACAGTTACATGTAAGATTAAGGCGCGGGGAAGCCAGAGCACAGATCGTGACGCGGCAGAGCGCGAGCAAGCAAGAAGCACCGTGCAGTTGCAGGCAAAATTATGATGCACCCAAATTCCTAGCCTACTTTAAATCCTAATTGCAAAAGGAAATTTCGAGAACCCGCATGGGCTCAACTTCAGTTGAAAATTCAAAAAGATTCAAAAAAAAGATTCCCCCGCACGATGACCTCACCGAAATTCTCCAATTCTCACAGCAGAACAAGAAAGAAGCTATGGCAACAGTTATTTTCCGCACTCGCTAAGGGGTGATCAACTATCAACCGTCATGGGGCCGCCCTTTTTCCCAGGAGACGAGGGCATTCGCGTAATTGGGCAGGCCCCTTCTCAATCAACCCCCAAAGCATCGCCGCGCAGAAAATCGCGCGCTTACAGAAAACAGCTCATCACATCGCCACTGTAAAGTGATCCCTGCGGCCTCGATGGGTCCTGTGAAAAGCAGAACACTGGGTTAGGCTCTCAGATCCGGTCTTTATGTAGGGAGGCCGGCCCCCCTTCAAACATGAGATCAGCAGGTGCTGCTCCCCACCAATAGATGGAGCCTCCCCCACGGTACTAGCGGTGTCTGCTCATATAAGCACCCCTAGTAATCTGAAGGGAGCTTCTTTTCACACACACACACACACACAAAAAAAAAAAAAAAAAGACTCATCATAAATGGTTAAAATAAATGAAAAATAGCAGAACTTCTGGGATGAGGTCCCACTAGCAAAGAGGATCGGCTTTAGCGCCAGAATCGGGCTGTGTTTTACGCAGAGATGCAGAAAAGCAGATCGATCGCGGTGTTCTGCACCTCTCAACAAACACGTCCAGATTCAGGCGTTAAATCCGATCCTCTTTGCTAGTGGCACCTCGCCCCTGAGCCTTTATACACCCAATGACAAATATATTCTCATGCCTGTCAGTTGGGATAACATATAGGTACAGCTCCCTTTAAGGCCCGGCCAGGTCTACTTCGGGGTGGGGGTGATCAGAGCAGCCTGTCCTAGTAGGCCTATATTGCCGGCTGCTCCGTCTATTGGTGGGGAGCTTCATCTGCTGGAAATCGGGTCCAACGTCCCTGAGAACATAAAGGTACAGCTCCGGTCACCAGAAAACTGGTTTCTTTCGGCTGGCCAGAGTCGTGACCAACACCCCGAAAAAACAAAAAGAACAAAACAAAAACAAATGTGGATAATACTATCATAATAGTGCAACAGTGCTTCCTCTTACACTTCACACTCACACATCATAACCAAATAGTTGCTTCATCAATATTTTTTCACAGCTGGCTCCAATTCATTTTGAAATCTGAACCAACCACCTTTCTTCTTTTTTCTTTTAACGTCCGGCAGACCTGCTACCGTCTTCCCCCGAACATAACGCACCCTGAAAATGAATGTATACAAGCTATATTTCCGGCCAGATACGGCCAAAATAAGGGTGCGTTGTGTTCGGGGGAAGACGGTAGTGGTGGTGGCAGAAGCTCCCATTGCTAGCAGCTTGCCTGATGGCTCCAATCCAATCTATTGGTCGGGAGCAGCACGTGCTGGAAAGCAAGTCCTGTGTCCCCTTATACAGAGCTTATAAAGCGCATGATGCTGTCTGAGGCGGTTGCAGTCCGCCTCTTCAGTGCTAATGAGACTGCCAGATAAGAACCATTGCCAGTGTGTGCTACCGTCTTCACCCGAATAGAACGCCCGGTCATTATAGCTGTAGTTTGCACAACTTTCAGCCCAGATACGGTGATAATTACTGGGCGTTCTACTCGGGTGAAGGCGGTAGCTAACTCGCAACCACGGGGCCCACTGGCATTGTGGAGGCCCTGCTCGTGCGCCCTGCCCATACCATCGCAGATCAACCAAAGCCAACTCTGACGGAGGAACCATGTCTGGGATCTCGTCCAGGGGGGGTCGCATCGGGACCCCAGTGGGCACCTGCACCCAATCATGAAAACTTGATAACGTAGTCTTTCCTGTGGGGGGGTTCCCCTTCCTCCCCTCCTGGCCATTCCACGTGTGCCATCCACCCCCTTTCCCCCTCCCCCCTCCCCGTTCCCTCCCCCCCCCAAGCCAGTCTGAGAAGAGTTGACAAATGTTGTTCCTGATGCCTGTTTTTTCTCCTGTGAGAGCTTGCCAATTTTTGCTTTTGTCTGTTTCCATTGTGCCAAGATCTCTGTTTGAATGAATTCTCTGATTGCTGCAGAGACCTCAGGTCCTTCCACCTCCACCTCTTCCAGGGTGCGTACACAGCGTTTCCACCACAGCGCCCAAAGGGCTGCCTACCTACCGATAGAAATAGGTTCATCGTGAAGTTCTCAGGTGAGGAGGGGGGTGCCAGGCCCCGAGAAGGATCGCCCTCCAATCCCCCATGGTCAGTCCACGTCTTCTAGCTGCCTCCAGATTCTGTCCCACCAGTGCCACGTGAGGACAGAGCCCAGGCATTGCAGAAAAACGTGTTCAACTGTCTCCGGAATCCTGCGGCTGGGAAAGTTTGCCTCACAGGATTTACACCATGGCAGGGGGAGGCCTTTTTGCTCCAGATGGGTAGCCATTTTCTCTTGGTTTGTTCGTTACCGAAATCGCCGATTTTGTCAAAAAAAAAAGTGGCGGAGGCTCACCAAGACTTCAGTTTCGTGGCGGTATCATCTCATTGACTTGGTTTTCCTTTGTGATGCTTTGCACAACTGAGGATATTCTGTGGGATATATACATCTCCATCATTTCAAATGTCCTTTGTGTCCGTCGTCCTAAAAGTAAGCAAGAAGAAGAGAAATGTTGGGGGGCTAAGCGAGAGGCGGTTAACAGAGGCCTCTCATTTTCCAGTCAAAAACGGCGCGAGCATGAGGGGAACGAACTGGCCGGTGGGCCCGGCGGTCTCGAGACCCAACGCCTCGGAGTTACCGAGGAAGACGGAAGGCGTTGACATCATCACCGGAGTTTGCAAGGAGGTCAGCCAGCGATGGGTCAACGGGGCTTGACTGACGTGGCAAATGAAGGAGTGGGCGAGATGATGACATCTCGGTCTCAACGTGGAGAAGGCGTCCTTGTGCAAGGATTAACACAAGTGGCGGGCCAGGAGGCGGCAGCTTCACCAGATGATCTGTGACACCAGGCAGACGTGTGGCTGTCTGAAATAGAAGATATACAACGGCGCATGCAGCAGATTGTTGGAGTCTTATCCTCCATTGTTCGGGCCTGGCCGGTGGCAGATTGGGGGGGTTCTGCCCCGACTGCATGGCTAAAAAACAAGTGTCAACAATTGGAAACCCTTCTCTGGCAGATCGAGGAGGATCCAGCACTAGAGCCTTTTGTTGATTGGCAGCGGGCTGAAACACTGATAATGAGCTGCAACTTGATTTTTGATCAGGGTGCAGACTTCTGAGCTGCACTCAAGGAGAGGTTGGAGACTGAAGCCTGGTGGGAGGCTGTCTCCAATCTTGTCACCATGTACTCAGGGAAGGGTGTGTTATCAACAATGATAACAACACCGCTCATCTATTCAGGAGAGGGTGCATCATCAACAATGATAACAACACCGACGACAACATCTTTGACTATAATAACGGAAGATGCTCTGGCGCTTATCGTGGGGATTTCACATGGCACAGAGGAGCTTGTGATAAGCTCAGATCCGTACTGCGCGGCTTTCCGTATCCTTGAGGACAAATCCCCCGAAAGCCCCGTACCACGGACCTGAATGAAAGGGGTTTTTCTTTCTTATTGCTTTTGTTTTCTTTTTTTTGAAACGGCTTTTTCACCTTTTTGGCTAATAACTCCCGCGCGGGCGAATAGCGGTCGCGGTATGAAAACCAAGAAACAGTTTCGGTTGGGACCTTTTTGAATTTTGGCGCGCGCGCACCTAAGCTCCGACTTCTTCGCGCGCCTCGCACCCCCGTTTCTTGCTTTGCATCCCCGCACCATCTTCCTTTCTTGCTGCGCGCCCCCTTCCATGCTGGACTCTTCGTCTCCCC
>BFEA01000308.1:901820-921102 GCA_003427395.1 Chara braunii | reverse complement strand
CCCCCCTCCCCCAACAACTTCTCTTTTCTAAATGACAGTATAGAAATATAAATATGCAGTCAACATGGTAACTCTGTCACAAAAGATGCTCTCTGTTATACTATATATCGTCAAACAGAGCTGCACGGTAAACCGTAGGCAGAGAGGGAGGGAGAAGAGGACAACAAACGAGGGGCTGTGACAAAGTGTTTCGTCAGAGTTTCACCGACTCATCAGGAGGCTGATTTTTTTTTTTTTAATTCCCCTCCCCCCCACCCACCCCCCACCCAGTCTCAATTCATTTCAATATCCAAACGAGGCCGGGGACCTCACAATTCTAGCCGGGATGCTGACAGCATCAGCCAGCTTAGCTTACAGGCTATAGCCTTCAGAAAGTCACTATCCTTGACTTTCCAGAAAGCTACTATCAAGTGGAACAATATAAATATATATGGATTATTAATATGACTAAATAATATTATAAAATATATTAATATGTTTGTATATAATTATATGTAGGAATTTCTACGTATAACATCACAAAGAACCGCGCGCTGACTTGTCCATAATGAGAGTGAACGATGATGAGTTTTTCTGTCCTCCAAGCGGTTAGCGATAGGTCACGTGCATATACGCTTATATATCCCCAAATGTTAAAGGACAGTCCGTCACCGTTCGATCCACTCTCTCCTAAGGGACCGTTAACTCTCTCCTAAGGGACCGTTAACTCTCTCCTAAGGGACCGTTAACCCTCGTTAGAGAACGAAGGGTAGTGACCCAAATTTACGGTGAGAACAGCGACTGATCAATTAACTAAAAACAAGTAAAAAGAGAAAAAAGCGGTTTACCACCGAAGAGGGGAGGGGGTAGAGAAACAAAACAAGAACTTAGATAGTATAAGTAAGAAGAATGGATAAAAACTTTTTTCACCTTTCCAGTGGTCCCAATGATTTATCCCACGAGAGGGTGGCAACAGTCAAATACGATCGTAGATAATTTTATTTATTTATTTATTTATTTTGAACTTTGGGAAAGATTTTCAAAAAAGGAGCAAGTACTATGCACGCGGAGAACAGAAGGAAGGAGAACAAGCACAAGTTTTGCTACCACCAATATGAGGGAGCATTATTTATTATTAAAGAAAATAAAAAATGAAAATTGAGTAATAGAAATAGTGGGGGGAAAAACGACTTCTGGTACTCTGCTGTGTTATAAAAAAAAAAAACTCTCTTCTCTCTCTTTTTCAGTTCATTGCCTTCCCTGTGGAAATGCGAGGGCCCTTACCTGCCGCAAGTCGAGAACGACTCGTCAGAAAAGCAGTTATTAAATGTTTAAAAACAATATTTCGGTTTTTTAAGTTTTTAAACCGGTCATCAATGCTATAACCTCTGGTCGCGGCCGCGGACATGTGACAAAAAAAAAAAAACGATTCATTAATGATGTGCTAAGTTGGAAAAACGACCGTTGCCACGTCGGCAACGAAAGCTATCATGATCCAGGTACGGGTGTAGAAAAAAAGGCGATTAACATATAAGAGTAAGAGAGGACACATTCTGCAGACGTCTGACCGATTTGAATTATTTGATGAAATAAATGTCGACGTCTGACCGATTTGATGACTGCCATGGATACATGGCCATCATCTGCAGAGAGGAGACAGGCTAAAAAAAAAAAAAAAAAAAAAAAAAAAAAAAAAAAAGACAATACTAAGTGCCACTGTGACACTACTACTACTAACTTTGCAAACTGAATTGGGCCACGATTGGCATAAAGATTAAATTGAGGACACTACGAGTGTGTGATTGTGCCCTAGGGGGGGAAAAAAAAAAAAACATGCTGTCAATTGTCAATACATGCGCAAAGGTGAGCCCTTTTTCCCGAGTAGCTTATTTAATTTAATCCTGCACTAATTCTCCCTTTTTCCCGCTTTTACAAAAGCCTACGGCCCTGAGATATCATCATGTTACTGACCAGCCCTAAGTTTTCAGAATTGTAGTCTTTTACTCTTTTGTTTCCACTCTTTTTGTTTCCACTCATCTGCTTCCACCGGAGTTCTACAGTTCAGGAGTTCGAACTCAGGTCTGTATTTCAACAATTCAGTTCAGCAGTGAACCAACTGAGCCAGGACAGTTGGTTACTCGGTTACCGTACTACCGTACTAGAACTAGTTCTTATATAAATGTAGTTTTTTTTTGTTTTTGTTTTTGTTTTTTTTTATGTATTTCACACGTCGACGCTCAGAGTGTGAGATACATGATAATGACAAGTTGACAATCTATGATTATCTTCACTTAGTTAGTTTAATCCAATTTAGTTTTTTAATAGTTAGATTAATCCAATTTAGTTCTTAAATAGTAAGATTAATCCAATTTAGTTTTTCAATAGTTAGATTAATCCAATTTAGTTTTTCAATAGTTAGATTAATCCAATTTAGTTTTTCAATAGTTAGATTAATCCAATTTAGTTTTTTAATCTGCTGCTGCTACTACGCCAGAGACAAGTGTTGCGAGTGTGAAAGGGAAATAAAAGGAAAGTTTTAAATTGTTATTTTTCAGTAAGCGACTACTTAGAAGAAATGTGGTTTGCTAACTGGTTTCCGAATAGGACCGAGTAGTACCAAATTCATGCATCTGTGAAGTCCTGTTCTTTTCTTTGGTGATTTTGCTAATGACAAAAAAAAAAAAAGAAAAAAGAAAGAGAAGACAACCTAGACCAGTCGCCGACTACTAGTAGCCTGCTGCTGACTTTGATTCCTTTCGACGATGACCCAATCATCCTAGTCCTGTCCAAAGGGTGGAAACCACATCCTGACCCTTTCCAAGAGGAAACCCATTTGAGGTCATTTTCCCTTTCATAATTACGTATCTATATCTGTCAACCTAACGACCAAATTTATCAATCACATCTATCCATCAATCTCTGTCGGCTTCAGTCAGTGTTTGTGTGTGTGTGTGTGTGTGTTGTGTTGTGTTTGCGTACAGAATTAATCAACATCTGTTCCTCTCTGTCATAGTACATGTGCGTGTGTGCATGTGTGCGTGTGTGCATGTGTACGTGTGTACATGTGTTCATGTGTGCGTGTGTACGTGTGTGCATGTGTGCGTGTGTACGTGTGTGCGGGTGTGCTAGGTGGAGAGTGTCTGTTCCTATCCCGAGATAGTATCAATATGCAGATTTATGGACTTAACCAGCGTACTCTAAAGGCAAAGAAAAAATAAGCCGATCCATCGAGGGGAGATAGGGGATATCTTAAGAGAAGGAGGGAGCACCACTCGCCAGCACTCGAGTTCTCGCCTTGTGTCCAGATTGGACACAGTACGAGCACTCTCATTCGCAATGAACGGGGTACATTAAGGAATATGCCCTCGGCGCGATAATCTCAATCGCTCCGACGGCGTGGCTGAAATTGCTTTTAGATTGATGACCCTCCCTCCTTAACCCGAGTTAGCAAATGAGGTGAGTCGATCGATAACGCAGTCGAGCAAACCACACACTATCACCCACCTTTCTCCTTTTTCTCTCGTTTTCGGCAACATCGCCTCTGCAGCTCGTCGGGGCCGCCCTCATTCCTGTCGCTATTCGACGCGCGGACCGGCAAAATCGCGCTGCCTGCTCTTACCCGCCAATTGGCTGGCCTAGCACCTCGCTGTTCAACTTCATGCGGACAGAATAGGTCACGTTCAAGTCGTCGCGGCTGCCAATACCTCTCTCTCTCTCTCTCTCTCTCTCTCTCTCTCTCTCTCTCTCTCTCTCTCTCTCTCTCTCTCTCTTGATTATCAGTGAACGAGTCGTACCCGATGTGTTCTAAAGAAGAGCTTCTAGCCCGAGCCCATCAAAATGGCGATGGTGATGACTACGACTGGTCCCGAGCCCATCAAAATGCAACCCCTCCTCCCCTCTCTCTCTCTCTCTCTCTCTCTCTCTCTCTCTCTCTCTCTCTCTCTCTCTCTCTCTCTCTCTCTCTCTCTCTCTCTCAGCCAGCCACCCGTGCACACGTACAATCAAAGTATCCTTCTTGCCTGCTACTCGATCATCCGGCTAGCGGGGTAGTAATACTGCAAGACCTCAATGAATCCTCACTCAGCCTGATGTTCGGTGCCGTGGCTATGGCAATAGCGATGGCTATGTCTTTGAGACTAGATGAATCTCTGGCTGGTTCTTGACCGTGGGATTGGATTCTGTACCATGTCCGGCTGATTCGGTTTTGCAAACACTGAGAGACAGCGTATAGCCCCCGACTACTGCATTTCCGGTATTCAATTCGCGATGATACCCTGCAATTCGCGATGATACCCTGCTGGCTTTGCTACAACACGAGGGAAAAAAACATCTCTGAACGTCTGTCATCGAATGACCAAGCTGACTGCGGGGCCACGCCGCAAAGGCAGGCTACAATCAATCGCTTTTGCCACTATCTGATGACGACAGGTTGGTCGTGTCGGGGAAGACAAGCCGAACAGGCGGCAGGAAGTAGGAAGCAGAAGGGGATCAGGGGGATAGGAGGGAAGCCGGCAAAGGAGGAGGAGGAGGAGAGAGAGAGTGTGACTCCACTTGTCGCGCTGTCACGTCTCGTTAACTTACGGGTTCGAAAAAAGAGTTGAGCACACGCCGGACGGACGCAACGAGCGTTCTAATTACGTAATGGGCCCAAACGCCTAATCAGCAAATGAAGGCATAAAAGGACGCTCAGGGAAAAAGTGTCGAGAGGAAGGAGAAGTAGAAACGGAAGATCTTTTAATTAGATGGGTTCAAAGCGAGAGGAAGGAGCTATGGGGAAAAAACTACCAAGGCATAAAGTTAAAGACGCACAGGGGAAAAGCGTCGAGAGGAAGGAGAAGCAGACAGGGAAGATCTATAGGTGATAGGTGTAGTAGAGGAGACTCTGAGAAGGAAAGGATGAGGACGACGGGATGCCGACTGTTGGTGTAAAAAAAAAAAGCCGCCCACCAAAGGCTCGTCTCTCTAACCAGTGGCGAATCGCCGCTGACGAAAAGTGTGCCGCCAGGGAAATTTGTAGGATCTGCAGGGCGTTCGAGGAGGAGGCCGAGTGCACACACGACATCTTTACGTCCAGGTGCACTTGACAGAATCTAGGCCTTTCGTGGATGTACTTAACGCACTCTCTCGCTCAGATTCTGACACAAAAGAACAAATTTGACGACGGTGTCGGCGTGTAGGCCTTCCAGCACGAGGGGCCTCGCTCCACTACTCTCGACTCGACATGCACAAAAGACAAAATCCCCCGTGTAGGATGAGATAGATGAGATAGATGCGGTGTATCTTTCCATGTTCTACCGAAGATGTAAAGATTGAGAGCAGAACATAGATTAGTTTTTTTTTTTTTTTTACATAATAGATTAGTTGTGATAAGATTGAGAGAAGAACATAGATTAGTTATTAAAAAAATTAATAAAAAAAATTCATGGCGGTGTATATTTGCATGTTCTACCGAAACATTCACTCTCGGTTTATGCACATTTCGAGAAGTAGAGGAGCGAGGCGCGAAGACGGCGATTGTACATGTTTACGTCCAGGTGCACGCGTGTAGGTGTACCAGGACGAAGACGGCGATTGTACATGTTTACGTCCAGGTGCACCACGGTCTGGTAGTAGTATGCGTTGGATTTGTTGTGTCGGGTTCTACTGATCGGTGATCACATGCAATCTGGCTACTACCGTCTTCTCCCGAGTGGAAGGTACGGTAATTATTGCTGTATCTAGACAGAAAGTATACCCGAATTCAGTTTCAATGATATTTAACCCACAGCGGGATGGCAGTGGCGTTGTTACTGCCAGCGACAGCTAGCCAAGTGCCACTACGTTTTCCTTGGAACCTCGGTTAAATTTTATTTTATTTGTTTACAAAGCTCGGTTAAAAAATTGGAACGATCCAGCCGCCTAGCTCAGTTGGTTAGGCATGCAAGTGGCATTCAGGAGGTTGTGGGTTCAAGCCTCATGGCCGCCTGCGGCGCACTTAGTGCCAGATCGGTATTAGCGGGGTCTATGACCAACACGGGTGTGAGTGTGAACGCGAGTGGGTTGTGTGTGGTGTGTGGGAGAGTGTTGGCCATAGCCTCTGCTGCTAGACGATGAGAAAGGGAGGCACAGCTACTGGCAGGTCTCGGTCTTTGTGTTATCCAGACCCCCACTGGCGGCCCCAACCCCATACCCTAACCATTAGGGGCAAGGGGAAAGGGGCAACATGAAATCTCCCCTTCACAGAGAGAGGAAAACTATGCTTGCAGGGGCCCCCTCTAGATAGTCTTAGGAGTAGGTAGTGGAAGGTAAACAAAACAGAAAGTTGAGAGAAGAATAATGACAGTTGTGATCACCCTAATATAAAAAAAAAAAAAAGAAAAAAAAAAAAATGGAACGATAGGGTCTCGCTCCAGTACTCTAGAAACAGGCCATTTCTTGAGTGAGGCACCGCTCCACTTAGGGCATACTTACACGGCGACCCAGAATCCGGGGCCAATTTGAGGTTTTGGGCACGGTTCACATCACACTGCTGTACCTTTTCAGGGCATACTCACTCGGGGACCTATAATCCCAAAATCCCAAAAAATAGGGAAAAAGGCCGGGCACACGGATCTACCAAATTCGCAAATGTACTATTCCAGTGCCCATTTATCAGCGGCCTGGGAAGCTGCGGGGCAAGGGATTTTGCGAGGTGACCGCAAATTCCCTTTTTTTTTTTTGCATTTTCTTCAAAAATTGGTGAAAATTCGTTCACAAAAGTTCTTGCACAATTGGTGGATGGCGCCGTGTGACCAGCCAAGTACCAATCCCCATTTCTCCGGACGGCCGCAACCTTGTCCCATCTGAAAAGGTACAGCAGTGTGACGTGAACCATGCCCAAAACCTCAAATCGGCCCTTCCCAAATCCTCATTTTTTGTGGATTTGGGGTCGCCTTGTGAGTATGCCCTCAGATGGGACAAGGTCGCGGCCCTCTGGAGAAATGGGGATTTGGTACTTGGCTGGTCACAGGGCACCATCCACAAATTGTGCAAGAACTTTTGTTAACGAATTTTTGCTGATTTTTGAAGAAAATGCAAAAACAAAAAAAAAGGGCATTTGCGCGCAAAATCCCTTGCCCCAGGGCTTCCCAGGCCCCTGACAAATGGGCACAGGAATAGTACGTTTGCCCGTGTGACCGGCCTTTTCCCCTTTTTTTTGGGATTTTGGGAATATAGGTCCCCGTGTGAGTATGCCCTTACTCTAGAGGCCAGGTCTGGAATTCGGGTTCTTGAGCTGTCAGTCTGCACGCACGAAAATGACGAGAACGACAAGAATCCGTGGCTGCTCCACTACCTCACGAAAATGCTTTTCTCGAGTTGTCAGAACCTCCTCTCCCATGGCACTCTTGACGGTTCAAGAGCAAGAGCGCCGGCAGCGGGAATTTCAACGGAGGCATCCAGGACCTGTGAAAGTTGAACACTTTTTTTAGAGTGCACCCAGAGTCTGGGCGGACAACGCGTGCTGGCCGTGTCGTGTACGTGTACCTCTCTCGTAACGTGGTCTGACATCCAAGAAACCTTCTCGAGTTCGACCGTCTAGAGTAAGTGGAGCGATGTTCGTTTTTTCAGTCGTTTCTAGAGTCTGACAGCTCTAGACTCACTCTCGAAAATCTTCCAGAGTCTAGAGTAGTGGAGCGAGACCCATACACGGAAGATTAGCATGGGCCCTTGGGCCGGGCCCACTACCTTCATCATCCGAATACAACGTACGGTCATTATTGTTGTATTTAGACGGAAAGATACCCCAAATACAGCTTCAATCGCCATACGTTGTTTTCAGGTGAAGAAGGTAGCTTAGTTTAGCTTAGTTTCCTGCCCTCGTGAAGTGGGAACCTCGGTTAAAATTGGAACGATACAGAGAAGATAAGCATGGGCCATGGGACCAGGGCCCACTAGCACATTTTCCTGCGCTCCTAAAGTGGTGTGTAAGACGGTTTTCACATTTAAAAATGGTCTTGCCAATTTTTCCAGTCTCTAAAAACTCTTTTTTTAGAACACTGGGCCGCTCACCACCCACTGCAGACTTCTTTTACATAGGGCCTCGTTCGACACCACTTGAAAAAATTACTTGGGTTTCAAGGGCACCCTAACTCACCAAGGGTGGTTTAATTTCCCCGGGGGGTTTAATTTCCCCTAGTAACTCGTTTTTTCGTTCCACAACCCCTTGACGAAATCCTTGAGACAGCCGCCCTTGGAACTGAAATGCTGACGGCATTGCACCAGGAACAGTATTGGTGGAAAAATCCAAAAAAAAAAAGAAAAAAAAGTTCTGTTTACTCCCCGTTTCGAAGGGTCCAGCCCTTGAGCCTCAACTGACCTCCGGAGGCTCCCTTGAGATTTTCGTTGTTTTGGCTGGGCCGCACTTGAGTTTCAGAGGCGGACCCTTGAGATGCAGAATGTGGAAACATTCCCGACATCCAAATAGATGTCATTAGGGAGGGGTGGAACGATGCTTCCTTGAAATTCGAGTATTTTCAAGTGGTGTCGAAATTCGAGTATTTTCAAGTGGTGTAGAACGAGGCCCATACTATCCCTTCGTACTCACACTGCGTACATTGCTTACATTGTATTCTACAGGGACGCTGGACCCGATTTCCAGCAGGTGCAGCTCCCCACCAATAGATAGAGCCTTCAAGACAGGGGATGCACGTATCACCTGGAAGCTGAAGTTAAAAAAAAAAAAAAAAAAAGAGAGAAAACTATGGCGCAGTCAGGGTTTGAGTTTGTAATTGCACTTGAGGCAAAAGGGCCGGTAATGCTGAATGCATATGACCTACGTTTCGGGTCCGGTGGGGTCGCGTGGGGGTGTGTTGTATTCGTGGGATTGCCTGAAGTGCACTTACAATGCGCCGAAGTTACCCCCCCAAAAAAACTTATTTTCTATGAATTGAAAAAAGTGAAATTCTCCTCTGGGTTCTCGCGTCAGCCAATGGGCTGGGAGCCAGGGAATTTGTGGCCTCTTTTTAAGGATGGGTTCTTCCATCAGCCAATGGGCTGGGTCCTCTTAAGGTCTTCACTGGCAGTACACACAACTTTGTTTCCTTTTTGTGGGTGTTTGTGTGCCCAGCAATAGCTGTAGCAGCATCTGGATTTTGCCCCCTCCCTCTCATCCTCCAGGAAGCAATATTCCGATGCTGTACAGTGATTCGTGTGCACATAAAGGTCATGATTCGTGTGCACATAAAGGTCATGCTGCTTGCCCACGAAAATGTTGCTGCTCTGTGTCGAAACAACCATGCTCGTGCAATTCCACCCCCCCCCCCCTTCTTTTTTTTTTGAACCGTGCTCCATCTATTTGTGGGGAGCAGCACCTGCTGGAAAACGGGTCCAGCGTCCCAGACCCCTCGATCAATGCACTGTCTGCATCACACATGATTGAAAAAATCACCATGTTTGTATAATACGGCACTGGTGGGTCCCGGGCCCCTGTGCAAGGATGAAAGACACAAGTAGAGAAGTGGTCCCCCCACTGTCTTCCCCGGAACACCCTGATCATGAATGTATATCATTTCGGTCCAGAACAATCATGATGAGGGTGTGTTGTATTTGGGGCAACACGGCGGCGACTGTCATGATGAAGGTGTGTTGTATTTGGGGGAAGAAGGTAGCGACCCTGTTGAGCGTTGGAGATGTAGAGCAGTGCAGTACAAAATGCAGTGAATCTCATGGCTACGGCATTAGTTAGGTGTGAAGATTGTGAGAGGATGACATTTTGGGAGGGGATGATAGCAACCCTGATTGTCAGCCCAGATCATTCGCAGCCACTCGCGAAACAAGATGAGAGCAGAGATGAATTGAACGTCGCCCCTGCAAATCCGTATCGCTATCACTTGGGAACAGAGCGGCACTGAAAAAAGAGAAAAGCACAAACTGTGATCACTACGGAACAGAGCGGCACCAACAAAAGAAAAAATTGCAAACGCCTGTAGAGTAGTCCCATCAGCAATTCGATAGGGTATATTTGACCGATGCGGGACATGCATGGGACAGCATTTCACACATGGAGAACTTTTTTTTTTTTTTTTTTTTTTGAAAAAGCCCTTGTGCAAGGCCTACTAGATCCCAGTGGTGGTAAGAGAACCACAGTCAGGCAAAGCCTCACACATGGAGAACTGATGCTAAAACACCAGCAATTTTCTTCTTTTTTTTCCCCCCAAAGGACACACGCCCATTTGATTCTGCAGGGCACCAGTCTGGTTGCTTATCACTGACAAGCATGTTTTTACAACTGAAGAAAAGAGGGAGAGACAGATGAGACAGAGGGTCAGCCTATCCCTTGTGGCACTAGTCCCCTAGCAAGGGGGGGGCTTGTTCGGGGCGGCCCTCCCCCCAAAACCATGGTCTTTCGGGGGGTTGCCCTACTGGCTGGGAAGCTAACTGGCAGCTCCCAGTCACGCAGCTGGGCAACCTTCAGAAAGGCGAGGCACAGGCCGGGCACCCCTACAGTTCCTCAGGCTGCTTGTCATCCTGTGTTTGTTTTTGTTTTTTCTTATAAAGCCCAGGTTCTTGTCATCGTGTTTCTGGATTATTCCAACTTCACTCATTATCTCTGCATCTCCTGTACCTGTGTGTTGCAGCCGGTTCCATACCGGCCATTTACATCCCCCGTACTTACCCTAAGTACACGCTATAAACCCTGTGCCAAAGATACCTCTGTTTCTTCCCATTCACACTCAGTACTCACTCAGTCCTCACCTTACACACCCTATATACCTGTGAAGGCTGTGATAATCCTGTAGTTGATCTGCTATGCATCTTGCATGTATACATGACCCCAGCACTTGTGTGACCCCGCCTCTTGTCGTCCTAAGTGTTTTGTTGCGTTTTGCATTTTGTGTGTGCCATCCTCCCTCCCCCCCTCCCGACTTCTCACCAGCCCCCTAATCCCCTAGTCCCCATTATCCCCTTAATCCCCTAGTCCCCGTTATACCCCTAATCCCCTGGTCCCCATTATCCCCCTAATCCCCATTTCCTCTCCTACGTCCTTTCCTGCCTACCCCCTCTCTCCTATTGCCGCCCTCCCTACTATCGTATGGCCCTTGGAGCAAACGCTCCCGAGTGCACTGGCCCTTGCAGCAAACACTCCGCCTTTTCTACCTAAGTACTGTACACGGTTGATTGACATGAAATCCCCTAGGCAGACTCTTTCCCCACTTCTGGCTGGAGCACGTGTGATGCGCAACCTCACACCCCGCGCATCGTCCCGTACCCGCGAACGCCGATCAGAGTAATTGGGGGTGTGGCCGAGGATTTTTGGGTGGTGGGGTTGAATCGCCTGGGCGGAATGGGGGATTCTTGCTTCATACCGAGCCATTCCTTGAATTTAAGCCGTTGTCAATGGCAAAAGAGAGAGACCAGGGAAGGAAAGAGGTTATTTCGAAACGACATGTTCTGCCCGGTTTTCAAAAACTTACACTTGGCCGAGAGGGCTGCAAGCGACGTGCTACCTGGCGGACCATTGACAAAACCAGAAGAAAAAGAAAGAAAGAACCGGAAGAAGCGGAATTCACCGCCCGTTTGGTGCTAGGTCCATCCTAACTCGGTGGCCGAAGCCCCATCTGCACGGAGTTTTCAGGCATCGGTGTCTGATTCATCGAGTCCGCACAAGTGTCCCGGTGCAGCGTCGCTTAGTGTAGGCTGGGCTGGGGGAGCCCAGGTCCGGATGTTAGCCGGGAGCGCACCCGCACTGCGGGAGAGTTCTGGGAATCGAACCGCACCTTCGTATCCCAGGACTAATCATCGCCAGGAACACGAATCTCCCTTGCGACACCAGCGGGAGTTAAATCGAGGCTGCCACGTGGCGTGGGCCGCAGACCCTAACGGGGGAGGGAAGGAGAACCGGTCAATCAACACAAACCCACTCCCTCCTATGTGGCGGGCCCTAACGGGGTTATATAGATGAATCTGCTCGGTTCGCCGCAGAGTGCTTCGTAAGTCCACATCGCAGTACACGCTATCGTCGTCTGCGATCGGGAAGGATGGTAGCACACTGCGATGAACCGACGCGAAGGTTGAGCATGGGCAATGACCCGCGCTCACGTTAGCCGAGATGAACGCTGACTCCATACAAAAATCAAATGGAACTCGCCTTACTCTCTCTCTCTCTCTCTCTCTCTGTCAATCCAAATGCGGGCTCAAAGATCCGGCACCGTGATCGTCGTTTAGTTATTAGGACAAATATGACCACAGTCGAGTCGCAGAGATATCAGCCGTGTCGCGGAAGCACGGGCGACTGATATCCCCGGTTGTCGAGTGTAAGTCGTGGGGGCGACACCAGCCCAATTGACCCGGACCCTCTGCGCGCACGAGGGGAGAGGAGGGAAAGAGTTTAGCAACGATCCCTGTGCATACACATGGCGCCGAGATCGACAAAGGGGTCGGGGAAGGGAGGGAAATCCAACACACGCATTCATCCATGCAGACGGTCGACACCCGGCGTTCCCCAGAGTTGCACATGTCAGCGCCCACACATCTACTCGTTCATCTATCTTGTACAGTGAGACATTTAGCATCCATAGACTCTCGCACCACAGCATGCATACAACAGAATACCTATACTCCGGTACATTGCACACATCACACTTGGACAAAGCAGCAATGGAGATAAAAGCGAGTCCCTCACTATTCAAAATTTCACACACGGCCGGCCTCCCTCAGACACAACTCCCAATCACTTCCAACCTCCACCAACCATAGCCACAAGACCCTGTCTCTCGCGGCGTTCAATCTCCACCACCGCTCCGACGGCTCCGTCACTCCAACTATCTTACCCCAAGTCTACTGCTAAGCCCGTCCCACATCGTTACTCCGCCCATCATTGCGCACGTCAAGCCTGTTTCGACGCCACGGACCTCGCGCTACATTGCAGTCGAGATCAAAGAGGAGGAGAGGAAGGGCCTACGAGAATTTATAACATGGAAAGCGGCGGCGCGCCAACGCAAGGTGCGGGTAGCAAGGGGTGTAGATGAGCAGGACAGAAGAAAGGCCGAGGTTCCAGGAGGATGGAAAAAGGCGAGTCGAAAGTTCCATGTTATTGGGGTGGTTGTTCAAGTGGTGCGCGCTTCCCGCTTTCACCACATTGATCTAACCATCCCAACTACACGACCAATCGCTCGCAATGATTGGTAAGGAGAGGATCGAACTTCGCTCGCGGGAAGACGAAGAGGCATGCAAGGCATGCAAGAAGAAACCGCACAGCAGGAAGGGAGTATGGCACGGAGATGCAAAGCGGGGGAACGGGTTTACGTGGCGTGCAAGAAATTTGAAAAACAACCGCGTGCACGTTATTACGCAAGAAATTAAAATTTCCGCCCATACTAGTTCCTAGCCGTTTCTTGGATTTTTTGGCGCGGTCGCTAACCGTCCGCGCGGAAAAGTCATCAGGGGCAGTTCTGAAAAATACAAGTTTTTGTTCTGTTCCCCCCTTCCAAAAAGAAGAAACAGACAAAGAAAAGAAAAATAGACCCCGCTTTTCTCGATCAACCAGAATCTGTACTTAGAGGCTTACTTGGGATTTTCCCCCTCAGGGTACGAAAAGTCGTTGAGTATGGATCCTGGCTTGTCACACACGTGCAGCAACAAGGCAGGACCAAACTTCATGTGGCCTGTAGGATCTCGAGTGAGCAGTTGCGGATATGGTGTCGGGCAGCAGAGGCCAGTCAGACATCCGAAATGAGCGGATTCTGCGTCTGTGTCTGCCAACCACTGACAGGTGCATTTCTATGACTTCTCTTGTCTGAACGACGGCGGAAAAACAGAGTATGTGGGTCGAACCCTATTTTTCAGGTGATCGTTACCATTTACTAACAGTATGCCTACTATTATGGTAGTAATTATGTTATTTTATCTTAGTCTTAACACCCCTTTTATGAGGCCTTTTTTTTTTTTTTTTTTTTTTTAAAACAGACCCTCTAGTGATAGTGATGTTGAGAATAGTAGACATCACTACCACCTGGGGAAAGGCTCCATCTATTGGTGGGGAGCGTCACCTGCTGGAAATCGGGTTGAGCGTCCCTGATGAGAAAGATACAGCTGAAGTGTCGTCCGACAGCCTCATGGGACAAAAAAACTGTAGGAACAGCCTGCCAGTATTGATTGCCCTGGAGGCCAGGGGATTGAGTGAGCAGGGCGAGAAAGGATGGAGCCTCTTCACCGAAATCTCGGCGCCAGAATTCTATAATTACTTGCTAGCTCCCTTTCTCCTTAACTAAGAAATTCTCTGTTCTGCGAGAACTCTTGCTACTCAGAATCTCTGCCATACCAAGACAAAGGAACCAATGCATTCTGGGGTACTGGGAAGAGATTTGGGAAATCGTTGGCGGGGCGTAGGGGGATTGAGGGGTCCACCTGAGTCCATTCATTGAAGGACAACTTATAATTCCTATTGAGGACTTGTTCTTCCTCTGTCTCCACATCTTCCCAATGTACTCTCCCTATTTTTCCCCCTTTTCCCCCCCCCAGCCAGTTGCTGCTGAACTGTTGGATTATTTTTGAGATTTCGTTTTTTGATGAGTTGAATTGAATTGTTCCTTTTAAACTTGACCTTTTATCCTGAATGTGAGTTTGAATCTGTTGTTTGATCGTATCAGTAAACTCTGGACCATCTAATCTGACGTTCTCCCATTCATAATTGTTCCTTCTTTGCCAAATAGCCCAAAGTACCGCTCTCCTTCCCAGGGAGAAAAAATTCTGGGTGAAGTTGTTCTCTGGTTCAGGGGACCAGTGTTCCAGTAAGAGTGTTTTCCATTCCCATGACCACTTCTATTCTGTTTCTAGTTGTTCCCAGATTCGGTCCCACCAGCGCCATAGCCAAATGGAACCAGGGCATTCCAGAAAGATGTGTTCGATTGTTTCCGGTATCTTCCTACTTGGGTATGCCGATTTGCAAGGGTCCGCCATACCTCTTTTTTCTCGGGAGTATCTATCTATCAAGCAGTCATTTGTGGGAAGGCAGCGGTGTTCTACCTGCCATTGAAGTGAGGCGATCTTTGAAGGCTTAATTTTGGAATCCTTGAACCATTTAATGTTTCTAAGATCTTCCTTGTTAATTTTTAAGTGTTTCATCCATCTCTCTACTACCTTTTCTTTTAGGTTGAGCCTGGGTCTGAACATCCGGTAAGTTGATTTGACCGAGAGAGTGTGGAGGAATCTGCAGAGGTTCCTGTTGGCCTTGTTTTTTGTTCCCCACGACCAGTTTACCGGATCAAAAGGCAGCTCTGAGATGGGGGTGGATGGTCTGAAAACAAGGTATGACTCTGCATCTAGTGAGAGGACCCTGATTCTGAAAATATTCTCTATTGATATCCACAATGGGGGGAGATTTTTGTTGAAGGTAAGTGTGTTGTCTTCCTTTAATACTCCCGAGGCAATAAGTGTCTCCTTATCAGGGGATATGAGGATGACATTACCTACCTTCTGCGGTTTATTACGCGTGGCTACCCAATCACTTTCCTGAAATTTTCTCCCTCTCTTGAGCACTCTGAACCACTCAATGAGAATGAACTCCACAATTTTGTCTAAGTTATTTTGTGTGTTATGACAATGTTTTAGCTTTTTTTGAAGGCAGTGATTTGAAATCCAATCTCTAGACTCGTCGTCCCAGATGTCTCTGACCCTAGTTACCCCTCTTCTAATCCAGTTCTTCCTGGGGGCATCATTACAATGTAATGTGGTGCCTCGATGATCTCTGATCCATGTGTTGTTGAGGAGTGGTTGTTGGTTAATTTCCTCCCACCTATGAGGGAAATGTTTATCTGGTATAGGTAGTTTCCTCCAGGTCTTGAGGATGGTGGGCCAGAAAGAGTCATTAGTGATATCCTTCCTCGCTGCCTCCCTGCTGGTCATTAGGCTCGGATGTACTCATTTGGTCAAACCTCTAGGGATCGACCAATCCCTATTTTCCAGCCACATGGCAGGGTCTATGTCCTCACTTGTCTGGGGARCCAGTCTTCTCAGCTGTTCCCATGCCAGGCCGTTCTATGAAGTTTGAGGATTGAAGAGTAATCTCTTCACCCATTGTATTGAGAGCGCCATGGCCTGAAGAGTTGGGTCAATAATGCCCAACCCTCCCTTTGATTTTGGTTGGATGACTGAGGACCAGGCCACTCTACTAATTACGTTCTTAAGATCATGGTTTCCTCTTTATAAGAAGGCTCTGAGTTGTTGGTGAAGGGATTTTGTCCATTTGCCATCAAGGGCCCAAATTGCTGATTTATACCAAATGGAAGCTAGAATTACATTATTAATTACTAAGGCTCTGCCCATTATCGATTTGTGCTTGTTTTTCCAGAGTTCCAGTTTGAATTGTGCATTTTGGGATATAATCTCATTATTAATTTTGGGTTTTCCTTCTGCTGTTATTGAGATGCCTAGCACTCTTATTGGTTTGTCAAGGGACAACCATTGAATTTTAGGCTCTTCTGGGGGTCTCACACCCTGATGACGAATCCACCACCCTAGAGTCTTGCTTCCCCAATTTACTTTCATGTCTGATAATTCACAAAATTTGTTCATTAGTTCCTGTATTGCTTCCATGTTCTCATATGTTACATCTATCATCAAGGAGAGGTCATCTGCAAAAAGAGAACATATGGGGATTGCCTCTTCTGGTATGGATGTCACTTGAATTTTTGTAATGTCCTTATGATGTTTGAGGTTGGCCGCTAAGGCCTCCATTATAATAATGAAGAGGAAAGGGGCCAGAGGATCACCCTGCCTGACCGATCTCTGAAGTTGTATTGGGGGTGCCATACTACCATTTACCATGACGCTCGTGGTTAAATTGTGATGCATGATAGTGATCCACCTTCTGAAACACGGACCAAAGTTCATTTTCTCCAAGCATTTATCAAGGAAGAGTCAATCAACGTGATCATACGCTTTTTCAAAATCTATGAAGATAAATGCTGCATTATGTTTGGATTGTCATGTGATTTTGATGAGCTCATTTATTAAGAGGATGTTGTCTTGAATATTACGCCTTGAAATGAATCCCGTTTGTGAAGGGTGAATGATGTCAGCAATGACTTTGAGCATTCTATCTACTAGTGCTTTGGCAACTAATTTATATACTACAGTGAGGAGTGTGATGGGGCGGTAATTCCGAATATTCATCTTGTCTCCTTTCTTGTAGAGGAGAGTGAGAATCCCTTGACTGACTATTTCCCCCATATTACCCGCCTCCCAGACTGCTTGGTAAAATTCCATTAAATCCTGAGACAAAGTATCCCACATGGATTCCCAGAATTCTTTTGGGAGGCCGTCAATTCCTGGTGTCTTGTCTTCTTCCATCAGGATTAAGGCTTTCCAAATTTCGTCTTTCGTTAGAGGCATATCCAATGTCTCCTTTTGTTCATCCGTGATAGATTTATTGAAGGGGATTAGAAATTCACTGATTTGTCTTTCTTTTTCCAATCTGGGAATCGAAGAGTTTTTTGAAGTGAAGAGGTCCTTGTAAAAATCCCGTGCTATCTTCATACTAGCCGCTGTTGAGATGACCAGTGGTTCATCATTAGAGAATGGGTTGATTAAGGCTTCTATTATAGTTCTTCTTGTTCGAGCTCTGGCCATGGCAAAGAACCCGGCATCCATGTCTCCTTCCATTTGATGTTTTTTCAGTTTTCCTCTGATTCGGATGCCCTGCCATCTATATTCCATATACTAAAGTAATTGGTCTTCTATTATGCCCTGACTATCATTCTCTCGGAAACTCGACAGTGGACGCGCGGGCGGGCTTCCTCGTGAGCAATTTTGGTGAGCTCGAGTCAACGGTGGTAATTTATTTATTTTGACAACATTAAAATTTAAAAATAAATTAATGAATGATGAAAAAAAACTAGGTTACCAGCCCGGACTTCCGGGGCCCATTTCTATTTCGGGTTGTCCGATCGGACAACTCCCCCGGTCATCCGAGCGGGGCCCAGTGTCCGGGAAAAAAAAAAAAAAAACCACCAGCTCTGGTATGCGTGTGTGTGTGTGTGTGTGTGTGTGTGTGTGTGTGTGTGTGTGTGTGTGTGTGTGTGTGTGTGTGTGTGTGTGTGTGTTGTGTGTGTGTGTATATGTGTGTTACAGTGTGTATGGGCAAGGAATATGAGTGAGAACAATATACAGAAAACCAAGTTGCGAAATCACACAGATGTCCAAGTAGTCACGTACAAGCAGAGAGCACAAATGCACCGAGATTCCATCCAAATAAGAGCAATACACTGAACTCGTGAGCCAATGTTCAAGCCCTCAGGCCACACCAACACAGTATCCAATGTCGCTCGTCTCTGTCTGGCGCCCAGCGCCCAGCGCACACTACTTGCCTATCCTACTACAGCCGCATTCACGCAACAGGCTCACTTTGACTTTGAAGACCAATGTACATGACGTCAACAACACAACCGCCCTTCCTCATGCACCAAGTACGTATCTTATCTCCCCTCATCACTTCCCTGACCACCCACATTCACCTCCTTCCTGAAGACCACCGATCACCCCTTTAAGTTACCCCCTAGCGCCCTGCAGCCCAGCTATGGCAGCTCGCGGTCCGCTGTCCAGCAGCGCCGCTCTCACTTCACAAGCGCCCGCACGCGCCCTGGCCGCTAACGCAGCACGCAGCCTGTCACGCAGCAACACAGCAGCGTGACCGCATTGCCTGCGTGGGCCAGAATGACTGACCCTGGCTGCCTCCTTCCCTATATGGAAGTGGCAGCCTCTGTTTGGCTGCTTGTGGCCTGGCTGAGAAGCTTCCAGTAGTTTCCGGTTGGGCCCCAGGCCACCCTTTACAGTTGGGCTTGCCCAGTATTCCCAGCCTTTCCCCGTTTGCTGCATTTGCAATGGCCCCCGGGGCAGGTACGTCCGTAATGCTGCTTTCTCTCAGGCCCGTGGCCACTTTGTGATGTATCTGCCTGGCAAGGTGTGTGTCTAGGCGCAACTGTACGACGCAGCATGTATTTTCTGGAAAGAGCTGAGAGGCTCACGTTTCCTTGCAACCAACTGGCGTGCTGCAACTGCCTGAGTACCCACATATGGAAAAATGTCGAATTTTGGCCTTCTCGTGAATATTCAGGCCCGCCTTCACTTAGGGCGGGCACAGGGGTTGCTGAGAGCATCTGCCCAGAACACATGCATGTCTGATAAGGGCCCTGCGAGGGCTCATTCCTCGCATATGTGTGTGTGTGTGTGTGTGTGTGTGTATGTGTGCGTCTGCATGTGTGTGTGTGTGTGCATGTGTGTGTGTCTGTATGTATGGATCTGTGTGTGTGTGTGTGTGTGTGTGTGTGTGTGTGTGTGTGTGTGTGTG
>BFEA01000308.1:898708-900225 GCA_003427395.1 Chara braunii | reverse complement strand
TGTGTGTGCATGCACGCATGTGTGGAAACTAGACAGTGTGTGTGTACATAGTGTGTGTGTGGTGTGTGTGTGTGTGTGTGTGTGTGTGTAGATAGTGTGTGCACACAGTGTGTGTGTGCGTGTGTGTAGTCACATGCAGCAGCTGCAGTAGCGGGGCTTCCACAACACTTTCCACCCCCTTCCCCACCCCCGGCACCGTTTTCCTTTTTTTTTTTTTTTTTGCTCCGAATGGCCTCAATTTCTTTTTGGGGGGTCCCCTGGTGGTGTGCAGCCCCCCCTCCTTTTTTTTTTTTTTTTTGCTTTCCAGATTTGAAAAAACTGAGTTGTCCGGGCGGCCATTGGACAACTGGTAGCCTAGAAAAAAAATCAAGTTTCTACGATTTTCCTTGCATCTGCATTTTTGTGCCTGATTATGTTTCCATCGTTGTTACCCCGATTCACTTTAAATTATTACTAATTTATTAGCCCTCAACGACCCTTGTTTTGCGCGTAAGCAACCTCACATTTTCCCTATTTTTGAGTGTGCCGGTTGGTGCGGTGGAATGAATGATTTGGGTGCCGCACATGGCGTGGTTTATGTGAGCAAGATACAGTGGTTGTGACTTCGGTAGGCCTTCCTGCGGCACTGATCCTGGGAACAACAATTGGTCCAGCGGCATAGATTTTGGTTACTGCAGCAGGAACACAGATTTCGTTGCTACAGTGGTTTTAATTTGGGTGAGACTCAAGATGGTTGCAAGGGCAACTGTGAGGCTAGACAGGTTACCATGAGAAGCTGATTTCAGCTCCAAGGTTGCTGAAGGACGATTTTCATCACCAGCAGGGTTTTATCCGAGCACTGTAGTGGTCTTTACTGCCACTGGACGGACGCTGGTCCTACACCCCTAGTACCATCCCTGTCCCGGGGCTGTAGCCCTTGCATTGCTGCTACCAGTGATCTCAGGGTTTCCTTCGAGGTTTTTATCCGAGCACTGTAGTGGTCTTTACTGCCGCTGGACGGCTGGTCCTAAACCCCTAGTACCCCTAGCACCATCCCTGTCCCAGGGCTGTAGCCCTTGTATTGCTGCTACCAGTGATCTCAGCGTTTCCTTCGAGGTCCAAGGCTTGTGCTAAGGCCTGGATATAGAGCAGACCAGGGGGACTGGCAATCATTCTGCATCCGACACCAGGGGGACATAGAGCAGGGACCAAGGCCATCGGAAGCGACCAAGGCAGGAACTTGCGCCCGTCCAAGGCAGGAACTGGCGCCGGTCCGTGTCCGTTCGCGCCCCTTGGCGTGAGCAAGTGGGCTGCAGCCATGGCGGACATGGATGCTGCAGCTAAGAGGTGAGTTGTCCACCTCCATCGTTGATCGTGCCCATTCGTGGCAGTATGCAAACTTCAGGTGGAGCCGGGTTACAATCTGCAATGAGGGATGACTCGAGTACGGCGCGCACCCCATACTGGGGAATGAATGAGTGAGCGATAGTGGGGGAGAGAGTGACAAAGAGAGGTGAGAGTGTGCAAGTGCGAAGCGG
>BFEA01000308.1:881208-893708 GCA_003427395.1 Chara braunii | reverse complement strand
CAGGAGTACGCTCATCATGCGGCACATGTATCTTCATCATTATCAGTGGCAGGGCAGTAGCTTTGGGGGGGGATGTCACTCATCAACAATCATCATCATCATCTATTCGGGCTGCTTGCTGGTGAGGGGAATAAGTGATTGAGAGGCATGACTTTGTCTTCACGTATTCGCTGTGGAGCAAGTGCTGGCGATGGCCAGCGCAGGACCCAGAGGTGGTAAGAGTACCTCTTTGGTTGAAGTGCCGTGATGGCAAGTACGGGCTGCGGGGTGAATGCAGGAGATAGCGAGCTTTCTACAGGAACAGAGCAGCAGCAAGGCAGCAGTGGTATCATCATCAAGATGGTAGTCATCATCAGCTTCATCTTCAGTTTTGTCATCATCATCATCATCGTTAATCATCATCATCATCATCATCATCATCATCATCATCATCATCATCATCATCATCATTACTGAGAAGGGAGACACTCTTTTAGAAGGGTAACAGCTTCTTCTTCTTCTTTTTTTTCTTTTTTTTTCTTTTCTTTTTTTTAACCGTCTGGGTAGTGCTAGCGGTGTTGGTGTCGCAGACACCACGAGCAGACCCAGGAAGGCTCCATCTATTGGTGGGGACCAGCACCTGCTGGAAACCGGGTCCAGCGTCCCTTACATGAAAAAATTGTTGCAAGGACATTAAGAGAGATAGAGCGCCGATGCTGGAAACCGGGTCCAGCGTCCCATCCTGAGTCTATCCAAGAAACAGGGCTATAGCAGGGGCCCAGTCAGAACCACTGGGGGCCACCAGTAAGTTCCTTCCGTTCCCTGTTTGCCTGCCAACCTTTTTGCTGCACTGATTGTCCCCTCAGCTCAAACCTCAAACATCCTTCAGTATCTTATTGCCTCAAAGATGGTTCTGAAATTCTTCTCTCGTTGCTGGAAATCGGCTCCAGCGTCCCTTTTTCTACTCCAATTTCATCAAGATGGCCTCAGCCCATATCTTTCAGTATCTTATTGCCTCAAAAAATGGTCCAGAAAATTCTTCTCTCGTTCCTGGAAATCGGGTCCAGCGTCCCTTTTCTATTCCGATCTCATCCAACTGACCTCCCATTCTGTTAAAATGCAACCCCCCAAAAACCCGCGTCTGGAACAGAGACTCAAGGCGTAGTTATTTCTACTAGGGATAAAGGGTGTGGGGGGAAGGGGTCCGGGAAATTGGAAGCTGGCCTCATTGGGAAGCTCGGGTCGATGTCAGTCCATTCTTTAAATTTCAGGCGGTAATCCCTTTTTACCATCTCTCCCTCCCCCTGAGGGCCCTCGTTCGCGTCTGCTGACCATTTCACCTGCGCAATCCAGCCTTCCCTTTCCCCTCCCAACCATTCTTGGCAGAATTTAGTGATGCTTTCTTTAATATCCTTGGGTTGTTGAAGGAGGTCTAGCTTGCGTTTTACTATCTGCCATCTATCAGTTATGTCCAACTGGAGTTGGTTTTTTATATGCCCGCGCACCTCCTCCCCCTCCAATCGTACTTCTTCTATTGTCAGAACACATCTTTGCCACCACAGCGTCCATAAGATTGTTCGTCTCCCCAAGTCAAACATATTATTCGCAAATTCTTCTTCGGGTCGTCCTGGCCAAAAACCCATTAGGATGGCTCACCAGTCCCATGGCCAGAGGGCTCCAGGGAATATGTGCTGCCAGACCCGGTCCCACCAGCGCCAGGTGAGGGTCGCATTCGGGCACTGTAGAAAGATGTGCTCAATGGTTTCGACCGCTTTTTTGGCCGGGTACCCTCGGAGGCATCTGCTACACCAGGGGAGAGCGCGACCCTGTTGTTCCAGCCTGGTGTGGTCAATCAGCCAGTTGTTGGTAGGTAGGCACCTATGGGTTATCTGCCATTGCAGGGAGGTGATTTTGGCCGGCCTCCTCTTGCATTCCTGGAACCATCTGATTGGAGCTAGCCAATGTTTGTCGACGTTTAGGTGTCTGTACCAATGCTCATTCCATTGTGTCTCTTAGATTCCATCTTGGCCTGATCATCCTATATGTGGTTTTAACAGAGAGGTTTTCAAGTGTTGTGTCTCTGTGGATGCCACCTCGTGTCAGGCCAGCAGGTTTCCATCTCCAATCAATTGGGTCCAGGCCGAGTTCTGTGATCGGGGTTCCTGGTTTATATACCCTGCAGTTTTCCCCTTCCCCCATCACTCTAACCCGGTCAACTTCTTCCTTGTCTGTCCAGACCAAGAGGGTTGTGCTGTCACTTAGTCTGTTCCCCTTCATTATAGTATAAAACTCAATTAGTACATCAGTGGGTCTGACCAGGCGGACCATCCCGACCCTACCAAGGTCTCCTTTCTGCATCACCCAGTCTCCTTCCTTGTAAATCGGGCCCGTTCTTAGAATATTATACCATTGGAGAGGAAAAGTTTCTAGTATTTCGTCTAGAGCCTCCTGCACATGATGGCAATAGCGCAAATTTTCCTTCATTTGATCTTACATTCCTCCATGTTCTCGTTCTGACATCCCATAGGTCCCCCACCCTCCATATCCCATGTTTGATCCATCCCTTACATGGAGGGATGGAGCTGCACCTTACTTGCCCATGGGAGTCCGTGATGCGCCGATTACCAAAGAGGGGTTGTCGATATACTTCCTCCCATCTCTCTGGTTCCAGACGGTCTGGGGGGGGGAGCTTGCGCCATATTTTGAGCATGCGTGGCCAAAATTCTTCTTTTAGAGGGTCCTCCCTTTGATCTCCTCTCCCTCTGCGGGGGAGTTTCCAATACCTGTTATCTAGCCATAAAAGCGGGTCCACCCCTGCTGGTGCTTCTGGTGCGAGTCTGACAATTTGTTCCATGGCTAATGGGTGTCAGGGTTGGGCGGGTTTCAGGATGAGGTTTTTTATCTATTGCGTGCTGAGGGTCTGGGTTTGGAGAGCCGGGTCAATAATCCCCAGGCCACCTTTAGCCTTGGGTTGGATTACTGCGTCCCACGCCACCCTGCTGATAGCGTGCTCGCATCCACTATCTCCTCTACACAAAAAGGCTGCTGCCAGCTTCTTGAACCCCTTCAAGGCTGCTGCGCTTAAAGGCCAGATAAGTGATTTGTACCAAAGTAACGCTATGACAACATTATTGATGATTAGAGCCCTCCCAAAAATCGAGGTTGGCTTCTGATTCTATTCCTTCATCTTGTCTTGGGCGGGAGACTGGACCCATTCGTCATCCGTGGTTGGCTTTCCGTTTGCTGTCATTTGGACGCCCAGCACTCGCACCGTGGCTTCCAAGGGGAGTCATTTAATGCGGGGAGCCTCAGGCGGTCGCCCCCCTTGATGGTGCATCCACCACCCCACTGTTTTGGTCCCCCAATTGACAGTCATATCTGACAGTTTGCAGAATCGATCCATCAGCCTCTAAATCTCTTCCATATTTCCTTCCCAGGCGTCGATCATTATTGTGAGGTCGTCGGCGAAGAGGGAGCATACCGGAATGGCTTCCTCTGGGATATTTGCAATCTTGATTTTCCTGATGTTTTTATTATGCCGTAAGTTGCTCGACAGTGCCTCCATAACTATAACAAAAAGGAAGGGTGCGATGGGGTCCCCTTGTCTAACCGAGCGCTGCAGCATAATTGCTGGTGCTAAATTCTCATTTATTTGCACCCGTGTCGTTGCATTATGGTGGAGGATCTGAACCCATCTTCTCAAATTAGGCCCAAAATTCATTTTCTGGAGGCATGCATCCAGGAAGGTCCAATCCACATGGTCATAGGCCTTCTCGAAATCAATAAACATGAAGGCCGCGTTTTGTTTGGATTGCTGGGCCAAATGGATCATCTCATTGACTAGGAGAACGTTTTCCTGGATGTTTCTGGATCTTATAAATCCTGATTGGGTCGGGTGGATAATATCCTCCATTACCTCAAGCAATCGGTTGGCGAGGGTTTTAACCAGCATTTTGTAGACAATTGTTAACAAGGTGATGGGTCTGTAGTTTCTGATGTTTATTTTATCTCCTTTTTTATATAAGAGGGACAACACCCCCTGACCCACACATTTCCCCATCTGTCGTCTTCTCCATACCGCCCCAGGTCCTGGTGTAGGGTCGGCCACATGGTTTCCCAAAATTCTTTAGGAAAACCATCCATTCCTGGCATTTTTTCCTCATCCATCTGAAGGAGGGTCATCCATATCTCATCTTTCTTAACAGGTTGCTCGATTTTTTCTTTCTGCTGAGGGCTAAGACTTTTGTCCAATGGGCCGAGAAACTCTGCCAGCTCCCTCCGGTGTCCTTCGTCAAGAGGGTTGGTTATTTGTGAGGAGAAGAGTTGCTTAAAGAAGCTTTGCGCAATACTTGTGCAGTGTGCCGTGATGGTGGTCACCTCATGGTCATTATTAGGGTTAAGAAAGACCTCTACAGTGGTATGATATGCTCTTCCTTTGGCTATGCCAAAAAAACGTGTGTCCATGGTTCCTTCATATGTCCATTTGGTGAGTTTTCCTCTGATTTTGGCTTCTTGCCACCTATATTGAGCGTGCTGCAGCAATTGCTTCTGCGACTCTTGAATGGTATTACTAGGTTCATCCGAAGTCCCTTGGCTTTCCAAGGTGTGAAGTTGTTTGTGAAGTTCCATTTCTTGAAGGTTACGTCTTCTCGCGTTTAGCGTAGAGAATTCATTGCATTTCCGCCCTAAGAAGAATAGACCGTTATTGAACCACTGTATTTCTGAGTCAAATTGATGTCGGAAGGATCGCAATTGTTCCCATGCTTCGTTTATCATTTCCTGAAATTCTGGTAATTTTAGAAGGGAGGTATTCATTTTGTAGAATCCTGGTCCTTGGTCTGGTCTTTTCCTAAAGGATAATAAGGCCCCACACGTTTTGTGGTCCAGCCCTGAGTGTGGGCTCTTTGGGAGAATTACTGCTGTTTGTAGCGACCTTTTTATGTCTTCGGACATCCAAATAAGATTAATACGGGATTTAGATTGCCGTGCGGGATCCGTTGTGCGGATGCAGGTAAAGGTCCGCTCTGTTGGGTGGATACACCTATATGTGTCAAACAAATTAAGAGAGGCAGAGAGGTCCCGAAACATGTATTCGTCCTCCTCTGTGTAGTGGGGGGAGGGGGGTGAGTGTGCTCCATCTATCCTGCCACCTATCTGGGGCAGCATTAAAATCCCCGGCTATAATCAGGGGTACGCCCACCGGCATCCGGTCCTTGAGTTTTTGAAGGAATTTCCTCCTTTCTGGTACCGTATTGGGGGAGTATATACAGGCTACGCAAATTATTTCTAGCTCGAGCATTCCCAGTAGCACCACCCACCTCCCTTCATCCTCATCAGCCGCTCAGTGAACCACCTCCATTCTGGAGTCCGGTGGGACCCAGATAGCTACCCCCGCTGATGCCTGAGATGGAGCATGCGCGCAATACCGCTGATGTTGCCAGACCGTTTTGTGAGCTCTGTGGTGCTCCGGCTTGTCCATGAGGTGCGTCTCTTGGATGCACACCACATTTGACCAAGCCCTCCCCCCTATCCCTCGCAGTTGATCCCAAATGGCCTGCACCTTAGTTGGATTGTGTGTAGCCAGTCCATTTACGTTAATGGATCGCAGATCTAGGTCTGTGTTTTTCAGAAGGTTTTTCCGCGCCGGGCTCTTTCCATATAAAATATTGATCTCCTCCATGTTGCTTCCACCAGATTCCTTCTTCCAATATTTTATGCTTTCCGTTCTTCATTTCAGACCGGCGTCCATTTTTGTTGATCCCAGTTGATCTCCGTGAGAACCCCTTTTCTCACTATCCTTGTAATACAAACTGCAAGGTCTCCCTCGGACCAGGTTTTGTTTCCTTTTAGCTTAAGTAGTTGCAAGTCCAACAACTGATTTATTCCAAATCACTGGAGTCCTGAATCCTTGTTGTCATCAAACTTGAGGTACACATCTATACTTGCAATCTGTGGGTGCTCCCTCCCCAGCTGCAATGTGGCCTGGACCCCTGCACCATATTGTTCCTTAAGGAAGTCCTTCACTTGCTGCCAAAACATAAGGTCACGCATCCCAGCACTGGACCATATATTAATTAACTCAAAGCCAGGTAGGGTAACACCTCCATGTTTGTCCCCGGCGCCTGCTGGTTTGAGCCCTACTTCCCATTTTTCCCCTCTCTTGCGCAAGGGAATTAGAGTCACTCCTTCTCGTGCCATGAGGGCTCTTTCATGTAGCCCTTTCTCTACCGTCTGCCGCACTCTTTGTCTGCGTGATATTAATTCCTTGTTTCCATCCTCTTCCTCTTATTGTCCTTTCTCCTTCTCATCGTCATTTCTCCCTAGTTCCTGTTGTGTTGTTACATCTTCTTCCATATCCTTCTCTTGTGACGACGTCCGTGATAACGAAGAGGAGGGGGCTGGCTGAGGGGGCGAAGACGGAGGGGGAGTGGATGGGGCTGGGGGATGGTCCGGGGGTTCCGGTGGCGGCTGAAATTGGGCTACAGAAATGTGTAGGATTCTTTGATAGACTTCTTTCCATGTACGGTGCATCGGCGGGCCTTTCTCTAAGGCTTCCCTCAGTGTAGGGCTTTTGTCCAATAGGCCGAATATCTCAACATATGTTCTATCCCAGAATTCATTATCTTCATTATCATTATCATTCACTCTTCGTTACCTCTTTTCATCAGTAGTCTTTCTCTCTCCTTCTTTCCCTCCTCTCTCATACCCTTCTACTTCACCTTCCTTTTTCTGGGGTAGGAGATGGGAGATGGAGGGAGAGGATGGGGGAGGGGGCTGAATATATAGGAGGGGGGAGGGAGAGTGGGAGGAGATGAGGTAGCGCGAGAAGGGTAGGGATTATGGATTCTTAGAGAAAAGAGGGAGGGGCGGTGCATCTCACAATTTATTTTTTTTTCAAAATCTCGTCTGTTTTGTTCTCTTTTGTTCTTATTTGAATGTCAATAGAGTAAAATCAATCTTCCTCGATATGGCCAGCGGGCATGTCGGTGTGGGTGCTTGAAGTTATGCTGGCTACTAGTGTGATGGTTGTTCGTGCACTGGCTGCGCACATGATGGCTGCTCATGCGCTAGCTACTAGTGTGCTGACTGTTTGTGCGTTGGCTGCCTGAGCGTTGACTACTTGCATGCTGACGCTGCCTGCTCGTGTGCTGTCTGCTCGCATATGGGAACCACATCAGAGCTAATCAACATCCAATCATCATACATATAATCATCCTAAAATAATATCCTAATTAATTATCAAAATTAAATTTCTAAATTTTTAAATAATACTCTAGAATATTCCAGAATCATCTTAACTCTCAACTCCTAGAACTAAGCTGATTGGTATTTTTAATACCTAAAATCCTACATTTCGAATTTCTGAATCTCCAATCTACATTTCCACTTTCCATGGTTTTATCTTCGCTGCATTTGCTTCCATAAGCTGACTCTCATCCAATTCTATTGCAGAAACCTGGTCTTCTAAATTTCTCTAGTCTGCATTTTCACTTCCCATGTTTTAATTTTTGTTGCATTTGCTTCCTTGAGCTGACTCTTATCCAATTCTTTTATAAAAACCCGGTCTTCAAAATTTCTCCAACGTAAATTTCTTTGGTTCAAATGCCTGTTCCTGGTATATATATATATATACAGGGTTGCCGGCGTTCTGGACAGGACGAACGCCCGAACGTACGGGACCCCTTCGGAAGGCGTTCGGCCGCTCGGGCCAAACGTGGAMAAAAAAAAAAAAAAAAAAAAAGTTTTTCAAACAATTTCGTAAACAAAAAATGTTATGGAGACAAATAAAGTAAACAAGATTTGCCTGGGCACTACATCCAAATTCTTTCCCTAATTTAAATTAAAAATCAAATACAGAAAATAAACAATATGATAAAAAAAATAAAAAATAAAAAGAGAATTAAAATGAGTGAGTGTGCCAGCACCTTTTCGACACCGCCATCTTTGCCGATTTTTAATTATTCTTTGGCATTGATAAATGCCCTGAAAATTTACAGATATGTAGTTTACATAATCAATAACTCATTAAAAAGTTTTCAAAAAATAATAAAATGTTCTAGGCCGCGAAATAAAGTGAAAACAAAAAGTTAAAAGTGAAAAAAAAACAAAATAGTGAGTGGGCGAGCACGTTTGACACCCCCATCTTTGACGATTTTCAATGTTTTTTTGGCTTAGCAGAATGACTTCAAAATTTATAGGGGTACAGGTTACATCATAGAGAACTCACAAAAAAAAACTTATTGTTAGGCCCCGAAACATTTTTTGGGTGGGGGCCGAACCTGGAGGTGTTCGGCCCCCGAACGTTCGGTCAGGTAACCCTATATATATATATATATATATATCGTCACAAATAGAACTGCCCGGTAAACCGTAGGCAGAGAGAGAGAAGAGGACAACAAACGAGGGGTTGTGACAAACTGTTTCGTCGGAGTTTCACCGACTCATCAGGAGGCCGAACCCTCAACAGTCTGCAGAATCCCCTCACTGATTACACTGTAAATGATAATCTACCTTAACCAAAATCAAAGTAGACTATCACTCACCCACACCAGATGGAAAACTCTACAGACTGTCGGTTCACACCCTATATATATATATATATAAACAACAGTGCCTGGTGCTGGTGGTGCTGGTAATAGCAGACACTCCATGTATTGGTGGGGAGAATCACCTGTTGGAAAACGGGTTCAACGTCCCTGATACAGAGTAGTACAAATTAATCAGAACAAGGAAAGCATTGGGCCTGCCAACATTGATTACTCAGGATCACCAAATGAGTGCAGTAGGGCACAAATTTCCCTGGAAGCCCATCGATTTATTGACCCGGACCGGGGTACCAGTCATCCCAGTAGTGTCTCTGGTGGACCGGTCTGATGTCAAGAGCAGGCAGAGAGGCTGATTGGTTCCGCACCCAGGGGGCGACTGGGGCAGACAGCCTGTATCTCCCTTTGGTCCATCCTGACAGGTCTCAATATTTTCGTTTTTGTGCATCAACATTTTTTTTCTGATGGATGGAAGGTGGAGTGAACAGGAGAGAGCTCCACTCTGCAGGGGCGACGCTAGGTGGGAGGTGAAGCCCTGGAGGGGGTGCGAGCAAATTTAATGGTTTGCTCTATTTTGGGGTTGGGGTGGGGATACACATCCCAGCGGGGGCAGACTAGGGTAAAAGGTGAGCAGAGGCATACTTTGGGAGGGAAATGTATGCCTTTGAGGGATAATGGGGGGGAATGTGGGACTGTCCCAAGTTGGGGCTGAGATGGGATGCCTGTGATCTGGGTAATCTGTTTTGGTGGAGGCAGCGTTGGGATAGGGTGGAACGGAGGGGAGGGGGAAGATTAACTTTCACAGAACAAGTGCTTCAAAATTTCATAGTCTTCAATCATGTTATATCAAACGTTTTGGTGTTCTGTAATTTTTAACGGCATCTGGTCTTCTTCCTCATTCGGGATATAGGATTTCAGAGATGGTTGAATCTGGACTGATATCTGCAGAGTTGCTTTGTTCTATGCCCCCTCTTTGTCGATGCCAAAACGACGCTGGCCGGAGCTGGGGTGTTGCCCTGTAACCTGCATATGGCAGGAGTGTGAGGCCTTGTAGAGAGATCTGGGAATTTGCCGAGGGAGGAAGGCAATTCAGTGCCGAACCGGGGGAGGCTGCCTGGACAACCTATGGGTCCAGGGATAGTCTAGGTGGCGAGAACAAGTCAGCTACGGTTGATATTAGTTAGGATGGCATTGTCTCTTAGATGTAATGTCCTGGTGTAGGGAGGGCTAGAAGTTGTTCTAGGATTAGGAGGCCATAATTGCTAATATAACATAGTCTTCTATATTTTTACACACTCATCATTATCATCATCATCATCATCATCAAAAAAAAAAAAAAAACTTTGTCTGGTGTTCTGTAATTCTTGGCAGCATCTGGCCTTCTTCCTCATTTGGGATATAGGATTTCAGAGATGGTCGAATCTGGACTGATATTGGCAGAGTTGCTTTGTTCAGTGCCCCTGGTTTGCCGATACTAGAACGACGCTGGCCGGAGCTGGGGCAATGCCCTGTAACCTGCAAATGGCAGGAGTCTGAGACCTTGAAGAGAGATCTGGGGTTTTGCTGAGGGCGGAAGGCAATCCAGTGGGGAACCGGGGGGGGGGCTGCCTTGACAACCTATGGGTCCGGGGATAGTCCCGGTGGCGAGAACAGGTCAACTTTGGTTGACGTTGGTTAGGATGGCATTGTCTCTGAGATGTTATGTCCGGGTATAGGGAGGGCTAGGAGTTATTCTAGGATTACGAGGCCAAAATTTGCTGATATAGTATAGTCTTGTATATTTTTTACATACTAATCATCATCGCTATTAGCATCATCATTATTAGTATGATTATCTCATAGTTTACATAGAATCAGCAAAAACTCATCACCATCATCATCATTATCATTATCATCATCATCATCATCATATGGGGGACGCTGAGCCCGATTCTCAGCAATTTCGGTTCGGTCACTCCGGGTAGACTGTGAGGACCCCGGCCTCAATTTTCTTATTGGTAATTAAAAAAAAAAAAGTATACCGAAAATAATTGAAGCATCAAGCACAGGTGGTGTGAACCGGCAGAGGATATCTGCTAGGGGTCTATTGATGTGTCAGATATCAGTCTCCGAGGCTGTGTGCCTATAGCAAGCACCCTTATTCTTTATTTCCTTCCTTTTTCTTAATTCCTTCTCCTGCATTTTATTATTATTATTATTATTATTACTATTATTATCATTATTATTTTTATTATTCTTATTCTTCTTCTTATTATTATTTAATGCAAACAACCACCGAGACAGCTTGAGGTGCTGGTAGGAGCAGTCACCTCAAGCCCGTCCGGGGTAGGCTCCATCTATTGGTGGGGAGCAGGACCTGCTCGGAAACGGGCCCAGCGTCCCTATTACGAAAATCACAGAATTCACAGAGATTGTACATTGGTAGCGTAATGGGGCCACACTTTTCCCGCCTCTAGACAAACCGCCTGATGTGGGCTTTGGTCCAGTTTCTATATTTATTCCTCCATTTCAGCTATAGCTCTACCTTTACAGTTTTCCCATTTTGCAGTGTGGTTTATGACAACAGAACAGTTGTACTTCGATCTGTATTTGTAGGTGTGCTTACAGTATGTGGCTCGCAGGCTAGGCTAACGCAGATAAAGGTTGCTGTTTTTCTGCCTGTATCTATCAGTGTCAAGCTGTGAAATCGTCCTATAGCTATTCTGGTTGATTTATGTGTGTTATCGGAGTAGCATTTGAGAAATAGCAGTTGAGAAATAGGCAATGTCGATTGTAAATTTTGCTGTTCAGTTAACCCCCCTTTCTTTTGATTGGGGTAGTCAATGCTGGCAGTCTGAGTATTCTGAGTAATGTGTGCCTTTCATATACCCGTTTTCCAGCAGGTGCAGCTCCCCACCAATAGATGGAGCAGTTGGAGGCTACTACTAGCGGGGGATGCTCGTATCACCCCCTCTAGTAGACAACTAAGGGTTTTCATTAAAATAATTAAAAAAAAGAAAAAAGAAAAAAAATTGTAAGGTGCGTTGGTGGGTTGAGATATAGTAAGTAAAAGGCGGTGATTGTTTGTGAGCTTACGTTGATACCTAAGTATTGACGGTTTTACTGTACAGTTCACTTCCGGTGGGTTAAGACATGTCCCGTTGTCCCCTTTTTCCCATTTCTCCATAAAGGTTGTCTTAGCTGTAGATATCCATAGTCCTCTTCGTCCAATTCTCCTTTCTTGCTCTCTTATCCCCTCGTCCCCCTTTTCCCGTTTCTCCTTTTAATTCGGTCTATGTCCCGTCTACTCATTATCGCTTGACCCTGCTCTGATGCCGCCGTTGCTTTGCAGTCCATTCCCTTCATTCTCTCCTATCTTTATTAAACCCTGCTTAAACCCCTACATCTTCAAAAGATCCCACTCTGCATCCAGCTTCCTCCGACTTCTGCTTCATTGGCGAGGCTACGGAGGTCCATCTAGGCCGGATGGGGATGTAGGCGCAGGGGTTGGGTAGGGAGGTGTGGGCTGACACTAACTGGGAGGGGGAAGGGGGGGGAGGCTGGTCCGGGGGGGAAAGGGTAGGGGAGGGTAATTAGGGGTGTGTTCTGCTCCCATCTCTGCAAGGTGGTCTACGTATTGTTCTGCCTGAATCAATACAAAATTGTTTGGTTGAATATGACGCGAGAAATGATCGTCGGGGAAAAATTCCCACATGTTCTTTGTCGTGAGCCATGGTTGCCACTGTAAGTCGTTTCGGTGGTCTTGTAACGAACCACTTTCTGTAATGCGCGATTTTCTGCGCGGTTGCAATGAGGGGTCCTAAGCTGGGAAGATTGGGCCAATTACAGGAGATCAGGATCGGTGGAGAATTGCATCAGTGTCCTCGTTTTTTTGTCCTTTTTTGTCGCTTCGTGTCGGATGACCGGGTTCGGAGCCAGGTGTGTCTTGGGACGACCGGTGGATTGATTGGTCGGATGGTTGTTTCGCGCGTTGCCACG
>BFEA01000308.1:857867-868561 GCA_003427395.1 Chara braunii | reverse complement strand
ACCACACCTACTACTTCACCCACCCGGGATTCGTTGAGATCACCACCAGTTTCCCTCCTTTCCGCCTCCTTCTCCCGTATCATCAACTCAGTGTCGTCCCGTGGCCGGCGATAGCTCCCTATTGGCCCAAAATGTTTTGCGTGAACTGCCGACGCAGCAGCGCACAAAGCACTCCGGAATTCCGAAGGCCCAACCCAGGTACGCGGCGGCCTGCGCCATGTGGCGGCCCCCGACGGCCTAACTTTCCAGGACCATCTCCACCACGGAGAAATTTTCCTGTAACCCGTCGCCCATAGTGTCCCGGTCCCTTGGGACTGTGAGACCTTTGTGTGCGCACCCCCCTCATTCGCCTAATTGCATTCCTATCCTTAAGACTCCCCCACTTCCCCCAAAAATCCTTGGCACACCCCTTTTCGCACTTCCAGGCCCACATTCCACTCCGATCAGGTAGTCGCGCCGGGCGTGAGGTTGGGGGTCACAGTCTAGTCAGCATAGTCTGTTATTGGAATCCACCCATGCATTTGTGAAATTTCAAATTTTCAATCCGCTGATTTTTTTTGGACATTTCAGTTTCTTCTTGTCGTTTGGATCGCAGGTTTTTCCAAGCGTCCTGCGTGTTTGTGGTTATTGTATCAGCAATTACTGCCTTGGCCTGCTTGGGCGCAAATGTGTCCTCACCCCGCTCATAGGCACACTCATTCTCCAAGCTGTCATGAGCAAGGCCAGGCGGATATAGTGGAACAAGTTAAGCATGAAGAGGGTCCAGTTTGTTCCTGGAGGGAGGGTGCCGATGAGAATAGCTTTCATCTCCCATGGGAAGTGCTGGCCTGTAAGATAGTGTCAGGCAACATCCCACCATTTCCAGATTGGCACCACCTTAGGGCAGTCCAAAAGACATTGCTCCAGCATTGCCCGTTTCCTCGGGCGAGATGAGGTTGCATAATGTACAGAGAGGGGAAACATGCTGTTTTTCTTCTAGCTCTGTTCTTTGCGTTACCCAGTCTGGAATATGCAGACACCTGTGTATAATCTGCGATTGCAGTGCCCATGCACGGAGGAGGGCTTAGGCCCAAATGTACGGAATCCATACTACTGTGGAAGCGCCCATGAACCGACGGGCATTGATAAGTTTCCCATCTGTGTGAGCGGGTGAGAGTACCAGCGGGGGTTACGTGCTGACTACAGAGCGAAGTGTACGAGAATTGCCCTGTCCGTGGGTGTCGTGTGTGGTGTTGTGTTGAGTTGGACACTACAGCCTTGCAGGGGTGGGGTGGATATCACGACCAGTACGATTCCACTTTTTGAACACCGTGTCCTGGTTGTAGTGGTTAAGAGACTTGGCTCTTAAGGCCGAAGTCGCCGGTTCGAATCTGTGCTTGCACGGAGGAGGACTTAGGCCCAGATGTACGGAATCCATACTACTGTGGTTAGTTGGTTTAATATGTGTGTAGGACAACCATTTGAAGTCCTTCATGTCTTCCCTAGAGTCCCTTTCCCATCTCCTTAGAATATCATCCATCACCGAGGTCCGGGTTGTGGTCCGCATCGTCCTATACCCGTTTTTCACTGTATACTGCCACGGGCACATGATTGATGATGTTCCCCACTGCCACTTCCACTCATTCGGATCGAATGGAAGGTGAGACACGGGTACTGTGGGTTCGTACACATATTCACGTCATCTTTTTCTTCCACCACGCGAACTCTGATCGAAGAGGCTGTCGGGGACTGACAGTCAAGCTGGTGATGCGAATGGGGAGTCCGAGTCACCATTGCCCCAACGTGCGGGTGGGAATGCAGCAGAAACAGGGCATACTCAGACCGCCCTGCGCGCCCAGAAAAATGAAATGGCGCGGGCCTCGTTTTGTCTGGCGCCTCCAGCCATTTTGCTCCGACCGCCAAGGCCCGAAAGCTGCAGCAGCACGCAAGGTGCACCAGAGAAAAATGGCTAGGAAATGTACTGGTGGTTTTAATTAAATGTCAGGCATCTGGGGGCTGGTGATGCGAATGGAGAGTCCGAGTCACCACCGCCCCAACGTGTGGGTGGGATTGCAGCAGAAACAGGGCATACTCACAATAGGAACCTCCTCCTGATTTCCGGACTTAGCTGTGGTCAAATACATTGAGGTGAGACTGTTCATGGGTTCACATACATGTAAGATAGTGTGTTTGTGTGAGTATAGTGAGTCGGTTGAAGCCACCAGTCCTTCCGAGCCTCTTTTTCCCGAGGCTCTAAATGCTCTTCATGCCAAAAAAGAACAAAATGATGTGGGCCGCCTTTGGGCTGGCTGGCAGCAGGCTCTGGCTAAGCTCTGGGGCTACGTAGCACCGTGTTCGCGTTCGGAGGCGAACGCGAACATGTTCGCCGCCCGAACGCGAACATGTTCGCCCGAACGCGAACAAGCGCCCAAAACCCTTTGAACGCGAACATAAAAAATATTCAAAAAACAAAAAACCAAAAGTTCTCAGAAAAATCTGGAAAAAACATATGTTATGTAAAATAATAATACAAGCAACTTTTGCCTTGGAGTCATGTTCAAATTCGTAACCAATCATGAGTTAAAAATCAAAAACCGAATCTTTTTTTTTTTTTTTTTTTTTTTTACGAAAAAAAATTATGTTCGCTAGCTGTTCGCGTGAACGTGCGAACATGTTCGCGCGAACATGTTCGCGCGAACATGAAGGGGCGCGAACACGTTGGCCGTGCTACGCAGCTCTGGGGCATTGTACCGGAGAAGTTCCTCCCCCGGCCATGAGTAGTGCGGAGCACTAGCAAGCCCCAACACCCCCGAATGCCACAGAAACTGTTGGGGCGTTAACCCGGGCAGACAACCCTCCCCCTCCCCCCATTATGAAGAACAACAAAAAGAAATGGGTATGACGGAAGTCGAACGGCCCGAGCCTTCTCGAAGAGTCAAACTGCGTCACCTTTTTTTTTTTTTTTBTTTTTTTTTTTTTTTGTTTGAAAGCACACGCACTCCATCTATTGGTGGGGAGCAGCACCTGCTGGAAACCGGGTCCAGCGTCCCATAGATATAACCATATCCTCTCAAATTGGCAAGAGCTGGGAACCGGGCCCAGCGTCCCTTGAGTACGTTCAGAAAAACCATCAGAAAATTTCATGACAATGAAACTAACGGTATATTGAGATTACTTCAGAGTTTTTTTGTAAGGAACATTCAGAGATAAACAAAAACCAGAAGAAAACTCGGGAATCCACCAACAGTCCTCACCCCACTCCGGCAAGACTTACTGCAGCAAAGCCACCATCTCTACTGCTGCTATGCCCTATTTCTGTCCTACCAGCTAGCCCCTTCACTAGCAGGATGCATGATACCTTTCTCTCTCGATCCCTTACCTTCCCGTTACTTAGAAAAGGTACGGGAATATACTGCAAAAGTCCTAAAAAAGCCCCCAATCCCTCAAAATCCCTAACTGATCCTTCCAAGGATCTCCAACACTGTCGTATTCCCTGCCGAGCTTTCAGGCCTCACACCCCCCATCCTGCTGGGTTACAGGGCAACACAACTCACCCCAACTCCGGCCAGCATCGTCTCAGCAGCAACCCTTGGTTGTCCCGTGGGATGCCCCCTCAAAGCACCCCCAGATCTCTCTACTAGGCCTCATGCCCCTGCATCAACAGGTTACACGGCAACACCCCAGCACCGGCCAGCGTCATTCCGGCGTCCAACAGCCGTAGGTCACCGAGTATTACAGCCTTGAAACTACCTAAAAAAGATTGCCAGGAAACCCCAAGATCTAGAAGACTTTTTAAGGACAGAACAGACTACCCCCTTTTTTTGAGAATTGGATTTAACTACGTAAAGATTCGTAATTTGAAAACATAAAAAAGGCCTGGCGGGTCCTAGAAATGCTCAGAAACCCTTGGAATCCCTAACGCTCCTTCCGAGGCCTTTCAACACTGTCCTACTCCCTGCGTCACCTGATAGAGAAAGGACTGTACAGCGGGAATCTTCGTAGGGGAGACAAGGTGTTAGTACTCCCGATCAGAAGGACGGGGTGAAAGTGGGAGCTTGGCTTTTCGCCAGCCGAACCTGACGACCCATACACACCTTCGTACAGAGGGGTCTCACTGCACGGGTGGCACCTGCAAAGAGAAGGAGCAGTAAAATTCCACGAGGTAAAGCAATTTATTGCAGAACACTACGAGCCGGGGCCACGGCTACCATCAGCGTGTCCTCGGAAATGCTTAAGATGGCTTACGAGGACCTGTACGTGAGGTTCGAAGACAACAAGGATTCAGGTTTACAATGGTGTACACATACTGCCCTCTTGGATACTCGACAGCTGAAGGTGAAGCCCAGTCGCATTTGGTCCATAAACGGTCTTCTTACATGTATGTGCACAATCCTGCAGAAGAACATCCTTGGAGGGGAGGTAGATTGGGACGCCCAAGAATGGCAAAGGCTGGGATAGACCCGAGGGGACAGGGTGAAGGCAGGGGGTTTGCGAGACTATTATGGATTGGATCGTGGCCTTATACTGGAAAAACAAAGGATGGACTCCGAGGAGAACGCTCCAGCTAGTGGACCAGGATGTTAGGTCTATTAACGTAAATGGCCTCGCATCCTGCTGCCTGAAAAAGACCCAGGCGGCGGGCGCTTTGGGACCTCATGCGGGGAGTGGGGGCAAAGAAGTGGTCGGATGTGGTGTGCATACAAGAGACCCACCTGATGGGCCTGCCGGAACACCATAGGGCACGAAAACAAGTTTGGCTCTTCCAGAGTTGCCAGGCCTTTGCCCCGGGTCCGGGGCGGGCCGAAGTGGCAATCTAGTTCCCCCAGAGTCGCAGTTTGAAGTCCTCCACTGGGAAACAAATGAGGAGGATGGTCGTTGGGTGTCAGTATTGAGGTGATCTGTGTAGTCTCCCTCTATGCCCCTAACACCCCCCGGGAGAGAAGAGAGTTCTTAGAAAAAATTGAAAGTATCCTCACCCCTGACATCCCGGTAGTGCTAGCAGGGGATTACAACGCAGCGCCCAATTGAGGGTTAGATAGATGGAGAGTTCACTCCTTTATCGCTCATAATGCAGAACAGGATGAAAGTATGTTAGGGAAGCTATGCTCCCCTCTTCAGTTATTCGATACGTACAGGCGTAGTCATCCCACGGAGAGAACCTTCACCTGCATTAAGCGCAATGATCCGAATAGGTTCTCAAAGTCCCGGATCGATTTGATCCTGACTTTGGAGGATTCGGTGAGTGGGTTAACAACAATGATTATATCACCAACGAGCCTATGCCCGGGCCTGAATCATAGGATGTGTATGGTTGTTTTGACCTTTCGTAAACGACCGAACCAAGGGACAAGCTATTATAAGTTCAACACCTCTCTGCTTAACTTGAAGTTTTTCCAAGGATACCTAAGGCAGATTTGGGAATACTGGAAAGAGAATTGTCAGTTACATGACTCCCAGATTGCATGGTTTAATAACGGGATATTCTTTTTCGCTAGGAAAAGTAACAAATTTTCTAAATACTTGGCCGCTCAGCAACATCAACAAAAAATTTTGATAATGCGAGACCTATTGGAACGAGAGCAGCAGGAAATTTTGCACGAGCAGGAACAATAGATCCCAGAAGCACAAACCCAAGTACAAAAAAGCAAAATTTTCGGATCTCGCAATATATTGTTGCCAGGGAGCTAAATTAAGGGCGAGACTAATAAATTTCTCGACGGAAGGAGCCATGAACGCGCGGTTTTTCGGTTTGGCCCGTGTTAGGGCCAAACGAACCACGATTGAGGCCCTCTATGATCCGGAGGCAAGGGAGTCGCCCAATTGCACTAAAATCGCTCGTGACTTTTACAAAGACCTCTTCTCCTCATACATACACAATCCTGATGAAACATCCCACAATATACAAATTGAGGAGTTGTTAAGCCCCATAGAAAAAGTGTTGTCGCTAGAGCAACGAGAGTCCCTTGAAGTTCCGCTTTCCTATGTGGCACTGAAGGCCACGGATCCTGCGGCCTAGGCCGCGGCCGAGGAGGCCGGCCGCGGGCCCGCGACCGAGGAGACCGGTCGCGGGCCCGCGACCAAGGCCACGCAGCCGAGTTTCCGCACGGTCGTGCCACACTCAGGCGGGAGCGCGCGCGGGAAATCGGCGCGCGCGCGCGGCCTGCGCACATCGGCCTCTAATGGCCTGCACAAAAAAAAATAAAAAAATTTGAAAATTTGGGGGGCGGTTTTTTGTGAGTAGCAAAAATAATTGAAAAATAGAAGAAGAAAAAAAAAATCATTGATTGATTGTTTTTTTTTAATTGATTGATTGATTGATTGATTGATTGATTGGTTGGTTGATTGATTGATTGATTGATTGATTGGTGGGGGAGGGGTCCTCCCTTCCCTCCCGGGCGCACACACACACATACACACACACACACAATCAGTTTTATGTATGTCAGCCTTTGTAACAGTTATGTTATCTGTCCTCCCCCTGATTGTTTCTAAGTTTTTTTATGTGTCCAACTGAGCACCCTTAAGTGGTGCCAAACAGTCGGTGGTTCCTCTTTTGGAGTGCCTACTGCACTCTTATGGGGGTTGCTCGGTTCCGGATGTCTGTGTTGCCTGTTGGTGATGACAGATGTCTGTCGGAGTGACTCCCTGGCTAAGTGAGTGGTGGGAACCAACAGTCTGCGTGGTTCAATCGTGATGTGAGTAGGTCATGTGCTGCTTTGCTCCGTGTTGGATCTGTTGACGTCCTCGTCTGCGCTCCGCCGCTGCTCTGCTGCCTGTCCCGCTTGCTTCGCATGTGTTTTTTTGCAGGTTGATGGGTCCGTTGTGCAGTGTGGCCGTGTTGTTGATGTTGCCTTGTGCTTCGCTGCTCCGCTGTCGTGCTGCTCATCCACTGGTTTTGCCTTCCGTGTTTGCTGCTTGTGTGCCCTGTAGGTTGATTGCCTTGTTGCTGGTGCCTTGTGCTCCGCTCCACGGTCGCCGACCTGCTGGTCCGCTCGCCCTGTCGTCCCTTGCTCCCCTGTTGCCTTGCTTGTGTTGTCTTGTGCCTCACTTCACGGTTTCCGCGTTGCATGCCATGTCGTTCCTTGCAGTCGATTTTGGCATTGTGCAGCCGTGTTGCCTCTACTGTGTTGCCTGGTGCTTCACAGGGTTGCTGCCCGCTGCTATGTTCCACTTGGGGGCAGTCTGCCTTCAACAAGGGTCAAAGGCTTCATGACCTAAACCATCAAATACGAAGATTCTGCAGATTGTTGAGGGTTCAACCTCCTGATGAGTCAGTGCAACTCCGACGAAACAATCTTGTTATCATCAATTTTTATTTTTTTCAGTGTTTGTCTTTCCATCTACTGTTGTTGCTTTTGCTGACGTGCATTGTTTATCTGCCTGCTCGCCTCACCTTTCCCCTATAGCCTATGTCTATGTCTTTCGTGGGTGCGACTTGTATCTTTGTTCATTGTCTTTGCCTTTTCCTATGTGTTTCTGTGCCTGCCCGCCTCCCCCGTGCCCTCCAGCCTATGTGTTTTGTTGTTGCTTGTCATTTATGTGTCTCGTACGTCTCCTCTGTATGCATTACCTCTTGTTTGCTGCTCTTTGCCCCCTCGCCATGTTCTTGTCTGGTTGGCTTCAACAATAGGGTATCCAACTTCTCCTTGTTTGCTTGTTTTGACCATGCCATATAAAGTGGGCGAATTTTTTTTGGTATGTTGCTTGATGTGCTTTTCTGCGCAGCTTGCCACGTCTGTTTATGTGGGGGTTTAGTAACAATACTACACACACACACACACACACACACACACACACACACGCGCGCGTGGGCCACGGGCGAGCGGGGGCAAAGGCGCGACTACGGGCGGGCGCAAGTGGTGGTGTATATTTCCATGTTGTATCACACACACACACACACACACACATACACACAATCAATCAATCAAATCAAATCAAATCAGTCAATCAATCAATCAATCAATCAAACAATCAATCAAACACTTTTTTTGTTGATTTGTTTGTGCAGGCCGTTAGAGGTCATGGCAAATGTGCGCATAGCAAAAAGGTCTCTAACATGGCAAAGAATTGGGGGAGTAAGACACAAGGGTGGTGGATCCACTATTAGGGGGGGCGCCCCCCAGACTCGCTGCGAGTTGCGTGGATGCCATTAGAAGCTCCGTTGAGAATTCTAAGGGTGTCCATGACGGCGGCTGAGTGCCCATCAACTAATGACGAATGGATAAGCACCCACGCCCTGCAAAAACTTCTTAACTGGAACAATAAGCACACCAGGTCCTCGAGCGCTGGTTAAAAATAACGTCGCTTTTGCAGCCCTGTGGTACAAGTCGGTGCTCTGGCCACTGAGCAAAGGAGCATTGAAGAGGCGTAAAAGAAAGGCAACGGCCTTCCTCTCGAGGGGGGATAGTGAGAACAGCAAGGCTATCAGTAGGATAGCGTGAGATTCAGTTATTCAGCCCAAAGCTCGTGGGGGCCTAGGGATCATAGACCCTACTACACAAATTCAAGCATTGCGATTACAATGGGTGAAAAAACTGATATTCTCACCCCACAGCCCGTGGTGTGTAATGGCTCTAGAGCATTTGGCCCGCATGGCCCCAGCCGCCCCTCGAGGGGTGCTTCCTTCTACCTGGTTGGAGGACTGTTCCTGGACAATTCCGTGCAAACTTCCACGGACTCCGAGGGGGTTTGAACAGGAAGGTGGGGATCAGTCAAAGGACAACTTCTGGCCATCTCTGCTGCTTGTGTGGCGGTGGCTTCCTCTCCCTGACAACCCCCCCCTAACCGTTGGGAAGAAATCTAGCGCCAACCTTTGTTTCAAAAACGCTGGTTGACGGACCGGAGGGGCTGCACCAGGTCGAGCTCGGCCCTATCGTGCAAGAGTTGGGTCAAACGGGGAGTACTCAGAGCAGGAGACCTTTGGGACCAGGAGAGACGAGATTAGAAAACAGCGGACCAATTGCGAGATACCCTGCGCCATTGTCATCATGTGGAGAAACACTTGGACGACCTCATTGAGACCGTCCCGCTAGCATGGTATCGAATCCTCAAACAAGGGCCCTCCCTCAAGGAGGGAGATTGGGTGGCGACCTAAGGAGGTACCACCACAAATCGGTCAGGTCCATATGGTAGACCAACAATGGTCCTGGTGGAGCACTATGCTATCACACGGAGGGGAACCCTCGAAGGAAGCAGAGGCCCTTTCGAATGTGTAAAGAAGACATTGGTATATCGGATCCGGGTCATGGAAGAGAGAGGGGAGAAAGTGGTTTTTCAACCACAGTGGCCTGTACAAGAGTTGGCCCTTGATCCAGTGGAATGGACTTGGGCGCTCCCCCAGAGAAGGGGGGAGGGCACAACAGATCATATAACCCTCCATAGACTGTCAGTCAAATCTGCCTACAAGATGTTCAGGCCTAAACAATATCTACGGGATGTGGTTACAGACCGTTAGGCTGAGCAGCTTAATGTAGACTGCTCCCTCCTCACGTCAATCCGTTGGTTTAAAGACCAGAAGTCTAAACCTGCGAAAATCTCTTCCCTGCAGTGGCAGATAGTGCACCGTTGTCTGCCCACTAATGACTGGCTAATAGACCGCACCAACCTGGAGCAGAGGGGTCTAGCGCTGGCGTGGTGTCAACGATGTTTGAAGATGTTCCCCACCCACAAGAGGGCAGAGACCATTGAGCACATTTTCATACAATGCCCAATAGCTCAATTTACGTGGCGATAGTGGGACCGTATTTGGCGGAAGATAGCGACAGAGATTCCCTGGTCATGGTCATGGCGGGCCATCCTGGTTGGCCACTGGCCTTTGGCGGGAGAAAGCTCGGTGTTTGTTGAGAACATGTTTTGGTTGGGCAAGAGGGCGGTGATGTGGGCTCTTTGGTGGCAAAGGTGCATTTTGGCCTTGGATAAGGTGAGGATAGAAGGGGTGGAAATTGTTGAACAAATCAAACAGCAAGTACAGCTGGCACTCATGTGGAGTCCCAGCTGGATCTCTTCACACTTATACAGCGTCAAATGCGGGGACGCAGCCATTCGGGTAGCATGCTTTATGTTCTAGACAGTAAGGTTGGCAAAGGTCTTATGAAGTGGGGGATGGGCAGCCTTCTCGATGGTAGTGTCCAAAGCCAACACTCTCCCACACACCACACGCAACCCAGTCACACGCACACTCACACCTGTGTTGGTTGAAGACCTTACTGATACCGACTGGGAGGATCCAGCTCACTATCTCAGTTGGATGGCACCAAGAGTGACACAGGCTGCCGTGGGGATTGAACCCACAACCTCCTGAATGCCACTTGTGTGCCTAACCAATTGAGCTAGGATGCTGGATGGAGCCCAGATTCTTCTATCGCAGGAGGAAAAAAAAAAAAAAAAAAACTGAAAAACGAATAGCAAGCTAACCCAACAGGATGTGGGGGTGTGAGGCCTGGAAGAGCTCGGCAGGAAGTAAGACAGTTTTGGAGAACTTTGGAAGGGTTTGTTAGGGATTTCGAGGTTTTTTGAGCGTTTGTAGGACCTCCGCGGTCTATTCCCAGTAGTATGGATTCCGTACGTCTGGGCCTAAGTCCTCCTCCGTGCAAGCACAGATTCGAACCGGCGACTTCGGCGTCAAGAGCCAAGTCTCTTAACCACTACAGCCAGGACACGGTGTTAAAAGTGGAATCGTACCGGTCGTGATATCCACCCCACCCCTGCAAGGCTGT
>BFEA01000308.1:837903-857670 GCA_003427395.1 Chara braunii | reverse complement strand
TCGGCCTCAAGAGCCAAGTCTCTTAACCACTACAGCCAGGACACGGTGTTAAAAGTGGAATCGTACCGGTCGTGATATCCACCCCACCCCTGCGAGGCTGTAGTGTCCAACTCAATACACACCACACACAACACCCACGGACACGGCAATTCTCGTACACTTCGCTCTGTAGTCAGCAGGCCTCCCGAATTACTGCTAGTGTTCTTAGGTATCTCAAAAAGAGAACGAGGTGAGTGGGAGAAGGAGATGGTGGGATATCACACGTCCTACTAGTGAGGGGGCTAGCTGGTAGGACGGGAATAGGGTATAGCAGCAGCGGAGATGGTGGCTCTGCTGCAGTAAGCCTTACTGGAGTGAGGTAAAGAGGAATGACGGGCGGGAGGGGGGTTCTTAGTCGTTTTCTGAATTCTGCTTATTTCTGAAGTTTGTCGTAGTCATTTCCTAAGCAGCTCCAATTTTTTCTGAGCCAAAGCCGGGTAATGGCCCCGATATCTCAATTTTCAAAATTGTATATAAACTTTCATATGGGACGCTGGGCCTGGTTCCCAGCACGTGCTGCTCCCCACGAATAGACTGGAGCCTTTTTCTTTCAAAAAAAAAAACGCTACTGAGGGCTGTACCACCCCACGCGCGGCCAGGATAAAGGGCATTTCAAGCTCTAAACTACTAGCAGGGTATCTACCAGTGTTCTACCAGAACATTCATGCTCATGTTGCACATTTGGTCAGTAGTGGAGCAAGGCCCTGGATCTCCACTGCTCTTGGGGCAAAGGTAAGGGTCTGATCCCACACTACATACCGTATGTAGTTTTATGGATTTTTCGAGATCCCACAGTGCTCCGGGGTAGTAGGCGGCACCGTCGACTTCGGAGGTGAGTGGAAACGTTTGTTGTCGTGGCGGTCTGGGAGTGAGCGGTTGAGTGCGGAAATGTGAGGAGTGCTGGACCCCTACCCGTCCGCGAAAAAGCTGGAGCAGCTTTTTGTTGTTGTTTGTTTGTTTTTTTTCCCGTCACTCCCTCCTTCCCTCCGTTGATCCGCCACCCTCCCACGCCGCTATGCCTGTAAAAGGGCCATTCTTTTCGGAGTTGTGGGATGCAATTTTCCTTTCACGGTCCATCCGGAGCGGACCCAGCTTTTTCGTTACTTTTACGGATTTCGTTTCCGTATGTAGTGTGGGATCAGACCCTAAGTGCATTTTTTCTTCTTCTTTTTCCCAAAAGTCAATACGTTTTTTCTTTTCTTTTCTTTTCTTAGTAAGCCCTGCCAACGAGGCAGGGCAGTCTGTTCTAGATTTCTTTACTTGGGCGGAGTAAACAGCAGAATGCTTCTATACTGGGCGTAGTAAACAGCAGAATGCTTCGATACTGTATTTCTGGGAAGATGCAGTGGAAGAGAAAAAAAACAAAAGCCGAAACTACCCAGACCCAAATCGCCCGCCCAGACCCATATCGCACGCCTCCAGTTTGCAACGGGAAAAGACTCTATCCCTCAAAAGGGAAACAATGGACGGCGCCCTATACTAATTTGCAACGACCTTGACAAGATAACCTGCCCTACGACCGGTCTTAGGGACGACTGTGACCGGACCCTATTTTCTGCTGTCGGAGACCCCAAACGAACCCGTCCTAGCAAAGTTGTACTGCACAACCTTACCGAAAATAGAAAGAAATGAAACAACGAAAATGGAACCCACACAAGCGCAGCCTCCTGGCTGTGAACAAATCACGGACATCAGGAGAGTGGTCACAGCATTCTGTACGGACTGGTTGGGTAGAGAAAGGGAAGGATGGGAAGCAAGAGTCACATGGGGTGGGGATAGGGTAGGTGGACAGCAGGATCTGGAAGAAATAAGGGACTACGGACTAGTGTTTAAGGACTGGACCCAGGTGGAACCCTCATTCCCTTTGCGCCCCCCCACAGATTTCCCAGACCCCTTCCCTCCCCATGCCCTCTCCTTGACGGAAATTCTAGTCTAAAAGACAGTTTAAAGCTGATCCCGGGGCGGATGGGGAGATGGAAGGAAGACCCACTGGTGCCCCCCAGTGGCTCCTTCCGGTTTTCCGAGCCAGGCCTGCCATTCGGAAATCGGCAGGGGCACCGTCACATTTGGAGTCTGTCTATAGGTTGTTTTTTTTTTTGATAAACAACCCGAACAGATGCTAGGGATGCTGGTAAGATCAGGCACAACTAGCAGCATCTGTCTATAGTTCTGCAGAGCATCTTCAAAGCGTAAAGACCAAGAAAAGTATACTGAACATAATTGAAGCATCAAGCACAGGGCACCACTCACTGTAACTAGCCTTTTGCGGGCGTACTCACACTAACAGTGTCACACTATCTAACATATATCTGAACCCATTAACAGCCTCACCTCAATGTATCTAACCACAGCTAAGTCCGGAAATCAGTAAGAGGGTCCTATTGTGAGTATGCCCTGTTTCTGCTGCATTCCCACCCACACGTTGGGCCAGTGGTGACTCTGACTCTCCATTCTCATCATCAGCCACCAGATGTCTGACATTTCATTAAAACCACCGGTACAGTGGTAGTTTAAATGTGAATTCTTCCTCCCCTCTCTCCCCCTTCCCCCCCAAAAAATTGTCATGGCAATTTTGAGATACCGACAGTAAACCACCAGTAACAAGCACTTTGTGAAAAGTGGACCGACATAAAAGTCCTCTTTCCAGAATTGCGCAGTGGTTTTCTGGAAAAAAAAAGAAAACAGTTTTTCATAAAATATAATGGGACTTATGACTCATGTGATACCACACAAAAAAAAAAAACACCATGTTTTCTAGACACTCAGAAATGTTAGGACAATTAACATCAACAGAGAAGTAGTTATTCAGGTAATGACCGTAATATCAGCCTTGGGCACCGGGCCCGTTTCAAAAAAAAAAAAAAAAAAAAAAAAAAAAAAAAAAAAAAAGAAGAAGGGCATTGACCAATACACTCGCATCCAGCACACAACGTGTGTAAGGAAGAGGAAAAGCAAGACCTGGTGCCTTTTTTGCGCAGCTCAGCACTTCCAGCATTTATGGTTTATGCCACTTTATGGTGTAGGGTCCAGGTTTAGGCTTTGGAATTTGCAACGGGAGCAAAGCATTTTTTTTTTTTTTTTTTTTTTTTTTTTCAAACGATCCCTCCAGTGCTAGCGATGCTGATAAGAGCAGACACCGCTAGCACCTGGGAATGGGAACAGAGCTAAGGAACCAATTCCCAAATGCCTCGATCAGCCCTACTTCCACAGAAACATACAAGTGTGAATATCCTGCATGAATCGCCAATCAATCAATCAATCGCCCATCATCTCCGTCATCTCCCACCACCGTTATTTTACCTCATCACCATGTCTTTGCCCTCCATCACTTGCTCTCTTTTTTTTTGTAAAAAATATTAAAGATTTCATACCCATTTCTCTATTTGTGTGTCATACTTGCACAGGGGTCATGCCATGGTTTTTTTTTTTTTTTTTTTTTTTTCTTGGCTGGTTGGGGGGAGGGGGGGGGGGGGGAGGAGGGGGGGGCCATGCCATGCTAATCCTCGGTACTGTTCCAATTTTAACTCACGCTTACTTGTCCATGAATTGCCACTTCATTAAACTGATATTCGTTTTGCCACGAGCAAAATTGGGCTTTGCGAAAATGCCCTCGATTCTGAGCACCCAGCATCCTGGGCCCACAGTCCAATTAACAACATTCCCCAAGACGCCAGTCCCTCGCTCCCTTAAAGAACATCCCCCATCGACTGGAACTCCAACTAGATGCATGTAAGGGTCCAGCGTCCTGGGGACACCAGATGATCAAAATTGAGGGCACTTTTGCAAAGTCCAATTTGATTCAGTGAAACAAAACCCATGTTTGCCACTCTGCCACCTGTGGGCGCAGGGAAAAGTACTCCAACTTCAACGATTTTTTGCGCTCAGGATAATCAACATAAATATCTGAAAATTTGAGATCTGGTAGATTAGGTCGTGAACCTTCCAGGAAAAATATCAGAAAAAATGAAAAAATAAATGTTTAGACTGTGAAACAATATTCGCACCGATTCGGTGCCAATTCCATTTTTACCACTCTACTGGTTCTCCACACTATGCTACTGGCAGTCCTCATGAGCTTGTGCTACCGGTCCCCCAATCTTTTTAGCGGCAGGAAGACTGGTGGTTTATAAACCGGCGGCCGGCCGGCCTCGTGTTTCATCCTCCGAAACAAGCCCACGGGCAATGTGAGGTGTGTACTGGCAGTTTAACCAAATAATACTTCATGTTTCTTTTCCCATTCAGCTGATGTTCCCCTGTTCTTTGGGCCTAACCTGGCTCTTTTGTTTTTAGCTAACCGTATGCGTGTTTTGCGACATATAACCTCAGTCGCATCAGGGCTACATCACACTACTCGCTACTCATATAATGATGGCTCTGTGGTAGAGTGCCACATTGGCAATTGTCTTGCCCTGAACATAACCAATGGTCAGTATGGCCCGAGAAATGCTCTCATTAGAGCTATAATGACAGTGTGTTATGTTTTGGGGGACTGACATCACTGTGCTGATCTACCAGGAGCACCCAAGCGCCACCATAGACCTACGAGCTCTACACTATATTCTTTTTTTTTTCTTTTCTTTTCTTTTGCAGAGAACAACCCGAGCTGAAACTAGGGGTGCTGGTAGGAGCAGGCACCACTAGCACTCCCAGGGAGACTCCATCTATTGGTGGGGAGCAGCACCTGCTGGAAAAGTAGTCCAGCTGATACTAGGGGTGCTGATAGGGGCAGGCACCACTAGCACTACCGGGAAGGCTCCATCTATTGGTGGGGAGCAGCACCTGCTGGAAAACGAGTCCAGCGTCCCTTAACTTTTTTTTTTTTTTTTTTTTTTGATAAGAACATCGTCGAGATGCCCATTATTGGAGGTGATAAGAGCACTCTCCAATACTAGGCACCCTGTTATAGATGGCTCCGATTTAATGGTGGGGAGCTGCACCAGCTGGAAACCGGGTCCAGCATCCCAATTACAGAGAACGGAGCAAGTTATGAATTGTAGCTGATGGGCAGCATTGATTGCCCTCAAACGAGCGGATTAACTGCTCATCAGACTGCACACTGGTGGCTAACCTTTCAATAGACCTACAAAGAGGGAGCCTCCAGACCCCTCCAATCCAAAAACTCTCAACTCACCCACCTATTCCATGCACATGTTAAATCACAATTGTTTTATGCGCATCGTCAAGGCCCCCACCAGTCAACCCTAACCATCCCCCCCCCTCCACCATCCAGGCACCTCCTGAACATTATAGTTGTTTGTTTGAACAGACATGTGATTGGACATGTGATTGTGATGGCAGCTAGTTGCTGAGTGACATCCACCTACAAAGAAAGAAATTTGGCAGGTAGAACTACACAGCAGCCTAAGTTGATTGCCTACTTGGCAGCTTAAACCAACAGTACTTGGCCCAGCTATCGGCTGTGGGAAAAAATAGAGTAGAAACATTTCTAGTCGGATGGATTTGGGCGCTCCTGTAGTAGCCCGTACGTTTCCTAAAAATCATGGCGCGTTAACGGGCACGACTCTAGGAAGTACTGGTGGTTTAAGATAGGTCATAGTATACACAATTCCCAAGGCTGCTACTAAGAGAACTTGGAAACAGATTCTAATTAGTGTTCTGATTCCCCCCATTCACCCAGCGAACAACCCCTTGTTGGAGCCTCTACACTAAATTCATATCCATTTCTATCGTTCCATTCATACAGTAACTCCAGTTCAAGCTGGATATGAAGTCAGGTCACGGGTGTACCAACTGAGATAGGCCCGCTGGTATATTCAATCCAATTGTCATTGCTGCCAGTGGGCGCAATATAACTTAAAGCATAGGTGAGAGCTTATCTCGCTTCATGGAAGATGGGAGAATTGGAACCCCAAAGTCCTGGCATGCAATAGAATTTCAAAATTGCTAACAACCTTGACTAAGGGTCTCGTTAGACACTCCTGAAAGAATCCTAAAAGTTTTAGGACGAGTCCTAAAGGATTTTCAGGATTTCGTGCGGCCTCGTTACATGCATTCCTAAAAATCATCTTTTAGGATTCGTCCTAAAAGGTCTCCCGCGGCCTGTTTTCATATGCGTATACGCAGCCGCATCGCCAATGTCCATCCATTCCTGCCAATGTCCATCCAATCCCCGCCAACGACTACCGTTCGTGGCCGTTGCCCCCGTCGACCCGCAGAAAACATCTCCGATGTCCGACCACTGACCCGACGGACCGCTTCTGCACCAGCAACTCCGTGTCGACAGTGCCATGCGAGCGGCGCACTGAGTCCGTGAAATGCGGGAATCATAAATTTTTCAGTAGGTCGGGGGCTACTGGAAAATTTAGGACGATTTTTCCTGGGGAATCCTAAATCCTTTAGGACTCGTCCTAACGCCGTTTTCACATTTTCAATCTCAAAATTGGATTTAGGATTGCGTGCAACCAAGACGCAATCCTAAAAACAGGCACTTTTAGGAGTGTCCAACGAGACCCTAAAGTTTTGGAAAGGGATACTGCTCGCCACGTTCTAGTTTCGGGGAAGCTGTTACGCGAACGAGAGAGGTGGTGCCATCTCCGTTCTGCAGTGATCGGGCGAGGAAGAAGCGGAGGTCAAAGAGGAGCAAGGAGCGGGCATCTAGTTCTTCAAGGTTGATCTGTGCAATGCAGGCTTTTTAGTTCCGCAAGGACAGCCAGGGAGTATAGGGTGAAGCAGATGACTCCAATGGTGATTAATGATGCAGTGCAGAGTGTGAAAAGGGACTGTGGAGTCGGTTCCAGCAGGTGAAGCTCCCCACCAATAGACGGGAGCCTTCAACCCGGGGCCCGCTTGGAGAGGGTGCTTGTATCACATCCCCAAGCGGGCAATTAATCCCCTCCCATGAGGGCAATCAACGATGCTTATCATCTCTACAGCTGCTCCAGTTGGATTTGCTTACACTAAAAGATGTGTCTTGTATCTGTAATGCTCCTTTGATTGGATTTGACTACACTGAATGATGTGCCTCGTATGGAACTGCCGTCACTTTCCCTGCTATAATTTGAAAGACCTATCCTACTAAGGTTGATTACTTTGGCCGGGATTGACGCGCCCGTCTTTGACTCCACGTGATATTTTGAGGTTTTTTGACACGTGCCAGGGCCGGGCCTTGCTTTGGTGGGGTAGTTGCTATAGATTGCTCATATTCGTGGTTTAGATGCGATACGCAACTTCACGCCCCACGCAGCTTTCTGCACCCATGGATCGCCGATCAGAGTAGGTGGGACGTGGCCGAGGATTTTGGGCGGGGGACTCAACCGCCTGGTTCTCGCCTCAGTTCTGAGGGTTCTTCGGGAAACACCGGCCGACAGGGGCAATCTCAAAATTACAAAGATCAGATAAAGGAGAAACGCTGGACATCTGCAAAACCATGCTTCTGGACTTGAGGGCAACCGTGCAAAATTCAATCCTATCCAGGAATGAAACACAAAAACTCGAGTCCGTGAAAGAAACGAAACTAGCGCCATCTACTTCAGGTTCAAGCCGCTCTTTTCTTGGGGACTGAGGAGAAAAGAGACGCTTCATGCGTCTGAGTCGGGCCAATGTTATCCATCAGATCAGCCGGAGTCCTCGTCATCTGACGGTGGTGGGAGCGGATGTACCAAGACCCGGAAGTTTGCGGGAAGAGCTCCCGTGTTACGGGAGAGATCTGAGAACCGGACGGACCCTTTGTACCCCAGCACCAACCTCCACCCGGCACATGAGTTCCCAAGCCGGCACCAGCGACATTAAACTGAGACTTCCACGTGCTGTGCGCAGAAGACCAAGGAAACAAGATCAGATCGTTGTATGGTAGGATCGACAAGGGGGAGGAAAACCGATCAATCAATATAAACCCAACGCCCCTTGTATGACACGTCTCACATGGGTTATAAAAGTGAACCCGATCGGTCCACAGTAGTGCCCTCCATACAACCACGTCACAGTAAAGTCTGTCTTCCTCTGCGACCAGGAAAAGGGGAAGATCGCTATGGCGGATCGATGCAAGCTTCTAGCACGGGCAGCTACCCGCGGTCACGCTCAAATTAGCAAACCTCAACTCCATACAACTCTCCACTTGTTCCACTCAGACCCGACCTGCAATCAAAATGCAAGTTAGTTAACACATGACGACTTCAATTAAAATTGCCACCTTGAGCAAAATGGCAATGGTCGAGAGGAAGAGAGATCGGGTGGCACTAGTTAGTCACCATACCCGATGTCACTGTTGCTCGAGCACATGAACGCAGAGACCGACACGTGGTGCCTACGTCCAAGGAGAAAGGGAAGGAAAAGGGCAAGCGGTGATCTCACACGTGCACTGAGTGCAAGGATCGACAGTTAGTCGGGGAAAAAGGGCATCAGCACACTCATACACTCGTGCAAACGTTTGAGACCCAAGTAACCCAATGTGCACCCGTGCACGCAAACATGACAATGATAAGGACCATCACTTAGTCCCCAACCATCCATACATCCATAGACTTTCTGATAGCGAAACATTCAGCATCCATAGACACTTGCAACCGAGACCATGCTTACGACTAAGTATCCACACTTAGTCTTCAACGCACATGAACACTCAGACAAAGCAGCGATGGAGAAGAAGTGAGTCCCTCGCTATTCAAAAATATCAACAATGCTGGCACTCCCCGTGCACAGCCACCATATCCAATCAAGCGCAAGCCAGGATAGCTACAAGGCTCTGGCACTGGCTGCACTCCCATCTCCACCACCACTCCGTCCCTCCGACTAGCTTACCCCGAGTCTATCGCTAAGTCCACCCCACACTGTCACTCCGCCCGTTCCTTGGCCTGTTTGGCGCTGCACTGGCAGTCTTCGTGCATAGCTCACGCAGCCTTGCAGTCGAGGTCAAAGAGGAAAAAAGGAGAGGGCTGCACAAATTTATAGCATAGTAGGCGGAGGGGTACCAGCGTGTAATGCGGGCAGCGAGGGGTGTAGATGAGGAGGACAGAAGAAGGAAGGTTCTAGAAAGTCGAGAAAGGCGGGATGATGGAAATTTTTGCACAGTTGCGGTGGTTGTTCAAGCCGCGCACGTAAGTTCGCTCTTACGGCTTGATCCGACCATCTCAACTGGCTATCAATCAATCGCGCCAAAGGACACAAAGGGAGGATACAACCAGGGGCGGGAGGAAGACAAAGAGATGCATGTAGACGAAGGACAGCAAGAAAAGAAATTGGCACGCGCACGCAAAGCGGGAAGCCAGGTTGCATAGTCCAGCAAGAATTCGAGCATGGCCGCACGTGCTCATGCTAAGCACAAAGATTGAAACTACATCAACTGAATTTGCAACCGTTTTCTTGAGGTTCCCGCACAGTCGCTAATCGTCTGTGCGGCAAGGACAAACCCGAAAGATGCATGCAGATGGCCATCAAAAATTTGAAACCGACCCCAGGGCCTTCATGATTCGTCAAGATCCGTACTTTGGGACTTACTTCGGGGTTTATTCCGCAAGGGTATGTGAAGCCGTGAGGTACAGAGCTTGGCTTATCACAAGGTTCCCGAACAGCGGCTGCCGCCATATCTCTTGCCATCTTAGTGGGGGTGACTTCTTGGCCGGCCCCATCTGCCTCCACAGGTGCAGCATCGTGCTCCACACCGAGTCGTGTTTGACGTCCTTGTTTTCTGACGAGGCCATTAATGCATCGCAAGTTTCGTGCCTCCGCCCACTGGAGCAAAATGGCTGGCGACGCCAGCCAAAAGGAAGTCGTCCCTGGTTCCCTGTTTTTTTGGCGCCCTGCCGCAGGGCGTTTTCAGGGTCGGAAACTTAACTTAAAGATGTTTCCCAAAAGAACTACTGGTTTAAGAGGTACCCTGGTTCTTCTTTTTTTGGCGCCCCCCCGCAGGGCATTTCCAGGGCCGGAAAGAAGAGTTTAAGAATTTGCTCAAAAGTACTGGTGGTTTAAGAGGTATGCTACTATAGTGCAGATGTATGAAACAGTTGATGTACTCGTTCAGGAATATAAATTTATAAAAGCATTGTTTTCAATCTATTAAGAGGGAAATGGAGAACAGTGTGCGGAGCAATCTGACAGCTTACGCATTGATCCGGGACCGCAGGATACTCCTGCCATCTATTCAAATATGCATCATTGATAAGCATACTTACTGCAGTACATCACTGGCCCCTGTATTGTACTTTTTTGCACTGTTACAGTACTGCACACACATTCTCTTTATGCCATACAGACCCATACAGTATGACATACGTAATGACGTACAAAATGTCAACCAAAATAATAATAATAATGGAATGCAGAAAATGTGTGTGAATGGTATGGCATAGAGGAATAAAAAGAAGTTTCCAGCAAGTGCTGCTCCCCACCAATAGATGGAGCCTCCCTGAGAGTGCTAGCGGTGTCTGCTCTTATCAGCACCTCTAGCAGCAGCTAGGGTTGTTTTCCAAAAAAAAAAACAAAAAAAAAAACAAAAAAGAGAAGAAGTTACCAGTGTATTGTCTGTGGACGGGCAGCTTCCTAGGGGACAGCTAAGTCCAGATACATGCACGGGGTCTAGCGTTTTTAGAACGCTGGACCCTCAGGAGCTAAAAAAAACACATTTTGGGGGCCAAAAAAGTCCGTTTCAATGTCGTTCAAATTTCAAAACATATAAAATGTCTGTTCTGGCTTCTGCCCCCTTGTTCATAGAGTTTCTCGCCACCAACCGCCAACCCCTCCTCTCTTCTTCCTCCAGCCTCCATGCCCACACCTGATTGCTTGTTCCTAAATATGTGTCACGCCTCCACTTGCAATTTCTCGTTCCAATCAGTTCAGCCACTATGGTATTCTGTCATTGTTTTTTTAATACCTTGCTCGTGAAAGTTTTCTCTCTCCCTTTTTTTTTTGTTAAGTGTGGCATCTTTCGAAGTGGGACTTGATGTCATGCGCCTTGTCTTCCCAATCACTAACATCTTCATTGTTCCTGTTCCAAACGACGCAAACATGCGAAGCACAGATGACCAGGGGTTGGCAGCAAAGCTGATGTGACCAGCAGCACCATCCCTCTCTCTGCGAATATCCCTCTCTCTCTCTCCCCCCCCCCCTCTTTCTCTCTCGCCCTCATTGGCAATAGCATCAGGAGCGAAGGAGCAGCATCACCACCACCACAGCGCATCAACAGCAGCCGCCGCCGCCACAGCAGCTTCTGCTGCCACTGTTACCGCTGATGCTAGGTCAGAGGGTGATGTTGGCACTCCTGTTGCCGCTGCTGCATTAACAGCAGGAGCAGCATCAACAAATGCAGCAGCGGCAGTATCATCATCAACAGCTGCTGCAGCACATCAGCAGCAGCAGCAGCTGCCTGTCCAACTGTTGTTGCTGGTGCTGCTGGTACTTCAGCAGCCTGACAAGCAGCAGCACCAGTGGAACAGAAGCTCCTGTCGTTTCCATTGCTGCTGCCTCTTATCGAGAGCCAGAGGATGCTGCTGCTACTGTTGTTCCTGCTGTTGCCTCCTTTCATGGGCTGTCTACAGCTGCTGGTCCCGAAAAAATAATAACACAAAAAGAATGGCTCCTGCTGCCTTGAAGCACCAGCACCAGCACCAGCAGCAGCAGCAGCAGCGTCAACAACGGCATCAGTGTCAGCAACAGCAGCAGCGTCAACAACGGCATCAGTGTCAGCAACAGCAGCAGCAGGAGTCGCATGTGATGTACTGTCTGCAGCATGTTCATCGGGAAAAAAAAGGTACATATATCTATGTGTATATATTGTCAAACAGAGCTGCCCGGTAAACCATACGCAGAGAGGGAGAAGAGGACAACAAACAAGGGGCTGTGACAAACTGTTTCGTCGGAGTTCACTGACTCATCAGGAGGCTATACATGGGGTAACTTCAGTAGAGTCACAAAAACGAGTTATAATTGCACTATTGGGCAAGATGCAGTTTGCAATTACACTTGGGGCACCCTACCTGGCCAGAAAGCTGGGTTATATGCATTGCCCGAAATGGAATTCGAAACTGTATCTTGGCCCATAGTGCAATTATAACTCATTTTTGTGACTCCCTAACTACAGCTGTGCCGTACCTTTCAGTTTCTTTTTTCCCCTCTTTTTTCTTATTATTGTTACAAATTTTGAATCATTTCTTGATTTATGTGTGTCATCCTTGCTCAGGGGCCATGCTAATCTTCTCTGTATCGTTCCAATTTTCACGACGGATGTCCCGAAGGACCGTACCTTTCAGTTTCTATGTGCACTCGGAACTCAGTTTTGCAGTCTTGTCTCAGCCGGAGTTTTAAATGCAGTTCTACGGCGGACATTTTTGCTCAGTTTTCTCAGGCCCAATAAACCAGGGTCAGGCCTACGTTTCCTAATATGTTTTGAATTGTTTTCTGATGGGACGCTGGGCCCAGTTCCCAGCACGGGCTGCTCCCCACGAATAGATTGGAGCATGTCCTTAAAAAAAAAATTAAAAAAAAATAAAAGTCAGGCCTTTTGAGGAAAAAAATGGCCTGCCCTGGTCCCTCAGGTCTGTGCCACACCCAACGTGCCTCCGCCACACCTGGCCTGGCGTTTGAGAAAACTGCAAAAGAGATTGCGGCCAAAGTTTGTTCTGCATTAAAAACTCAGGCCGCAGCAAGACTACAAAACCGAGATTCAATTGCACTTTTTTTTTTTTTTTTTTTTCTTAAGCTATATTCTTCTCTCCATTTCACCTCTCTACCTACCTACCACTACTCCTAACTTCCTAAGCCTATAAAGGGGAGCCCTGCAAGCATAGCTACTTCCCACAATGAAGGGGATGCATGTTGGCCCCCGCCCTAATCCACAGTGGTCAGGGAGTAGGGTGGGGTCGCCAGTGGGGGAGGCCAGGTAACACAAAGACCAATCATTTTGCCAGTAGCTGTGCCTTCCATATACTTCCCCCGCCCCCATCGAGTAATAAGAGTGTCTATGGCCAGTACTCACTCACCACACACAACACCCCCACCCCACGTCCCGACCGCGACACACACGTGATGCCCGAAGACCCTACTAATACTGCCTGGGGGGAGCAAGCCAACTATCTCAGTTGGTTGGCACTAAGCGTGCCAGGTGTTCAGCGGGGATTGAGCCCATGACCTCCTGAATGCCACTTGCCTGCCAAACCAATTGGGCTAGGCCGCTTGCCCAAAGTTTGATTTTTGACACCATGGTAGTTACCTCAACACAATAATAATAATAGAATTGTTACTGCTGCTGCCTGTGATGTGGCATCAGCATGGACTGTGAAAAAAGACAAAAATGCTGCTGCTGCTACTTCATGTGTGGGAGGAGCTCGGGTGTGAGTGTTCTGGTTTGCGGAAAGGGGCCCGGGAAAGGCAGCAAAGATGGGGTGTGCCAAGGATTTTTGGAAATTTGAGTGCGGGGACACAGACAGAACTGAAAGCCCCCGTGTTGGTCCGACTGGAGCAAGACGAAGGTTCGTCGCTGCACGGGTTTGACGGGAGAAAAAGGCGTGCACGGGACTCGCACCTATGGGAAATTCAATCCAAAAAGTATCGTTGAACTTCCCAGCGAACCATCACTCTATGTTTCGAGTGAAAAGGGGCAGGTACACACGTAGTATCCCGTTTGCGGATGAGGTCCCGCCGGCGTTAACTACACAATTATGAATCTGACGAAGAGGGTCTCAATTGAGTGGCTCTTTCCTTGCGCTAGTCCTCGCCACGTGTGCGGTAGTGGAATCCCTTGGCCTGTAGCGCTCGAAGCAGCGGCAATCGCTGCACATAGTATTAGGCCAATGAGGTTCCACTGCCATCCACGGTACGACGATTAGTTCGTTAAAGGGCAGTAACAACGATTATGGCGGGAAGTGCGTATCGATGTTAACAAAACCCACACCGACAAATCCATAACACCGAGTTTCGGGAGGAAAGAAATAACGCCCTCCGATCTTGGCGACGGCTTCCCGTACGTCCCACTCGCATACACGTATCCTTTCCTCGTTGTACGAGAAGGGGCGCGGCGGGGGCATGGGAAGTTGGCGCCCGGTCGGGTTGGGGCCGTCAGTCCACATGGCAGCGAAGATAAGCTTCAAACAAATCTTAATCATACATCACTCTAAGCAATCAGATCATTCAGTCGATCAGCCATACAATCATGCCATAACAACTCTCTGACGCGACTCACCACATGTACATACCGAATGAGAGAAGTAAGGTTTACCATAATTCATCCATTACGATATAGCGTGATTGGAGGAGAGAGAGAGAGGGAGAGAGTATGGACGCAGACCAGGAGGGAAGAACGAGTGGAAAGCAATCACAGAATGTCAGGCAATCTTGTCCAGGAAAGTTCCGGCTTAAAAGCCGAGTGATCGGAATTCACACTTGAAGTCTTGAAGATACAAATTTACGGACAACAAAAAAGGAAGCACTTCTGCCATAAGATTCCACCATAGCCCCAGGCCATACACTCACTCACTTCTGACTCGAACCTCAAACATCTCGCTTGCACTGAAGATCCCGGCCGTCACGTGCCAAATCCACCATAGTAATCGTCACCCCGCCGACTTAGCCTCGGCACGACCCTACTCGGATCCCACAGTCCGTTCGGCGATCCAACATACCGAGCGTCCAAACTATACCCAGCTCGTCGGGACTTTTCGACTCGCACCTTCATTCATACCATCTAGCCACGGCTTCTCGGAAGTGGGCAGATGAGTCGAGAGAGAGATTTTCGAGAGCACTTGCGGAATTTATAGCTGCGGAAAAGAAGATTGATGCTAGGAAGGGTTAGGACTGAGATAGGGAGGAGTAGGGGAGGGCTCAAGGATTGCCAGACGAAAGCCATGTCGATCCTTTGGATCCCAGCTGCAGCTAATCAGAATCATCGTGTATCAGAAATTTCCTTCTTACACGGCGCGTCTCCTTGACTAAGGGAAATGAAAGGGGGTCGACAGGGTATTTTGGCGCGGAGATCAGAGCGGGAAGAAGAAGAGCGCGAAGAATAGCGTGAAACGGAACCAAGATTTAGACGATCAAGAAGAAGAAAAAAGGCGTGCAAGGTCGAGAGAGAGATGGAAAACGGTTACAGAGAGAGAAGGAGCGTGAGCACGAAGAGGAGAGTGTCGAAGGCAGCATGGGAAGCGGGGAGGGGAAGCTCGCATGCATGGCGCCGACGCGGAGGCAAAAAAGGCACCAAAACAATTACAGCTATTTCAAATTGAAAAGTACCATATTCGCGCGGTAGAGCAGGCGCGGGAGAAAAAGTCCTATGCCTATTCGGATTCCTACGAAAGTTCCCAGAGCTTTCCGAGACGAGGTTGAGAACATTCAAGCGCAAGAAATGACACGTCAGATTCCGCTTATTTCGAAATTCCTAACTGTCGTCCCAAATTCCTAGCGCGCTCGCTAAGGCGCGCGTAATTGCCATGTAATTCTCGAATTTGCGAAAGACAAATTTTCAAAAATTGATCCGAGGGTCTCACATATTACATCAATGAAAATACAAAAAGAGGCCTTGTCAGATGGTCACCCAAAATTCGACAAAAAGAAAAAACGGGGGGGGGGGGGGAGGAGAACGGAAGACGGCGCAGGGGAACGGAAGATGGCGTAGGTCCGGGAACTAGCGCGTCACATAGCAGGTGTGGGGATGTTGTCGGGCAACTGTGAGTAGAAATAAGGGAGGATGATGACAATGTGTTGTAATGTGGGGAGGAGATGATAAAGAAGGTGGCAAGGAGATGAGGGGGGCGGGAATTGGGAGAAAGTTGAAGGACGGGGTACAAGACGGCGGCCAAAATTGGGGGCCAGCTGTTAGGCAGGAGGACAGAATGGGGGGCAGCTGTCCGGAAGATGCGAGGGAAGTAGGGGGAAGGTGGCAGAGAGGTAGGGGGTCAGTGGAGGGTGAATTGCGAAGGAGATGGGGGGGAAAAAGGAGGGAGTAGGGGTGGCACTGAGATGAGGGGCAAAATAAGGGGCAGGTCTCAAAGAGATGCAGGGGAAGTAGGGGGGAAACTAGCACAGAGATGGGGAGAAAGTGGGGGAAGTGCAGGAAAAGATGCCGAGGAGATGACTGGGATGAGGGGGGGAGAGGGGGTAATGTGCCGCCAAGATGGGTTTAAAGTAGGGGGAAGACGACAAAGGGGGGGGGAAGGGGGCGGGTTTTCCATCTTCCAATTCTTTCTCCTCTTAAATGTTTAGAATTACTTTCTGGCATGGATTGGGAGGTGAGCTCGACTCTGCAAGGGCGACACAAGACGGGAGGTGAATGCGCTCGAGAGAGGGAAGGCGGATTTTGAGGGATATTTTTTTCTGGGGCGGCTGGGGGAGATGTATTGGTCTGCACCATTCCCCGGAGGTGGCACATAAACGCAAAGGGTTGACAAAAGCATACTCTAGGTGGGGATTGGATGCTTTTGCATGAGCAACGGATAGATACGGGTCTGCCTATAGTTGGGGCAGAGGAGGCGAGTTTGTGATCAGAGCAATCCTTTTTGGCGGAGGCAACGGTGGTGTAGGAGGAAACAAAGGGAGGGAGGGGGGGGGGGTTGAGGAAGATCTTCATATTTGACTCATCATTCAAATCGTCATCATCTCTCAGGATTCCATGAAAGTCAGATATAGTATTTCATGTCAGTATTGACTTAGTTATCTTCAAAGGTAGTTGTGCATGTTTAGAGGGCTAGGTTTGTCGATGCGAGAACAATATTGGACTGCGCTGGGGCATGAGGCCTTGTAGAGAGAGATGGGGATTGCAGAGGGTGGGAGCCAATCCAGTGACTGACCAGGAGCTACTGCCAGGTCGATGATGGTCAGAGTTGGGGTGGGTTGCGTTGTCCTGTAACCTAGTTTGATTGGAGGTGTGAGACCGGGTATAGGCCTGGATAGGAGGAAAACATAGCTAGGTTTGGATGCGGCTGGGATGGTAGGGGTACTTGGAATGAGGGGTTGGACAAAAGTAGAGTCCTGAGTTGGTTTTAAACATCTCAAATTTTCTCTGATTTTCTCAATTGAAGATAAGAATTAGCTTCGCTACACTCCTAATCATCAATCTTCATTATTGTATTCTTATTATAAGGGACACTCGGCTCGGTTCCCAGCACGTGCTGCTCACCATGAATAGATTGGAGCCTTTTTTTTTTTTAAACCTCCAATTTGTTTTTAGGTCTTATTTAGTTGTCTTCAATTTTATATAGCCCCAGGTTTCTAAATTCATAAATAGGAGGTCTACTTTCCCTTTTTTTTTTTTTTTTTTTAGCTTCACATGTGGCCCATGATGTGGGAAAACCTACTTAAAGCACTACTACCTTTGGTGCGTGGGAAAATAGGGAAAAGTGGACGTTTCCCAAACTCCTAAAGTTTCGGAGGTCGGGTCCGACGACGGCTGCCATTGATAAATCTAATCGGCGGTCATCGTTTCGTTTCGGCCTCCGAAAAGGTCGGAGGCCCACCGGAGGCCCGCTATCTTCCCACACGCCAAAGGTACTAGCGAGGTGATAAGAGCAGCCCTGGTAAGTAGGCCCCTTCGTCGAAGACTCCATCTATTGGTGGTGAGTTGCACCTGCTGGAAATCGGGTCCAGCGTCCCTGTACAAGATATGATGTGTATCAGCTGGAAATCGGGTTCAGCGTCCCTATTCAGTGATATGAGAAAATATCATTCTACCGTGATACAAAGTCCTAACACTGATGTGATGTATATGAGCTGGAATTCAGGAACAGCCTCCCTATTATGTGGTTGCACCTACATCTCGAAAAGATCCGAGGCATTGATTACTTCCCTGCGTAAGGGAAGAATTGACCTCCAACTCATGAAGTATTGTCTTAAACCACCAGTACTTAGCCCAGCTATCAGCCGCGGAAAAAAAAGAGTAGAAACGTTGCTAGTTGAATAAATTTGGGCGCTCCTCTAGTAGCCCGTACGTTTCCTAAAATCACGGCGCGTTAACGGGCACAACTCGAGGAAGTACTGGTGGTTTAACAAAATGCATCTTCAACGATCCCCAAACAAGGAAATCAAAGCAAAGCACGAAACCCTAAACTACCCACCTCCCTGTTGGGGACCATCACCAAAACTTGTCTATGTTATGTTTATCAATGAAAACATGTCATCCGAGGGGGAGACCCTAACCACGTTAACAACCATCAACCATATTTCCATCATGACACCGACCTTCTTGATTGAAATTGCGGGTCGGGCAATTTGAATCAACTTCAAGTATCCTACCCCCGCCCTGAGTCGGTCAACAAGAAGCAATCCCATATCAAGATTGGAGAGGGGAAAGGTAGAACACCACTTTATTTCAGCCCCAATCCCCTTCCCCCTGTCTACGTCAGATCCCGGCCTCTCACTTGCCATGCTGACGACGAAGCAATTGTTGTTGTTGATGTTGTCACCGTTGTTGTTGTCACTGTGGCCGTTGTTGTTGTCATTGGTGTTGTTGTTGTTGTCGTTATTGTTGTTGTCATTGTTGTTGTTGTTGTTGTTGTTGTTGTTGATGCTGTTGTTGTTGATGTTGTTGTTGTTGTTGTTAGCCGCCGCCAACACTGCAGGTGCCGCGATCAATGATGTCGTTGATATGACCGGTATTAGCTTTGTGACCCTTGTTATCTTCGCGGCCTCCAATATCACCGGTGTCGATGTTATTGTCGTTGTTGTTGTTGTTGTTGTTGTTGTTGTTGTTGTTGTTGTTGTTGATGTTAACCTTGTTACATATGATGCCACGTGCGCCTCCTCACCATCAATATCGCCCTCCAACCGGTCTTCCTGAAGAGCACACAGATGGCAACCCTCTTTGAATAGGGTTTTGTAGACAGACATGATGCCATCTGCCCTCCTCCAATCGATGCAGACGTCAAGCCGAGGATCCGGCCCCTCCTCCAGCTTCCAGATGATCTCCAGCATGTCCTTACTTTTATCCTTCAGCCAACCAGCCAAAGAAATCGTTCCCCCTTCGACCTCTGGCTAAAAAAGAAAGAAAAAAAAACTATAGACAGAATCCAAATGTGACGGTGCCCCTTCCGATTTCCTAATGGCAGAATCTGCACACAGGGCTTTATTTTGTCATAATCAGGAAGCCGCAGGTAGTGCCCTCTTTCCTTTTTTCTTTTTTTCGTTATTTTTAAACACATCGATTCCATGCCACTCAACGAGCTTGGAAGCCCCTGAGCCGTGCATGGTCCACTGTTGGGAAGGAATGGGGTTCAGGCAGTGGCGGCCTGAAGTTCCCACTCAATCCAAGAGGCTTAGACATAAGCCCTGCCTTGAAAAGGAGATCAAGTTAGATCTTAGGCCTTGTTTCGACTTAAACCACCAGTATGTTTCCCAGTCATTTTTCTCTGATGCGGCTGCACCAACAGCGCAAGTTTCGGGGGTAGGCTGCTGGAGCAAAATGGCTGGTGGGGCCAGCTCAAAGGCGGCCCACGTCAGTTCGTTCTTTTTTGGCATGGAGGGCATTTAGAGCCTCGGGAAAAAGACGCTCGGAAGGACTGGTGGCTTCAACCGGCAAACCAAAGCCTAAGATGCAGCTTGAACCCCTTTTCAAGGCAGGAGTTATGTCCGAGCCCCTCAGATTTAGTGGAAATATCCCACCACCACTGCATGAACCCCATTCCGGTTTTTTTTTTTTTTTTTTTTTTTTTTTTTTTTTCTACCAACGACTGTTTCTTTGGAGATAAGAAAATTGAGGTGGGTGGGGGTCTGGCTAACACAAAGACCGAGACCTGCCAGTAGCTGCGCCTCCCTTTTTCATCGTCCCCCACCCCTCATCGAGTAGCAGCAGTGGCT
>BFEA01000308.1:800536-837608 GCA_003427395.1 Chara braunii | reverse complement strand
TGGGATAGTCCTCTGGATACTCCTGATTGGTATTAGTGGAATCTATGACCAACATGGGTGTGAGTGCGAGCGCGAGTGGGTTGTGTGTGGTGTGTGGGAGAGTGTTGGCCATAGCCACTGCTGCTAAGTGTTGGCCATAGGCACTGCTGCTACTCGATGAGGGGTGGGGGACGATGAAAAAGGGCGGCACAGCTACTGGCAGGTCTTGGTCTTTGTGTTAGCCAGACCCCCACTGGCGGGGGCAAGGGGCAACATGAAATCTTCCCTTCACAGTGAGAGGAAACTATGCTTGCAGGGGTCCCCTCTAGATAGCCTTAGGAGTAGGTTGTGAAAGGCAAAAGTTGAGAGAAGAATACAGAAAAACAAAAAGACAATTCCTTCAAAAAGAAAAGAATACCTCTGAAGTTCAGACTCCCTTAACTAGTGTATGTCGTGGTGCTTTCGACTCTTTTTGCAGCACCACTCACTGTAACTAGCTTTTTGAGGGCATACTTACACTAACACACTATGGGCGTCGTTAGACACTCCTCGGGGACGTGAAATCCACAAGGACGCGCTCGTTCCACCTGTCCCACCTGTCCTTGGGGACGAAATTGAAAAAGAAATGTGAAAACGCCACAAGGAAAATTCCTTGTGGCATCCTTGTGGCCCCAGCCAAAATTTCCTTATCTCCAAGGGACCTCGTGAGGTCCCTTGGAGCTCAAGGAACCGTGATCACTGGCACGGAGTGGCGAAGACATGCGTCGACGGAGAGTTTTGGTTCTTGGGTGGTCCAGATGTGGTCCAGCGGCGTTAGCACGGACATCCCCGCCCTCCAACGTCCCCCAACGGCTACTGTTGGCGGTGGGCCTCCATCGGGTGGCGTCGTCGTTTTCGACCGGAATCATGCGGTCTCGTGCGCTCGAGGAACGTATGCGTAGTCCCCCAACGCCCCCAAACGGCTACTGCTGGCGGTGGGCCTCCATTGGGTGGCGTCGTTGTTTTCGGACGGCATCAACGGCCGGATTTTTGTTTTTCTTCCCGGTGGCGCCTTCAGTCCATCCACAAACGAGGTTTCTTCACAAGCGTCGTATTCCCATGCATCTCGTCACATGCTGCACATCCGATAAGACTCTTACCTTCTCCGCCGTCGTGTGCTCATTGCGGCCCTCTCCACCGTGCAGTTCATGGCCGACCAGTATCGCAGGCTCCCTCTGCTGCTCCTCATCGCTGTGCTGCTTCTGGTGGTCCCTCTGCTGCTCCTCGGCGCTGTGCTGCTTCTTGTTGAAGTAGTCATCCGTGGCATCCTTGCATTGTTGAAGGTCTTCCCACTTCCCCCCCGTCCTACATTTGATCCACCACCTCGGTGTCACTCGTGGAATGACGCCGCAACCCAACGTGTAGCACAACTAAATGACAGGGCCACCATCCGCAGCTTGAATTAGCGTCCTTCTTCTATGTGTGCGCAACTGCTCCTTCATTCATGCCAGCGCCCTCTCCTGCTGACAACAAAGAATAACAGTTGACATGGCCGCCGCCACGGCTGCCCGCTCAAGCGGTGTCAACAGCGCATGTCCGTCCTCTCCGCCGCCCTCCATGGCCACCACCTCCACAGGGATAATGTCTCTCCGCTGCTGTCTCAATCCTCACAGCCCAGAGACGTAACCTGCTCAACCCCCGAGGAGAGCTCTGAGAAGCTGCCGCCTTTCCGTGGATGTCGTCCCCCTGGCGGAACAGTGTGAGACGGCACGAACGATGTGGAGGAGAAGCTCAACGATGATGGACGCACCCGGTGCACGCACATACACTGACTGGGAGGTGGGTGGAAGGGACGCCGCTGCTAAGGCCGATTCAGCCCTGAACCGTCTGCGCACTGCACGCCAAACGTCGTCGTCATCACCACACGCTCCCGTCGGTGCTAGTGGTGCTGATAAAGGCAGTCACCACTAGCACTTACTAGGGAGAGGCTCCATCTATTGGTGGGAAGCATCACCTGCTGGAAACCGGGTCCAGCGTCCCATATACAGAAGTATTGCAGAGTGTATTTGGAGAATCTGAGGAATATGAGAAGAATATGAGAAGCCAGAAGGAGGCTTGAGTAAGATTCCTGCCAGCATTGATTGCCCTGGGATCCAGGGGATTGACTGCGCAGGAGGTATCCTGAGCTGCTGCTACCCTACCGCTACACCAGTAACCCCTGTTTCAGGAACCTCTTCACCCTGCTGCTGGGCGTCGGACTTCAGCTTGCTCGTCTGGTTCCTTGTTTTCAGCAGTCTTGGCTCTTGAGTAGCGTGTATCGTCTTATGTTACTGCGGTCATCCTCCGGGGGGCACCGGGGGAAGGGCAGTTGATATGTATTAAAAACGATCGATAAGCACTACCCTGGGGGGCACCGGTGAGGCTTGTCTCGCTCATATCTGATCCACTATTGTATCAGGGTTAGGTAACCACTTCCATCAGGGCCAGAGGGTGAGGGGGGAATGGGTCCAGGAACTCGTAGAGGTCCACTTTTTTATTTTATTTTCTGTGGCCTGCCTCATGCCCTTTTCCGCCGGACGTCGCTGGACCACGCCGTCTCCACACGGACACCGGACGCTGGACCACGGACACCCCCGCCCGCAGCTGCATATCTTCATATGAAAATGGCCGCAGGCAGGCCACAAGGAAACGTCCTCGGGGGACGTCCCCAAGGATGTGTGGAACGATGCCGCCAAATTCCCTTACGAGCCACAAGGAAAATACCTTGTGGCTCAAGGAACTTGTAAGGAGTGTCTAACGACGCCCTATCCTACATGCATCTCACCCCATTAACAGCCTCACCTCAATGTATCTGACCACAGATAAGTCCGGAAATTAGTAAGAGGGTCCTATTCTGAGTATGCCCTGTTTCTGCTGCAATCCCACCCACACGTTGGGGCAGTGGTGACTCAGACTCTCCATTCGCATCACCAGCCACCAGATGCGTGACATTTTATTAACACCACCAGTACCTTTCCCAAATTCCCAGCCATTATTCTCTGGTGCGCCTTGCATGCTGCTGCAACTTTCGGGCCTCGGCAGCCGGAGCAAAATGGCTGGGGCCAGACAAAACGAGGCCGCGCCATTTCATTTTTTCTGGGCGCGCAGGGTGTTCGCAGCCCAGGGCAAAAGTTCCTCGGAAGCAGTGGTGGTTGTGAATGATTTTTTTCACCCCACAAAATTGTCTTGGCAATTTTGGCATACGGACATTAAATCACCAGTAACGAGCACTTCGTGAAAAGTGGACCAACATAAAAGTCCTCTTCGCAAAATTGTGCAGTGGTTTTCTGGGAAAAACAGTTTTCCATAAAATATAATGGGACCTATGACTCATGTGATACCACAAAGTTAAAAAAACATGTTTTTTTTTTTGAGAGAGGCACGTCGAGCGAGGTCGAGCACTGCGACCCGACACCGCTGTCGGCGCGAATACCCTTACAAGGGTATCCGCCCTGGTGTTTGCAAATGACAGAAGATAAGTTAATTCACAGTTGGGGATACCGCTCGAGTCACGGCGGGGCCGGTCACTTATGTTCTGGCCGAAGGTTGACTGGGGTAGAAAGTGTGTGAGCGCGCAGTTTTAAGGCGCACGTGTGATTTTTCCGGTTGATTGTATAAGCCGATCTAGTCGACCGGCGTGATTTTTGTTACCAACTAGAGGAAGGGATAAAAGGCTCGTCCTGGTTTGACACATTGACCAATGTTAGGACTGGCACGCAGGGTGGCGTGCGGGGCAGCAACGGCGCGGTTGAGGCCCGCCGGCACAGATGTCCAATGGCCGTAAGGGCGAGCGCAGACGGGGGGGATGGCCCAGGGGAGGGTGTTTTTGGCCCTAAACACCGCGCGGTACCACTTTATATAGATTTTCGCGCCGAGGTATTTCAGGCTTGGGCGTAGCCCTATGGGTTACGGCATTGGACTATTGCTACGGAGGTACGGGGGGATCGAGGCCAGTGGGCGTCGGCGCAGGAGCAGCGGAGCGTGGGAGAAACTAGGGGGGTTGAGGGTCCCGCGAGACTATCCCCCTTGGTTTTGCTGGGGGAGTCTGATCGCAGGCCCGTTCTGCAGGGCCGGGGTAACCGCTAGCAGACCCCGCTGTTTGTTCCCAATAGCCCCCCCGTGTTAGTTTGGGTTTTGTATTGTTTTTTTTTGTTTTTGTTTCCTGGCCTCGTTTCTAGATCGCCAGGGTCCTGGCACCGGTTCCGAACCTGGGCCGTAGACCCATGGGTGTGGCGGAGCGGAGGCACCCGCGAACCCCTGGGACACAGGCCGAATGGCCTTTGGTGTTTTCGTGGGACGCTACCTCAGCGAAAGTCCTTCGGGACATCTGTTAAACTTGGATCGATACAGGGAAAACTCGCATGGCCACTACGCAAGGAGGATGCGCAAAGATCCAAAAGGGAAGTGGACGCAGGGTCGCGCCGGGTACATACGAACAGAAGGGGTACCTGCATGAACCCAGCCTTATAAGAGGGCCGGATCCGTACACAGTACCGCGAGGCGGGGCGACATCTAGGTTGTTCGGGCCGCGGAGAGCCGTGGGGCGCTGCTGAGGCCGAGGGTCCTTCGGGTCCTCTGTAAAAATTTGGGGCGATATAGATAAGATCTGTTTAGCCCGTGCGCCAAGGGGACACGCATAAAAGGGAGGCGAACCGGGCTCCCTTGGCTTTTTCCCACCTCCCGGTCGACGATTCTCGGTCGGAGTCGGACACTTGCGAAGAGTAGCGCTATGAGGCGCTCGCAGAGCTCCGGAGCACCCGAGTTGTCGAGCCCGGAGTGAGCGGAGGAGACGAGGAGCAGGGAGTTTATCAGTTGGGTTGCTGGTTCCCACCAAAGATCGTGTATGAGATGGTTGGAACGGCAGACCCTGCTGGGTCGCGCTAGCAACAGTGGCGTAGAGGAGAGGCAAGCAGTGGGAACAGGCGCAACGCTCAGCTCGAGACGACGGGTACAACGACGGGGCCAGTAGGGGCGACGGGTGAAGGCACCAGGCAGGCAAAAGTAGGGTGAATCTAACCCGGATATCACACTCGGTACATTCAGCGGGGATGGCGGGTGAAGTGCAACAAAAAGGAGATAGCACGCATGACTCTCAATAGGAATAGGTAGGGAAGAAGTCGAGACTGGGGATTGAAGGGAAGGCGATCCAAATGAGGGAGGCGGATTAGCAAGAAAAGTAACGTGGGAGATATAGAGGGGAAAGGTGTTGCGCGTGAGCTATGGCGGAAGAGAGAGGCGGGAACGAAAAGAGTGAGATTGGCGTGGTTCGCTCATTTCTCAATGGGGACGAGCAAATGAAGATGAGATTCTGGAAGTTTCGGGCAGAGCGAATGAGAATTTAAAGCCAGTTTTAGGAAAAACGTCCGAAAAGGTTAGTAGAATCAAGGTTAGTAGGAAGAAAGGCCGCGCGGAGTGGTCGTGATAATATAAATTGGCAAGAATAGAAACCGTGTAGCTCGCCGAGTTGTCATTGGATTTGAGTAGGGAAAGAAGCGGGGTATAGGTTCTTAAGATAGGCGAGCTCAGAGCCGGTGTTAGTTTTGGCTTTGCGTTAGTAAATTAGGAGGTTAGCAGGAAAGCTAGTGCGCGGAGCAAGCACGAAGGTGGCTATGACGAGGGGAATAACTCTCGTATCTTGCCCGATTCTTTATAGAGTCAGATGTAGCAAGATATTGTTCCTGAGTAATTGATATGGCAAATGTAGTGCTAGCATTAGTTTCTGCTCTATAATGTTAGTTCGACCGGGGTTAGTATCGTAGGCTATGCCCAGAAACAGACTTGAATCGGACTATGTACCTGTCCGCGTTCTTGCGGAAGATTCATTCAAATTTTTACGCATCATATCAATAGGGATGGTGTGAGTTTAAATGTAAGATTGGAAACTTACCTGAGCACGATGCTTCGCTCATCTTATCGGTCCGAGGAGGGGATTTTACTTGCACAACTTAAGTCAATCCTCGGATGTATCCGGTCAGGTCATAGGCGAAGATTCGCTCTCGGTTGCATAATTGTTGAGGAGCGGGCTACGGTTGTTTGTAGGTGCTCGTAGTTTATAGTTTCGGTCGTAGCCCTCAGTCGGGTTGTGACTATGCCCAACCAATGTTTCGTCATTGAGTCGTTATCCTATGCTCTCAGCCTAGCGGATTGACCGACTCCGCTCCTCGAACTGCGGTTCAACCTGGCCATGCCAGAAGCCGACTGCGTCTTTGTTCGCTGGAAGAGGGAAGCGAAGAAGCAATTCATACTTACCTGATGCCCAGGTCGCAAGCCGCAATTGTTTATGAGGAAGTGGGTATATACATACCCGCTGGGAACCAAGGTTTGATGAGGCTACGCCTACGAACAACAAGAGTCAGGGAGATGGGGAATGAGGTACCTACCCCCGATGAGCTGGGGTAGCCGGGGCCCTCAGGCGCTGAAGACTGGAAGGCCCTCTCCCGCGAGTCCGAGTGCACCTTTCCTTGGATCTGAAAGTCTAAAACCCTCCTTTTTTTATCCCTCTTACTCTCAGGAGGAGTTCTGGAGGCAGGGAATTGAAAGGTAACCATTGTGTTCCCTCTATAAACCCAGTTATAACCCCTATCTGTATTACTCATTGCATCTTTGACTGAATATATGGTGTGCAACCTTACTCTGATTTCTGTTTGACTTTCAGGACGCTGAATCAGGTTAAGTAAAATGACTGTCCATTTAAGTTCAGTTTCAGCTTTGTTGATTGTATGAAAGCAGATTGTTAAAAGAAGTTGCATTTGAAAAAGGCGGGATGAAGGGCTGATTTGCACGAGGTTTGACTGGGTGATTAAGGCTGGGAGGTCCCCATAAATTTGGGGAGACTCAGCGCTACGTTTATTCTGATTTGAGTGGAGCGTCAGACCCTTCTATAAGTTTAGGGGGTCTGATTGCTCTGGTGGTTGGGAAGTCCCCATAAGTTTGGGGAGATCCAGTGCTGTGATTTGCATGGAGGGTCAGACTGTTCTATAAGTTTAGGTGGTCTGACTGCTCTAATTTGGGAGGGCTGACTGTGGATGACTTGTCAGGGAACAAGCGCGTTCTGTAAGTTCAGGTGCCTTGGCCGCCTTGTTTATCTTAGGTTTTCCTCAGTTTCTTTTGTCCCCAAACGAGGAGGTCTGAGGTGTTCTATAAGTTTAGGTGGCTCAACCTCTTCCTGTTTTATTTTGAGAAAGTGAACTTGACAAAGAGGCAGACTGTTCTGTAAGTTCAGGTGGTCCAGCCCAATGCCACGTACAACTTGAATCAGAGAGAAACGAATCAGGCAGAGAGTCAGACTGTTCTGTAAGTTCAGATGGTCTGACTCAAAGTCCACACATGTTGGAACCCAATGTTATAATTTGGCTATACTTTATTATTATTCTATTTATGAACGAGTTAATCAGACTGTTCTATAAGTTTAGGTGGTCTGACTATAGCCTATCACAACCTGAAGAGAGTACAACTAAGAGTATAACTGAAGGTAACTTGGGCCGGCTGAGCATTGTTTCTAAGATGAATGGCTCAGTCCTACGCCCACTTTGAAGATTAAGGTCATATATATATATATATATATATAATCTGGCTATTTAAACAGTTCAGGGCGACTAGAATGGTCTAGTCATATGCCCAAAGAAGAGAAAAGTTGTTGTGTCCTGTGTTTGTGTATACTTTGACTAAGTTGGGCTCATTCTATAAGTTTGGTTGACCCGACTGTAGGTCTGGCTAAGGTAAGATTCATTCCATAAGTTTGGGTGTCCTGACCTTACGCCTTATGTAAGCTGGGTATAAGGGGTTAAATCATTGTAAGATTATGAACTATTGTTTGTTCAAGTATACTTGGGGTGGTGAGAGTACTTACCTTTGTGGTTTGGCCTGCATGTGACTGAGTGAGACTACTACTTAGTCTGAGTGTCAGTCTGAATGGTAGTTGCTTTAGTCGTTCGCCACGTGCTAGAGCCATAGGAGTTAGTTTCGATTCCTGCATTTTCTGAGCTAAGTCTTTTTTTACTTAGATCAATTCTCGCATTTTCAGGGATCGTTTGTTATACTTGGCTTTGTATAAATTTTGGTAAGCTACCTTCTCTACAGGAAGCATTGCCGAAATTTCTGCCAATCCAAGGAGTTAGTCAACTTTTGACTTTGCAAAGCTCAACTTGTCTAAATCTCATATGTGGCTTAGTAAAAATTTGGAAAGTCTCCTTTTCTAAAAGGAGTGCTGCCCAAATTTTTGCTAATTCAGGGAGTTAGACAAAGTTGGACTTTGAAAAGTTAAAGGTTATTTTTGTCTTCGTATTCGGACTGATATAAATTCTGGAAAGGCACTATTCCTACGGGAAGCGTTGCCGAAATGTTCTTAGTTTAAAGGAGATAGCTTATATTTTGATAGGTGCCGATTCTGGCGATCCACCCTGTGTAGGGGAGATTATGTCAGGGTCTACCTTTGCTTTGGGCACTGTTTAGCGGTAGATCCAGGCTTAGTCCATTAGGAAGATTTTGAGTGAGGTCGTGATATGGGGTTTATTCTCCAAGGACTTATAGGTTTAACATGAGAATTAGTCTATCTTGCGTTACAGGTCCTCTTGACCGTTTGATTCAAGATTTTGGCTAGTTTCAGCTTGATCCCACAAGAATCATCTTCTGTTATCACTGATAATAGGTCGGTTGCTGATTCGTTGGTCTACGACTCAGTTCCAACTCGCCCTCCATACTCAACCTAAAAGGCTTTAGCCTTGGTGAATTTATTTGTTTCATTAAGGTTTCACCCGGATTTTTATTGAATGACCATTTAACAAGGGTGCTAAGTATTTAATTATGGTTGGTTGGACAGGAGGTTGGGGCTTGCATGGCTAAAGCGAGGGGTATGAGCACAGGGAGTGATTGGGATTAACTCCGTGCAACGCGTTGACTTTTTGTTTGACTCTTTGATGTGATTGCAGGTATGTCCTGTGGTTTGAATTTTGGATTTAACTCCCTGCGATCGCACATATACGTATGGTTATGAGGAACCGCGATTACCACGTATGACTAGCATTGCCGGTTGGTATAAGACTGACTTGCAACCGCGTGACCTTATATCAAAAATCTTGCTCGCGGCGTTTCGCCGTCCTAGTGTCCAAAGGTTATGGGATTAAGGGACTCGCACGTAGGCGAGAATGTTTGGGATTACTATAGGCCGCTGGTACCAACTAGAAAGGGTACCCAAGGTCATGGTTTTCTGAGATAGGGGGAGGGCCTTCGGCCTATTTTTGCTTTTTAGAGTTATCATGGTTGGACGTTGTAGTCCGTGGCAGCCGTCAAAGTCAACCCCCTTGACTTCTGTCCAGGCCTCGAGTGGGGCTCACCTCTAGGACAGTAAGAAACGACTGCCACCACAGGTGTGGACCTGTGTACCACCCACTCTGCACAGGGTGCAGAAGAGGGTGTGTGGTCTTCAACTGCACTTGGTGGTTGTCCAGCGTCGAGAGATTAACCCTTAAGGCGCGTGTCAGCCAGCAATTGAGTGTCGAATGCGACCCTTGAGGTTAACGGGGACCGCATGAGTATAGGTACTACATAGTACGCCATCATTGCAACCGCTTGCGTACGCTTGCATTGCGAATCAATATGAATTAGCCCTACGTCCGCGCGGTTCTATATATAGTCTTGCGCACGACGCCTGTTCGATTTTCGCATCGGAAAGTTATGGGATGGCTACGGAGGGACTAGGAGCGTTGTCGCGTTGTTTGTGTTGTGTCGTCTCGTATGTGTGTGTGCGTGTTTTATTTTTTTGTGTTCGTAAACTGGTGTGCGCGTGGTGTGTGAGATGCGTCCTAGTCGACCGACGACAAGTCCCGCTTGGGACCTCAGCGCCCCAAGATGTCGGTTCGCGTGCGGGTCCGATAGGAGTGTATTACCGATCGTACCCCCTGTGCTACAGCGAACGAGAAACGCCCTCGGTTGGTCCACCTCTGCGATTGCAACTGATCAGCTTTCGTACTATGGACTGGTAGCTTGGCGGGGATACGCCCACCGAAGGGAGGTGACAACTCTCGTAAGGTGGAGGTAAGTCATGCCTCGTGTAGGCCCTATCCTGTCGTAGGGGCTTGCGGGAGGTATGGCTGACGCACTCGGCCGGAGCGGCTTATGGAAGCTCCATATATCTTCGCGACGAAGGATTCAGACCAACTCCTGCGTGACGCGATCGGGAGGATCCCGCGCTGCCCTGGTGTGGTGCCGGACCTATGCGCTCGACAGGTGGCGTCGTTGCCGGGGATAACAGAAGCCTACCGTTGTCCCTGGTGGAACGACATCCGAGTATGGGAATGAGAGAGAATAAGGCATGATTGGATAGACGATGAGTGAGCGGTATGGTGCCTTGTTTGGTTATGCACATGAAAGACCTGGTTACTAATGAACATGATTGGTAGTTGAAATGATCGTGTGACTGAAAAGACAGTATAAGGAGCCTCATGTTAGAGGCAGACTCCACCAGGATAAGCTTGGGAGTAAAGGTAATGCCTGTTAGATCAAATGGAAAGAAGGGGCAATATAGGAAGCCTGATAGAAGTATGTCAGGTCGAGGTGCTGAATGAAGCTTTCCATTTCTTCTCTTAACATAAAGGTAGAGCAGGAGACAGTCAGCCAAGCTGTCAAGAGGTGGGAGCGTCGTCCCGAGAAAGGCCCTGACACTCGACGATCTTGTCGAGACCCTAGACAAGCGTAAGAGGGCGCCGAGCAATGTTCCGAAAGTTGATACGTTCCATTTCAAAGGGGAACAGGTCTCCGATTGACTGGATCTGGTTGAGCAGGCGCTGATGGGGCTGTCAGATGAAGTGAAATTCTAGCAGATTAGGAGATACGTCCTTCATGGCCACCATCAGGAAGTGAGCAAGGTTGTGGATGCCGCCAATGGCAGTTGGGGAAGGTTCAGGGAAGGGATGTTAATGAAGTACAGGCTGGGGGATAGCCAGCTGACTATGGCTGATTTGGAAGCCATGAACAAGGATGGCTTTACCACGATTGGAGCGTTCGTGCATGAATTTAAGAAGAAGGCAAGGAAGGTGCACGAGATTTTTGAAGAGGCGCAGTGTGTCATCTTCTTGGGGTCGCTTACTGGCACGGAAGCTTCGGAACTGACGAGTCACGGAGAGGAAAGTGAGAAGCTCACCTTGGCCACTACCAATAAAGGAGTGGAGGAGGGGAGTTTGGACCAGGTAGAGCAGCACCAAATGCGGCTACAGAGGCGAAAAAGAAAGGAAAGAGGCGCCACCGCATTGAACTTAGCAGAAATTCGGGCAGCACTTCCTTTAAAAAAGAAGACTATCCAGATTTATACTCAGTCAAAAAGTCACAAAGAACTGGACCCTGGAAAATACAAAGCTTGACCAACTCTTTGGTTTTGTAGAAGTTTCGGCAGCGCTTCCCGTAGGGAAAGTGGCTTACCAAGATTTATACAAGACCAAAGTATAATAAAAGATCCCAGAAAATGCAGAATTTGATCGAAGTAAAAAACTTACCTCAGAAAATGCAGGAATTGAATCTAACTCCTATGACTCTAGCACGTGGCGAGCAACTAAAGCAACGAACTATCAACGGAAACTCAAACTAGGTAGTGACACCCCTCAATCACATGCAGGCCAAACCACAAAGGGTAAGCGCTCTCACCATCCCCAAGTCAATTTAGCAAACAATAGTTCGTAGTCCTTCAGCGATTTATCCCCTTATACCCAACTTACCTAGGGCATAAGACTAGACCACCCAAACTTATGGAACATGTCTAGCCCAACCAGGAAGTATACACAGACAAAGGGCACGACAACTTTTCTCTTCTTTGGGCATATAACTAGGGCTCCCTAGTCGCCCTGAGGGCCTGAACTATTTAAGTATCCAAAGTTTATATAATTGTCTGCACTTAGTCTTTTGAGGTAGCATATAACTGAGCCGATCATCTTCAGCTCAAGACTCAGTCTGCCCCTTCGTACCCCAGTTTTATTCTTAGTTAATATTCCCTTCAGTTGGTGCTAAGCTATAGTCAAACCACCCAAACTTATGGAACCCTGTCTGACTAGCCTGTTCATAGATAATATAGTAATAAGATATAACAAAGTTATAGCCTTCTGGTTCCAGCATGTGCGAGGCGTTGGACCAAGACCACCCAAACTTATGGAACATGTCTAGGTCCTCTGTTTGGTTTATTTCTCCCAAAAGCCAAAACAAGAAGAGGCTGAGCTACCCAAACTTATGGAACATGCTCAGACCTCCTCGTTCAGAAACTAAAGAAACTGACAAAACCCCAAAGTAAACACGGCGACCAAGCCACTCAAACTTATGGAACTTGCTTGGTCCCTGAAAAACAATCACATTCAGCCCTCACAAGTCAGAGCAACCAGACCACCCAAACTTATGGAACATGTTTGGTTCTCCAGGCAATACAAAATAAAACACAGCACTTGGCCTTCCCAAACTTATGGAACAGATCCAGCCTTTGGTTGACCCGGTCAAACTTCATGCAATACTGCCTTCCTCCCACCCTTCCCCCAGATGCAACCCCACAATCTGCTTTTAATCAGGCAAAGAAGTTGAAACTGATATTATACATGCGTTCCTTTCCTTAGTCTGGTTATATCCTGAAGGAAAAGTACAAATCATAGGGACAGGCATGCATACGTCAATCAAGCTACAGGCGGGATAGGCAAACATGGGTGTCGTAGGTTGTACAGGTAAGGATGGATTACCTGATGGTTCCCTGCCTCCAGAACCTCGCCTAGGTTCTGACATAGCTCCCGCAATCGGTGGGATGACTCCCCACGGAGTCTTGATGCGGACCTACGGGTTGCAATCCCGCCTGCCGCCTTCCTCTCGTAACCAACAAACTAGACTTAGAGTAAGAAGGGCAGATCGAGAAGGTTTTGAGACTCTTAGATCCAAGAAGGGTGCACTCAAACTCGCGAGAGAAGGTCTTGTTATCTCCAGTCGCTTGAGGGCCCCGCAATGGCAGCCAATTGACAGCTTGGCCAACCTCTGAAGTCAAACTGCCGGAATCAACCCCTTGGCGACCCCCTAACTCGCAACACCAACCCCCTACTTGTCCAGCTTGACTAGCTCCCCAAGTCACACCACCTCTCATCGGCTCAATCGCGGTTGTACAGCAGTCGGAATCAGTAAACAGCGGCAAGCACCAGCAGCAGCGATGCTCAATGGTAGTCAGCAACAACAATAGCAATCACCAACAGTCACCAGCAGCAGCGGCAATTATCAACAGTCATCCGCAGCTTGCATACAGCGGTGGCCAGCAGCAAAGCAACCATCAACAACAGTCACAACAGCATGCAACAGTATGCCGCAGCATACCGTAGCCCGCAGCAACATGCAGTCGTATGCCGCAGCCAACAAACACAGCAGCAGCACGCATCGGCGGTCAATGGCAACAGTAAAAGTCTGTGCCCGCAGCAGCAGCTTGTACACACAACAGAAAAATTCCCATGAGAAATGAAAGTTGAAAAATCATTCCATAAAAATAAAATCCTTCATATTTATAAATTATCATTCCAATGTTCGTCAAATTCTAAAATTTTCAATTCAATTTGATAAGTTCCCGTCTAAATATGAGCTTTCCCTTCCAACTACATCTATTTGTTCAAGATGGAATGAAAGTCTGAATGAGTTTATGAAATGTTTTAATTAGACTTTCATTCTACTACAACAAATATCGTCTAATTTAGATTGGATTAACCTATTTATGACTGAAAATCCTTACTTAGAATGGCAGTCCAATTAAAATATTTCATGAACTCATCCAGACTTTCATTCCATCGCTAGCATGAAGTTCAAATAAGAAGGGATACCTGATTCTTGAAAGAAAAGTTTTCAAGTAAGACGAAAATTTTTAAAATTTGAATGACATTTTTTAAGATGGAATGAAAATTTGGAATTTAGTATGTAATTTTACTCTAGAATGATTATTTAATTCTGGGAAATTTTTCTGTTGCAATACGCAGCCACCGCAACCGTATAGAGCAGTGTGCAGCAGTCATCCACACCATGCCCGTAGTACACAGCTATGGGCAGCAACGGGCATCTGTAGGCAGCGGTTAACAGGCAGGCTCCTCCGTCTAACAGGCCAAACAACGCATCATGCAGTAGGTAAGTCTTCTACAGATACAGGCAAGTATTTGTCAATTTTACTTCCTGTACACCACCACCAGGTACTACCTTTGCCCCTCTCCTGTTGTTCCCCTCTTCTTTCTGTCGTAGTACCCTACGTATGAATGCACCTGACCGTTTTCTCAACCAGATTAACAGCTGCAGACAGCCCGCTCCGTTGTCCCTCTTCACGTACTAAACCTGACCATGACTCAGGCCAAATCCTCATGATACTCCCCCCTTTCTCGTCTCAGTCCATATTGTTCCAAGCCTTTCTTGGCACCGCACAAGCTGGGATCGAGGTGCCTTCCTGAGTTGTTCTAGCCCTTTTGAACACAGCCTGGCCACTGCTCAGACGCGGTCGTGGGCACAAAACACAGCAGTCGCCAGCACAATGGTATACAAAGGCGGCCACTTCCTTGAGATGAGAAGACCTGCAGAACACCGGCACGGTCTTCCTCAAAACCCAGACAACGTTCCAAACTCCTCAGATGAAGCACTCCATCAACCGAAAACTACCATGCACCACCACCCATAGGACCAAGGAACTGCCCCTCTTTCGTCTTTCCCCTTGCTGCATAAAATTTCGCCGGTGCGTTGTAAGCCCACCGTGATTTGGCAACCTCGCGGCCACAGTTACAACTTGGCCAGGTAGGCATCGCCCTTTCCCTTCTACCCGCCTTCTATACTCCGTAGCACCCTTGAGCCCCTTACTACATCCGTCTGTTAACGGGGCCGGGTCTGCCTAACGTCGTCGGAGAGGCAAACAGCAAACCGCGCAAGGCAAACAACAGCCAAACAACAAGCACGGCTAAGGTGGCAGGGTAGGTAAGTCTACCCCTTCCTCTCAACTTCCCCTGTCGATTTCCCCTCCTGCACAGCCCGTACCCGACACGAGTTTGCGTCCAGATCCGCTACTCCTCATCCGATCCTACCCTCTCTCTCTCTCTCTCTCTCTCTCTCTCTCTCTCTCTCTCTCTCTCTCTCTGATTCTCCCTCGCACCTACCTTGATGTTATACCTGGCCTAACGCGCACAGACAAAAGAGAGAAAAAAAAAAAAAAAATGCGTAAAAAAAATAGGAATGAATCTTCCGCCAGAAAATGGGAAGATTCATCGCTATTTCCACAGTCACTGCCACTTCACGCTCGATCCGTTCTACACCGCGCAGCCCCTGCCACCGAGCTCGGCCAAACCACTATCCCATAGCCAAAACTAACATTGCCATCGTGCTTACAGCGCCCCAAACCCCCAACCTACTATCCTAGTTCGCTCTATCCTATTGAGAACCGAGTGGTTTCGACCGATTCCACTCTGCCATGGCCGTCGGGTCGACACCTTCGCGTGGCCCCCTTCCTCTACTGACCTCTATCCTACTAACCTATTGCCTGTCCTGAGCCCGGATTTGGGGTCGCCATTCTTCAAACCCCCCGACTCGACCCTTCTCTTGCTCGTTTTCGCTAGGAAACGAGTGAGATCTCCGCTTTTCTCACACAGCCATATCCGCCCTTCCGAAGCTCTCGCGCACCACCTTCTCTTGCTGATCCTAGATCTAACCAGCTAATCTCAGAACTAACTACAAACTCAGGGTCGCCCGCCCCGAAAACCTCCAGATAGCGGTTTACTTTATCCGAATTGGCTGAGAAGCGACCGAGATGTCCAAACACTCCTTCTCTCTTTCCGTCATGCCCGCCCGCCCGCTTCACTTCGCAGCTTCCAACACACTCCGCGTGCGCTGAATCTGCTTATGCCATTCGGTTCGCCCCAGACCAAGCCGCCGGGGTCACTCCTCACTCCTCTTGATCCTGTCAGCGGTGGAGAGCACTACGCCCTTCCTCTCCCCATCAGCTCCTCCGAATGCACTTGGCCCGAGCTTCGTCCGGGTTCACTCACCCTTTCCACTGCCGACTCTACCCATGCATACTTCTACGCCCACTCTGTTCCGTCTCGATACTCCCTAGCTCTCCCTCGCCAACTCACGCCCTTCTTCCTTTCGCTTGAACTATCGCAGCGCGTAGCATCGGCTCGTAGAGCGCCTGTTCGAAAACGGTCAAAGAGGAGGGCCGAAGTCATAAAAAACCAGCGGGGGGGGAGTGTCCCTCAATATATGCAGTCCGCCTTCGTCCATGGGCCACGCCAATCTTCTCTATATCGTTCCAGTCTTAACGGATGCCTCGACGGACCGGGCCAAAGGGGGACGGAGAAAAATAAAGATAAAATAACAAAAGAGAAATTACGACAACGGATATTTTGGGGGAAGGAACGGGCTATTGGCCTCTGGCCAATCCCACGGGTCGAATTCGTCGGCAGGCTGGTCGACAAAAGCTGAGGGGGATAGCCCTTGCGGGCCCTCAACCCCTCGGCCTTCTTCACGGCGTTCACGTTGCTTCGCTTCGCTGCCTGCTGGTCTCGATCTTTGTACCTCTACTGTGCGAGTCCAGAACCGTAACCTCTAGGGTTATGCCCAAGCCTGGTACCGATGCGCGCGGTATCCCGTATAAACAGCTGCTGCTCAGCCCCAAGGCCTAGGAAGTAGCCCGGGCCCCATTCCTACCTTTAACTAAGCGTGTCATCGTTAGGCCTCCGCATTGGCTTATCCTCTCTTATCATGACTACCTCGCACCCCACTTCGTACGTCGGTCTATCAGTGGTCAACAGTCCTGAGTAGATCCATGACTTTTAATTCTAGTAGCAACCAAAATCAGGCCGGCCACCTGAGCCGGCTACCCAATCAAATGGAGGAATCACCCGCGCGCCTTAATACTGCACGCCCACGCACGCTCTATCCTGGTCAACCATCCTATCAGGGTAACTCAACAGACGTAGCCGCGACTCGCGCGGTATACTTAGATTTTAAACTTACTCCCTGTTACTTGCAAAAACTAGGGCGGATACCCTTGTCAGGGTATTCGCATATTAAGCGACGTCCCCGTCGCTTCGCAAGATAAAAAAGTTATAGATCCATCCACCCTCCAAATGCTGACGAGAAAGGAACCAATCCGATTAGCCGACAGACTCAGGGTTGAGGCCTCCAACAATCCAAGCCCTTATAACTATATACCGTCAGAGCTCCAACCTGGGTCTCCATTGCCCTGACACTAGGGCGCCGGTGTACTGGACATACGTACTACAACATAAGTCTCAGCGGCCCCTCTTACCCGTCCTCTCCCCTCTGTCCTAGACAACCGCCGACTTCTCGTTAAGTGTCCTCGGTCTCTACCCTGCGAGCAGGACTTCGACCAAGGACGCGGACCCTAACCGACACCTTAGAAGGCACTTTCGCCTTCTTCCAACGATTCCCACAATCAAATATATATATGTATATATCTTACCTCAATATACATCACGCAGTCTAGTACAGGGAGGCTAGGTCTCCATCTTGGCCCACTGTAATCTGGGTGATCGTGCAAGATCTACTGTCCACCACATTTGTTAGTTCAGCGGTAGTGCCCTCGCAGGTTGCGCTGCGATAGGCTTTCTGATAAACATTCAATCAGGACTCAAAAAGACTTGACTCAACTCCTATCCCACGCCGGTCCGCAGGGGTAAAACCCTCCTAGGTGGACACACCCCCTTTTAAGTCTTTACTCCCTAGGCATGACGTAGGCCCGCTGTTCAGGTTGCGCCGACCAGCAACCGACACTAGGGGTTGCGCCCTAGTGATGCTAAACTTTACCGTTAGCTTGGTATTCTCATAAATGCCCCAAGATTAGCACAAGTGGCTGAACGGTGTGTCACAACAATACAGGCCTACTGCAGGACTACGCAGAGGTCTGTCACACAAAAAAGGTATTTACTAGTCCCCTGTGGGACACACAGAGAATCACGGTCACCTTTCTACATTCACAAACAAAAATCACCGCTAGCTACATAAGACCGTGACTGCCTTACTTGATGAGAGCAAGAAGCCACACATCCCAGTGACACCTCCTGAATAAAACCATTTGCGACCCTTCAAAAATTCCCAACAGTGGCCAAGCAACAACATGGTCTTTCTCGTCAGACTTTATCATTCAATACCAGCCTACCATGCCATCAAATCTATTACCCACCCTTTATATAAGGGACACTCTATAGGTCTCCCAGCCATCCCTCTCTCTCTAGGACGGACTTCCACATGACCTCTTATTAACACATCTTCCCCTCTCAGAAGATGAGTCTTCCAATAAACAAAAGACTGCCTCCTCACCAAAGGCACCTTTATCATAAAACAACTCAACTGAGAGACCAACTTATGGGTCCTCGTCACAACTCATACGATAAACATTTGGCATGGCAAGCATTTGAGTCTCAGGGACTCACAAATTCCTTAGGATTCTCACACTTTCACAGAGACAGACTGCACTTCCTATCCTTATACCTGGCCCTCTCACCTGCCCGTGGGCAGATCGCACAAGTATACCGAAGAGTAGGTAGTTCGCATTCATTCTCATTCACAAGGCACATACCACACAAGATGTCTCTCATACATCTTTCACACAAAACCATCAGGCATCAGGATAAAACCACACATGTGAGAGTGAGCGTGATCGTCACGTACAAAGGGTAATCTTACGTAGTACTCAACTCAGAAATACACTCAGGGATGAGATGTCTCACCCTAAAACATACAAGAATAATCTCGTCTCATGACCCATACAAAACAACTCATGTCACTCTGAATATAGTACGTGGTCAACTGTACAAGAAAGTCCTCAAAACAACTCAGAATTCTACTGTCACTTAGTGTACACACCCTATTTTACATGTTGTCCCCATCTGTACACTCAACGACATAGGCGTCTACCTGCCCAAGTAACAGCAAGGTCAATAGAGAAACATCTACCCCTACTTAGGTGAACCAGTCCCTACTCACTCATCTCCTCCTGGTTCTGCCTGTACAACTGAGCTCTACCTCCATCGGCAGATCGCTCTACTGCCCTACCCTGTCTATCATACATCTTCCCACCACTTTCCGAGACTTTTCCTTCAGCCAGATCCTTCAGAAACTTGGGACACTGCAAAGCCCTGTGCTCCCCCTTTGTGCAGAAGAAACAGGTTGGGTCAAATGACTTCCTCGGCCTCTTCTTCTTTCGCTGGGGCGCTGGCGATGATGGAGTCTCACTGGCCTCTCTGCCTAACTCATAGCTCTGAGGCCTGTCCATGGGTTCCTCAGGTCCAATCTCCAACTCTCGGGGACTAGGCTCTGGTCGTATCCCAATCCCTTCTGGCCCATACTCAGGAGTGTCCAATCTATGGGGCCTGCCCTCGATGATGTCTTCCCTCGCCCCTCCCATCTCACTCTCAGGAGTCTCCTCTATTCTAGGCTCTGGCGAAAATAGGCTCACACCCTCTTGCGTAGTGTGAACCGCCTCAAGTAGCACGTCCATAGACCCCTCTGTCGAGCCCTGGACTGGCTCGCCATTGGCTGCCGGTACTCCCTCCTCAACCGAAGGTGACATGGTAGAGTCAGCTGTTATCGTGGGTAGCATAGCAAGTTCCGTAGGGGCTCTGAACTCGAAGGCTTCCCTCTCTACTTCCCTCTTGGCCTTTGCCTCCTCAGGCTCCAGAATGACTCTCCCCATTGGTGCTTCTTGTTGAGGTTCAGCCGCGGGTGGTTGCTCTGGCACGCCGCTTCCCGGCTGCCCCTACTCTCCCTGCCTGCTGCTCTCTGCCCCATCCATGCCGCCTCGACACTGCTGCCTCAAATCCTGAATAATGGCGGCCTGACTAGCCACCATTGCCCTGAGTTCATGAACCTCCGCCTCGAAGGCCTCTAACCGCACCCCAAGGTCTACCTCCCTCATCTCTTTCCCTCTCAGATCTGTCTCCAACATCATGTATCTGTCGAAGGATGTCTTGGACAAGGAGCGGATCCTTCGATCCAAGTACCCGTCCGCATTCCTTGAGGTCTCGACTTCCGCCTTGCCTGGATCTGTTAAATCCTTGTCATGCTGGGCAAGGAATTTTTCCCACATCTCCTTGAGTCCATACGGCCTGTGGGGCGGTGGTGGATCTGGGAGAGCCCCTGCCTCTTCCCTGGCTCAGGCTCCTTTCGAGGAGGTTCTTGACTTGCACTGGCCTTGGCCTGACCTCGAGTACGGGCTGCCTGGGCCAGCCTCCCTTGTGGTGTAGGAGGTCTTGTCAACATTCCAGATCGAGGGCCTGACCCTATAGTGGCCACCCCAGGTCGCCCTGGCATGGACTCTGGGTCAAAATCATAGAGGAAGATCTTGGGGAGGTTAACCCTCCACTCCTGTATCTCTTCGCAGAGACCTACCAGCTTTCGTTGGTACCTCCCCACTTTGTCTAGCAGCTCTTCCATCTTCCCTAGCAGGACCGCCGCCGGTTCTACCCTTTCCTCTTCATCATCGTCTCCTGACTCGATGACTATGGGCTCTTTATTTATGTCCCCTGCCTGTAGCCTCTGAGTCACTTCCTCATCACTTCCCACTTCCTCTATTGCAATTGGTGGGTCCTCTCATTCCTTCCACAGCCTGAACGTGGCAGGATGTGGTTGTCGCGCTGCCAATCTTCGTTGGGCCTCCGCTCTTACTCCGCCAGCCTTCCTATCAATATACTTCCCAAACTGATCGTATATGTCTCCATCCATATTAGAATCGATCAGCCCATTTCTCTCATCTTCCCGCCTTGTGTTGCAGAACCGTATAGTGTGACCTTGCTTGTCACAATGCTGACATATAACGGTCCTCCAATTAAAGCGGGTTCTTCCGCCGCCCTGGTTCCCTTGGCTACCTTGATTTCCCTGACCCTTATAGCCTTCGTTACCCCACTGGCCTCCTCGGCCACCGCCGTTCCTACCGCGTCCTCTCCCACCGCCTCTCCCTCCATTCCCCTGATTCCCTTGGTCTTGATTACCACCAGCCGCCACACTACCCTGGGAACTTTGTGTAGGCGCGGGAGGTGGTACCGCAGGTTGAGTCTGGGCGGCGGGGTAGCTTGGAGGCGGCATACTTGTTTGGGGCCCCGCGTAGGGTATTACCGGTTCAAAAGGTGCCGGCCCTCCCCAAGGCACATATGTGTTGATTACGAGCCATGGCCACTGCCCGAACGGTGGAACTGCTGCTTGCTACGGACCCGTACTACTTGAAGGTGCCGACGTACTTGGAGATGCAGCTACCACTGCTTGGGGTACCTGCCCTTTCCCAGAACCTTGCCCCCCTTGTGCTAGATTGCACTGCTTGCGTTGCGCCTTCGTGAGGTGCGGAGGTACCGGCTCCTCTTCTTCCCACCCTTCCTGGGCAGCCTCCTCTACCACGGCTTCCTTGGCCTTTCCTTGGATTGTCGTCGTCACCTTCCTTTGTATTACCGAGTCTAACTCTGTTAGTACATCGGTGATAATCTTTTTCACTCTGGGTGTCCCGGACGCTGAGGCGTCCCTTTCTTTCCTTTTCTGCCTTAGTAGACGCACCTCGTGTTGCTCCACCTGGTCTAGGCTTCCATCCTCCACCCCTTTGTTGATAGTAGCCCAGGTGAGTTTCGCGTTTCCTCCCCCATGGCTCGTTAGCTCATAGGCGTCTGACACGGTGAGCAACCCCAGGAAGATGGCGCACTGCGCCTCCTTTGATATCCCGTGTACTTTTCTCGCCCTTTTCTTGAACTCCTGCAAGAATGCTCAAATGGTGGTGAAATCATCTTTGTTCATGGCCTCTAAATCTGTCGTGGTCAGCAGGCCGTTGCCCAGCCTGTATTTCCTTTGCATCCCTTCTCTGAACCTAGCCCAATTGCCATTGGCGTCGTCGACCACCTTCTGCACCTCCTGATGGTGCCCATGAAGTACATACTTCATGATCCGTTGGAACTTTACCGTATCCGTCAATCCCACCAGTGCTTGGTCAACCAAGTCCAGCCAGTCGGACACTCGTTCTCCTTTGAAGTGGAAGGTGTCAACTTTGGGGACATTACTTGGCATTTTCTCCCGCTTGCCCATCGCCTCGATGAGATCGTCGAGGGTCAGGACTTTTCCTGAACTGTCGCTTATGCCTCCCGACATTCTGGCAGTCTGCTCTTCACTTAACTTTCCTGTTACAAAAAGAGGTAAGAACCAAACTTCACTCCGTGCCTCAACCCATCGCTATCCCATCGAACTGACCACTTATCGCCTAGACACTTTAGACTCAGTCGACACTGCCATTCTCTTCATTCCCAGACTTACTCCCATAAAGTCTATTCTCACTATGAGTCTTCTGCAGATTCATTTTAGTCATCCATATAGCCATAAGATCCTTGTACAGTCCTACTTATAGACTTACTTCAGATCTTCCTATTCATGCCTGATTTTCTCCTTACTTTAACACCCGGATGTCGTTCCACCAGGGACAACGGCAGGCAATCTGTTATCCCCGACAACGGCGCCACCTATCGAGCGCGTCGGCTCGGCACTACTCAGGGGTAGCGCGGGACCCTCCCAGCCGCGTCACGCAGGAGTCGGATATTAATCCTCGTTGCGATACATACATGGAGCTTTCGCAAGCCGCTTCGGCCGAGTGCGCCAGCCATACCTCTCGCGAGCCCCTACGACAGGATAGGGACTACGCGAGGCACGACTTACCTCCACCTTACGGGAGCTGTCACCTCCCTTCGGTGGGTGTATCCCCGCCGAGCTACCAGTCCACAGTACGAAGGCTATTCAGCTGCAATCGCAGAGGTGGACCAGCCGAGGGCGTTTCTCGTTCGCTGTAGCATAGGGGGTACGAGCGGTACTACGCCTCTGTCGGACCCGCACGCGAACCGACATCTTGGGGGGTTGAGGTCCCAAGCGTGACTCGTCGCTGGTCGACTAGGACGCATCCCATATACCACGCGCACACCACTATAACATAGAAATAACGCACACACACACAACATACGCACGAAAACGACGCAACATAACCAACGCGATAACGCTCCTAGTCCCTCGGTAGCCTTCCCATAACTTTTTGACGCTGAAATCGGTTAGCCGTCACGTGCGAGACTTGGTATAAACCCGTGCGGACGCAGGGCCTTCTCATATCGATTTGCAATGCCAACGTATGCAAGCAGTCGTGAAGATGACGTACTATGTAGTACCCATAATCATGCGGCCCTGGGTAGTAATCGAGAGTCACCATCGACACTCAAGTGTCGGCTAACACGCGCCTCGAGGGGTTAATCTCTCGGCGCTAGACAACCGTCATGCGCGGCTGAAGACCACACACCCTCTTCTGCACCCTATGTAGAGTGGGTGGCACACAAGTCCTTACCTGTGGTGGCAGTCGTTTCTTACGACCCTGGAGATGAGCCCCACTCCCGGCCTGGACAAAAGTCAAGGGGTTTGACTTTGACGGCTGCCACGGACTATAACGTTCAACAATGATAAGTCTTAAAAAGCGAAGTATAGGACGAGGTCTCCCCGCCCCGGAATCATGACTTGGGTACCCCCATTTTTCTTTTGGTCGGCGACACGGCCTACACCACTGCCGGACACTTAGGCATACATATCAATCCATTGATCTCATAACTGTAGTTACTAGGACGGCGAAACGTCGTGCGCAAGACTTTGATATAAAGTTGCGCGGTTGCAGGTCTGTCCCATACCAACCAGCGATGCTAGTCATACGCGGTGATCGCAGTCTCGGCCTCCCGATATTGAATGGCTGAAGGAATATATCGTGAGGGGTTACCCCTCACAATATTGAACGGATGAAGAACATGCCGTTCAGCCTCCGCGACATCTTTGCCCTCTGGGTTGGGTGTCTCGTCGGGCAGGGCAGGTAGGCTCTGCGCGAGGGAAGGTTCCTTCTCTGCAGAGCCTAGGGCCTGGGGTGTCGTGGACAAGGACCTTGAATCCCGGCCCAGGACCAACGTCCGACTAGGAACTCAAAAGAAGTATACAATCAAGAGGCGGGGGCTTTCTGCCTACCTCACCCCTATTTAACCCTTAATACGCTGGCCCCTTGGGTCATGCGAACTTCCAATATAGGTACACACATATATATACATACAAGGGGGATAAGTATGTGACGATCACTTCTCACAATCACAGTCGGGCTCCTCACAACCAAATGTATAGGTATGATCGTAGACAGTCAAATCCAAAATCCGAACCATAGAACACACCTGCAATCACATCAAAAGTTCAACAAAGTCCACTCACTGCACGGAGTCAACTCCAACCAACCTCTATACTCATACCCCTCGCTTTAGCCATGCAAGCCCCCCAACCACAATTAAATACTCAGTACCTTTGTGAAATGGCCATTCAATAAAAGTCCGGATGAAACCTTAACAAAACAGAAAAATCACCAGGGCTAAAGCCTTTTTAGGTTGAATATTAAGAGTGAATTGGGGTTGAGTCGTAACCCGACCGATCGGCAAACGACCTATTATTAGCGATAACAGAAGGTCATCCTTGTAGGATCACGCTGAATCTAGCCCAAGTCCTGAATCAATCGATCAAGGAGACCTGTAACACAAAACAGACCAATCTCAAACTAAGTCTATAAGTTCATGGAAAACCATCTCCATATCACGATCTTACTCAAGTGAACCTTACTTAACTAAGCCTAAGTCTGTCTCTATACAGTACCTAAGCAAAGGTGGACCTTGACATAGTCTCCCCTACATACGTCACCACCTGTCGAAACATAATCTACTCCTCTAACTCCTCTAAATTATGAAAATTTCGGCAGCGCTTCCCGTAAAGAAAGTGCTATTCCAAAATTTATACAAAGTCAAATCCAGAATCTGAAATGGCTTTGACTTTCCCAGGTCCGATTTTGTTTAACTTCCTGAACTTAGCAGAAATTTGGGCAACACTTCCTTTAAAAAGGAAGACTATCCAGATTTATACTAAGTTAAAAAGTCAAAAAGAACTGGACCCTGGAAAATACAAAGTTTGACCAACTCTTTGGTTTGTTAGAAATTTCGGCAGCGCTTCCCGTAGGGAAAGTGGCTTGCCAAGATTTATACAAGACCAAAATATAATAAAAGATCCAGAAAATGCAGAATTTGATCTAAGTAAAAGAACTTAGCTCAGAAAATGCAGGAATTGAATCTAATTCCTATGACTCTAGCACGTGGCGAACAACTAAAGCAACTACCTATCAACTGAAACTCAAACTAGGTAGTGGCACCCCTCAATCACATGCATGCCAAACCACAAAGGTAAGCGCTCTCACCATCCCCAAGTCAATTTAGCAAACAATAGTTCGTAGTCCTTCAGTGATTTATTCCCTTATACCCAGCTTACCTAGGGCATAAGGCTAGACCACCTAAACTTATGAAACATGTCTAGCCCAACCAGGAAGTATACACAGACAAAGGGCACAACAATTTTTCTCTTCTTTGGGCATATGACCAGGCCTCCCTAGTCGCCCTGAACTGTTTAAGTATCCAAAGTTTATATCATTGTCTGCACTTAGTCTTTTGAGGTAGCATATAACTGAGTCGATCATTTTCAGTTCAAGACTCAGTCTGCCCCTTCGTACCCCAATTTTATTCTTAGTTAATACTCCCTTCAGTTGGTGATAAGCTATAGTCAGACCACCGAAACTTATGGAACCCTGTCTGACTAGCCTGTTCATGGATAATATAGTAATAAGATATAACAAAGTTATAGCCTTCTGGTTCCCGCATGTGCGAGGCGTTGGACCAAGACCACCCAAACTTATGGAACATGTCTTGGTCCTCTGTCTGGTTTAATTCTTCCAAAAGCCAAAACAAGAAGAGGCTAAGGTACCCAAACTTATGGACCATGCTCAGACCTCCTCGTTCAGAAACTAAAGAAACTGACAAAACCCCAAAGTAAACACGGCGACCAAGCCACCTAAACTTATGGAACTTGCTTGGTCCCTGAAAAACAATCACATTCAGCCCTCACAAGTCAGAGCAACCAGACCACCCAAACTTATGAAACATGTTTGGTTCTCCAGGCAATACAAAATAAAACACAGCACTGGGCCTTCCCAAACTTATGGAACAGGTCCAGCCTTTGGTTGACCCGGTCAAACTTAATGCAATACTGTCTTCCTCCCACCCTTCCCCCAGATGCAACCTCACAATCTGCTTTCAATCAGGCAAAGAAGCTGAAACTGATATTATACATGCGTTCTTTTCCTTAGTCTGGTTATATCTTAAAGGAGAAGTACAAATCATAGGGACAGGCATGCATACGTCAATCAAGCTACATGCAGGATAGGCAAACATGAGTGTAGTAGGTTGTACAGGTAAGGATGAATTACCTGATGGTTTCCTGCCTCGAGAACCTCGCCTAGGTTCCGGCAGAGCTCCCGCAATCGGTGGGACAACACCCCACAGAGTCTTGATGCTGACCCACGGGTTGCAATCCCGCCTGCCGCCTTCCTCTCGTAACCAACAGACTAGACTTAGAGTAAGAAGGGCAGATCGAGAAGGTTTTGAGACTCTCAGATCCAAGAAGGGTGCACCTCAGACTCACGAGAGAGGGCCTTGTTATCTTTAGTCGCGTGAGGGCCCCGCAATGGCGACCAACTGATAGCTTGGCCAACCACTGAAGTCAAACTGTCGGAATCAACCCCCTGGCGACCCCCTAACTCGCAGCACCAACCCCCTACTTGTCCAGCCTGACCAGCTCCCCAAGTCACACCACCTCTCCTCGGCTTAATCGCGGCTGTATAGCAGTCGGAATCAGTCAACAGCGGCAAGCACCAGCAGCAGCGATGCTCAATGGCAGTCAACACCAACAGCAGCAATCACCAACAGTCACCAGCAGCAGCGACAATTATCAACAGTCATCGGCAGCTTGCATACAGCGGTGGCCAGCAGCAAGGCAACAATCAACAGCAGTCACAGCAGCATGCAACAGTATGCCGCAGCATACCGTAGCCCGCAACAACATGCAGTCATATGCCGCAGCCAACAAGCACAGCAGCAGCACGCAGCGGCGGTCAATGGCAACAGTAACAGTCTGTGCCCATCTCGTAGCAGCAGCTTGTGCACAATACGCAGCCACCGCAGCCGTATAGAGCAGTGTGCAACAGTCATCCACAGCATGCCCGTAGTACGCAGCTGTGGGCAGCAGTGGGCATCTATAGGCAACGGTTAACAGGCAGGCTCCTCCGTCCAACAGGCCGAACAACGCATCATGCAGTAGGTAAGTCTTCCACAGATACAGGCAAGTATTTGTCAATTTTACTTCCTGTACACCACCACCAGGTACTACCTTTGCCCCTCTCCTGTTGTTCCCCTCTTCTCTCTGCCGTAGTACCCTATGTATGAATGCACCTGACCGTTTTCTCAACCCGATTAACAGCTGCAGACAGCCCGCTCCGTTCTCCCTCTTCACGTACTAAACCCGGTCATGACTCAGGGCAAATCCTCATGATACTCCCCCGTTTCTCGTCTCAGTCCATACTGTTCCAACCCTTTCCTGGCACCGCACAAGCTGGGATCGAAGTGCCTTCCCGAGCTGTTCTAGCCCTTTTGAACACAGCCTGGCCACAGCTCAGACGCGGTCGTGGGCACAAAACACAGCAGTCGCCAGCACAATGGTATACAAAGGCAGCCACTTCCTTGAGACGAGAAGACCAGCAGAACACCGACACGGTCTTCCTCCTCAAAACCCAGACAACATCCCGAACTCCTCAGACGAAGCACTCCATCAACCAAAAACTACCATGCACTACCACCCATAGGACCAAGGAACAGCCCCACTTTCGTTTTCCCCCTTGGTGCATAAAATTTTGCAGGTGCGTTGTAAGCCCACCGTGATTTCGCAACCTCGCGGCCACAGTTACAACTTGGCCAGGTGGGCATCGCCCTTTCCCTTCTGTCCGCCTTCTATACTCGGTAGCACCTTTGAGCCCCTTACTACATCCGTCTGTTAACGGGGCCGGGTCTGCCTAAAGTCGTCGGAGAGGCAAACAGCAGACCGAGCAAGGCAAACAACAGCCAAACAACAATCACGGCTAAGGTGGCAGGGCAGGTAAGTCTACACCTTCCTCTCAACTTCCCCTGTCGATTTCCCCTCCTGCGCAGCCCGTACCTGGCACGATTTTGCGTCCAGATCCGCTACTCCTCATCCGACCCTACCCTCTCTCTCTCTCTCTCTGATTCTCCCCCGCACCTACCTTGATGCCATACCAGGCCTAACGCGCACATACAGAAGAGAGAAAAAAAAGAAAAAGAATGCGTAAAAAAAATAGGAATGAATCTTCCGCCAGAAAATGGAAAGATTCATCGCTATTTCCACAGTCACTGCCGCTTCACGCTCGACCCGTTCTACACCGCGCAGCCCCTATCACCGAGCTCAGCCGAACCACTATCCCATAGCCAAAACTAACATTGCCATCGTGCTTACAGCGCCCCAAACCCCCAACCTACTATCCTAGTTCGCTCTATCCTGTTGAGAACCGAGTGGTTTCGACAGATTCCACTCTGCCATAGTCGTCGGGTCGACACCCTCGCGCGGCCCCCTTCCTCTACTGGCCTCTATCCTACTAACCTACTGCCTGTCCTAAGCCCGGATTCGGGGTCGCCATTCTTCAAACCCCCTGACTCGACCCTTCTCTTGCTCGTTTTCGCCAAGTAACGAGTGAGATCTCCGCTTTTCTCACACAGCCATATCCGCCCTTCCGAAGCTCCCGCACACCACCTTCTCTTGCTGATCCTAGATCTAACCAGCTAATCTCAGAACTAACTACAAACTCGGGGTCGCCCGCCCCGAAAACCTCCAGATAGCAGTTTAGTTTATGTGAATCGACCGAGAAGCGACCGAGATGTCCAAACACTCCTTCTCTCTTTCCGCCATGCCCGCGCGCCCGCTTCACTTCGCAGCTTCCAACACACTCCGCGTGCGCTGAATCTGCTTATGCCATTGGGTTCGCCCCGGACCAAGCCCCCGGGGTCACTTCTCACTCCTCTCGATCCTGTCAGCGGTGGAGAGCACTACGCCCTTCCTCTCCCCGTCAACTCCTCCGAATGCACTTGGCCCGAGCTCCGTCCGGGTTCACACACCCTTTCCACCGTCGACTCTTCCCATCCATACTTCTACGCTTAATTTGTTCCGTCTCGATACTCCCTAGCTCTCCCTCGCCAACTCACGCCCTTCTTCCTTCCGCTTGAACTATCGCAGCGCGTAGCATCGGCTCGTAGAGCGTCTGTTTGAAAACGGTCAAAGAGGAGGGCCGAAGTCATAAAAAAACAGTGGGGGGGGGGAGTGTCCCTCAATATATGCAGTCCGCCTTCGTCCATGGGCCACGCGAATCTTCTCTATATCGTTCCAGTCTTAACGGATGTCCTGCCGGACCGGGCCAAAGGGGGACAGAGAAAAATCAAGATAAAATAACAAAAGGAAAATTAGGACAACGGATATTTTGGGGGAAGGAACGGGCTATTGGCCTCTGGCCAATCCCGCGGGTCGAATTCGTCGGCAGGCTGGTCGGCAAAAGCTAAGGGGGATAGCCCCGACGGGCCCTCAACCCCCCGACCTTCTTCACGCTGCTCCGCTGCTTCGCTCCATTGCCTGCTGGTCTCAATCCCCGTTCCTCTACCGTGCGAGTCCAGTGCCGTAACCTATAGGGCTATGCACAAGCTTGGTACTGATGCGCGCGGTATCCTGTATAAAGAGGTGTTGCTCATCCCCAAGGCCTAGGAAATAGCCCGGGCCCCATTCCTACCTTTAACTAAGCGTGCCGTCGTTAGGCCTCCGCATTGGCTTATCCTCTCTTCAAGCTGTCATGACTACCTCGCACCCCACTTCGTACGTCGGTCTATTAGTGGTCAACAGTCCTGAGTAGATCCAGGACTTTTAATCCTAGTAGCAACCAAAATCAGGTCGGCCACCTGAGACGGCTACCCAATCAAATGGAGGAATCACCCGCGCGCCTTAGGACTGCGCGCCCACTCACACTCTATCCTGGTCAACTATCCTATCAGGGTAACTCAACAGACGTAGCCGCGACTCGCGCGGTGTACTTAGACTTTCAACTTACTCCCTGTTACTTGCAAAAACTAGGGCGGATACCCTTGTAAGGGTATTCGCACCGACAGCGTGGGAATTACATCGGGCGGTGTATCGATCAGTGGTGTTGGGCATATTCCGGTTTGCCGTGGGGTACGACGATCACAATATCGTTGAGAATATACGCGTGTACTACCACGTCATCTCACGACCCAATCCAGAGGAGAAGGAGGGCACAGTGGCACTGTATCCATTCGGGGAAATCCGAACGAGTAGGCCGGGACTATTGGACCTCATCCATCTTGAGCCGCTATCTATTGCGCAAGTGATCGTCAGTGAAGAAGAAGACCTCCAATTCCGACTGCGAACTGCATCAGCTCCACGGCGATCGTACCACGCGGTAGTTATACCGGACTATATCGCACGAGAGGGAGAAAAGGTGGTTAGCATCGTTGATGGAAAGTCGTTGCGGCCTCCCTCATTCTATCCCAAGTCGGTAGCCCCGAAGACACTCGGGAAGATGCCCAAGAAGAGACATCGCCAGCCATTGCTGGAGGCAGGGAACCGAGTGCGACCCGAGGAAGAAGTGGTCCAGCCTAGGCCAGTGCAGAAGCCCGACCCCGTTTCAGGGAGCAAGGCGACCCCGATCGAAGGACTTCCGCTGGGAGAGAGAGCCTGGACCGGCAGATTCAGGATACACAAGCTCAATCCGGAGTCGGCACCCCCGCCACCACTGCTTCCAGATCTTAATCTTGATGGAGTCGGACCATCAGCACCAGGAGGAGGAGTGGGAGGAGTACCATACCCCGCACCCAGACCCCCCATCCTCGCAGGACCTTTCCGCTTCCGCCAGCCACCCCGGCGTGCCCCGGTCATTGACCTTAGTAGTTTTTGTGAGTCATACGGTCCACCCGACGAATGTCGAGTTCATGGTGGAGCCTGCAACAACCAGGCTCGAGGCGATGAAGGGGTCTAGGCCCTGATCCTGCATGGGAGCCATATCTGGAGCCGCCCTTTGAAGAATGTGTAGCGGCCAGGTTAGCAGGGATGCTCATTTACGAGGCCGGTCAATGGTCGAACGTAACGTACCACATCCTCGTCATCGTGGTGCTCAAGAGGGAACGAAGGTCGTATACCGAGAACCATCCCGTGATGATGGGTGTTGGGAATCGCACGGTGCGACGCAGGGTTGTACGGGCCATTGTGGATTTGGTGCCACATGTTCTGTCACACGTACAGGGGGCCTTTCACTACCCCTCCTTCGTTCAACACTACTTCAACGAAGTGGAAGCGTCGACGAAGTCGACCGCGCTGGCAGTCTTTCTTCCTTCTCTTCCTCCCAGTCTTAATCCCGAGATCGACCATTTCCTCTGAGCTTCTTCTTCTTTTGTTCTTAATTAGAAAGGTCGCGCGACAAAAACCCGCTGTGTATACTACAAAAAAAAGTAATAATAATAATATTAAAAAAAATCAGTCGCGTACCGATCGGCTATGTATCACCCGCGGTTATGACCGTCGGCCATTTAACCGCACGCGGTCGGCATCCCCACCACAGCGGGCGACCGCCCGCGGCCAAGTGCGGTCGGAAAACCCCGACATTTTTAAATCCTAGGATAATAGGCCAAAAAACAAAAAACAATTATGGGTTTGTAGGTTTTTGTGCGCTCTACAACCGTATATTTTTAGTTTTATTTTTTGACTTTTTATTTAAAAAAAATAAAAAACAGAAATCCCTCAGGCAGAAGTTCTTCACTTTTAATATTCTTTTAGTTAGAAAAATAAAGGATTTTGTTTATTTTTTATCTCAAATTTGGTAACGAATTGTGATATGACCCCAAGGGAAAAGTTGTTCAGTTTATTTTTTGGCATAGCATATAGTTTTTTCAAATTTTGCTGATTTTTTTTTTTTTTTTTTTTTTTTTCATGACCGCGGCCTCGCGGCCAAGACCGAGGGGGATTCATAGCCAATCGGCCCAGTTGACGATGAAGTGGCCACCCGATCGGGTGTACAACAGGAAAGCAGACCCACAACGATGTGGGATGGTTCGAAGTAGAATAGGCGATGGACTAAGCCAGTTGGTGAAGAAGTGGCCGCCCGGATCCTCAAAGTAATTAGGACATTTATACAGCAGTCACGAGACTAGTATATTTTCGGAACCCCCTGCACATCACAAATGTGATAAGCCAGGATACGTACTCGGCGGCTTCCCGTACCCTTCAGGGAAAAATCCCACGTAGAGCCCCGAAGCACGGATCCAACATAATAGGGGAAAAAAAATGGGGCTTCATTTCTTTTCTTTCTTCTTTTTTTTCTTTTTTTTTTATGAAAAGAGGGACGAAGTAGAAAATTTAATTCGGGTCTCGTGTGGCCGGTAAGCGGCTACGTTAGGAAATTCAAGCAACAGTTGGGAATTAGTGGGAGTAGGAATTTTGAATTTTTGCGCGCGCGGCTGTTTTTTCTTTTTGAATCTTTCCGTGTCGCGTAAACCCGTTCTCCCGCTCTGCATCCCCGCGGCATCTTCCTTTCTTGCTGCGCATTCCCTTCCTGCATGCCTCTTCATCTTCCCTCTAGGCGAAGTCTGATCCCCTCCTTCTCCTTTCCCTGCGAACGATTGGTTGTCTGATCGGGTTGATCGGGGCAATGTGGTGGTAGCGGGAACCGCTCCCCACGTGGACGACCACCCCAATCACGCAGATCATCCAACTCGCCTCCTTCGATCCCTCTGGAATCTCTGCCTTTCTTTTGTCCCGCTCATCTACACCCCGTGCTTCTCGCAGCCTCCCCGCCGCCTTCCACGCTATAAATTCTCCCAGTCCCTTCTTCTCCTCTTCTTTGATCTTGGTTGCAAGTTGCGCGAGCTATGCGCGAAACCCGCGGCGCCGGAAAGGCTCGACGTGCCCTGTGATGGGCGGAGTGATGGCGGGTGGCGGAGCTAGCGATAGACTTGGGGTAAGGCAATCAAAGGGACTGAGCGGTGGTGGAGATTAGACGCCGGCAGCGGTAGGGCCTTGTGGCTATGGTTGTCGGGGGTTGGGCCCTGAGCGACCATTTGTGAGAATTTTGTAGACTACAAACTTGTTTTTCTCCATTGCTGCTTTGTCCTCGTGTGATGTGTGCAAGGTCCCAATGTGTGGGTAGTCAGTTGTATGCATTCTCGGGCGTGAAAGTCTATGGATGATTGGATGCTTCCTTGTTCGGAAGGCTCTATCAGTAGGCATGTGCGTATGCGCCCCCAGGTCTGATAATAGGAAGTATCGAGCGTCGATTGCCTACATGAGTCCTACATGAGTACATGCGTGCGTCGGTCCTTCCTCCCTTCCTTCGCCCTTAACCCAAGCGGGCGTGTGGGACCCGCGCCAACCACCTTCCTCTCTTTTTCTCTCTCTCTCCCTCTCTCTCTATCTCTCTCTCTTCGTACGCAGGTCGGGATCCCCGACACCGTGTTCGGGTTGATATCCACAGAGAAACAAAGAGAGAGAGAGAGGGAGAGAGCTAGGCGTATCCTTTTTGGTGGTATTCGTTGATCTTTGCATGAAGTCGGGTCTCGTCTCGACGGACGGGAGCGCGAACCGTGACCCGAGCTCAAACTTCGTCCCAGAACGTCGCAGCGCGCTTCCGCCCTTCCTGATCGCAGATGACGATGGCGTATACTGCGATGCGGACGTGCGGAGCATATCGCGGTGCACTGAGCCGATCCATCTTTACAACCCCACTCGGGCGTGCCACATAGGAGGGAATGGGTTCGTGCGGATTGAGCGGTTTTCTTCCCCTCCTTTAATCCTGGCATACACCGACCTCACGATGTTGCCCTGGTCAGCTGTGCACGCAACGTGGCAGCCACGGCTTAATTGCCATTGGTGTCGCCAAGGAAACTCGTGCTCGTGGAGATGGTTAGTCCTGGGGTACGAAGGGCCCGTCCGATTCCCCGAACTCTCCTGCAACGCGGGTGCGCTCCCCGCCCGTTTTCGAACCTGGGTTCCATCGACCTGTGTGACCCCAGACAGCCCCGTGCCGTGCCGATAGTACGAACTCAACGAGTCGGACGCCGAACCCTGAACCCGATTTCGGGGCCTCCGCCCCCAAATGCAGGACGAACCAGGCGCCTCGGGGAATGAAACCCAATTCCAGTCGGCTTCTTTTCTCTTCTAGCCCTCTCCTCTCCTTTTCTTTTCTTTTCTCTGAAGTAACGACGGTCGGGCGGTAGGGCACCGCTCTATCGTTATTCGCCCCCGACGACAGCTCAAACCCCCGTCTAGGCACCTCGGCCTGAAGCAAGAGTCCCCTGTTTCGACCGGGTGGCTCAACCCCAACGACCAAAAATCCTCGGCCACACCCCTAACAACTCTAATCGGCGTCTTGACGTACGGAGCGCTGCAGGGCGTGAGGTTGCGCATCACAAGCTTACTTCTTAAAGAGAAAAAAAAAAAAAATTTGGGATTTTTTAACTATTTTTTTGCCCTTTCGGAAAGCCAAAGAGGGCCAGGCTGTGAGTGATTATGATTTAGATATATATACGGGTTCAGCCTCCTGATGAGTCAGAGAAACTCCGAGAAAACAGTTTGTCACAGCCCCTCGTTTGTTGTGCTCTTCTCCCTCTCTGCCTACGGCTTACCGGACAGCTCTGTTTGACGATATATATATATCATGGCAATTGGCCAGATGTCTGGACCAGAATCCAGACGGTCCGGATGTCTGGGTATGGGTCCCGTGCCTGGTTCGATAGGTCTGGATTGGGCCCAATTTTGAAAAATTCGAATTTTTTTGGGGGGCAACCTGGGACGTTTTTCGGGTCCTAGGCCGCCCCTAAAAAATGCCCCTGGTATTTTTTTGCCCTCTCAGGGTCTACTGGACGCCGCCAGAGGCTTCCAACAGCTCCCTCTACTGTTGTACTACGCTGGTAGTTCATCAGATACGGATGAGTCCGATTCCGAAAATGAAGCATTGCCTGCAAAGTGCCACAGAACATCAAGCTAGAGAGAGAGAGAGAGAGAGAGAGAGAGAGAGAGAGAGAGAGAGATCTGTACTTACGCTGTCTCTTATACACATCTAGATGTGTATAAGAGACAGGAGAGAGAGAGAGAGAGAGAGAGAGAGAGAGAGAGAGAGAGATGGTTTTGGCCAGATCTGAGATTCCGTCTTAGATCTGGTGCTGACCAGATCTAAGATCTGTTCTTAGTACTTCTTACGCAGATCTAAATAACTTAGCAGTCTAAATTTTCAATTTTTATATGAATATGAATATGAATTATGCAAGGAAAATGACCAATGGCGAGATGACAATGTCCAGAATGCACAATCACATTGAAGGCCAGATAGTATCACAGTGTCCAGAAAGCAAAAATGCAGCAATATAACAGCAATGAAGAATCGTAACACTGAAAACCAATGCCAATGAGAGTTTGCTCTCGCCACCACCAACATGAGTGTCCAGGCCCTATCTCCCTACTTGCCGCTCGGCCCTCAGCCTACTTCCTACACAGCTACAATCTGCCTACTAATTGACAATGCAACAGTTGACGTCAGCAGCCCACAAAATACTTGAAGACGCCCAATGCTGACCATCGCCAATACCAGGTATGTGCCCTCACATCATCATCATCATCATCCTTCTCTCTCTCCTTTGACTTACTCCCATATCTTCCCTTTGTACACCCGAAGACCACCCATGCGCCTCACTGTGCAACCAAGCCGTCAGCCAGCTATGGAGGCTGGGCTATGACGCTGCCCTCAGCAGCACCCTGCTTCCACATACGACTGCACGTGCACAGCACCTTGCTCCAGCACTAGCAGCCAGCACACGAGCAGAAGCTCCAGCAGCGCTGCCGCCAGCCAGCAAGTGCTTGAATGCCTCGCCAGGCAGCGAGCTCTTTCCTATATGGAAAGAACCTACCTTTCTCGGCGGCCTGGCTGGCCTGGGCCTCTGCCCAGAAGCTTCCGGTAGGTCCCAAGAGGCTGTGCCTCCAATGCTGCTGTTGGGCCTCCGTTTGGTTGGGCCTCCCAACTGCCTGTGTATGAGGCTGTGATTCTCGCCCAGGGCCTGCATTTTTGGAAAGGCCTGGAAAGTCGTGGAATGTCTCGCTGCTCGGCCTGTGTTTCCCTCAACCAACTGGCGCGACGAAACTGCCTGGACCCCAAATACGAAATTGACAGCTTAGGGCCTCTCGTGATTTGTTAGGCCCGCCTTCACTTAGGGCGGGCACATCTATAGCAAGGGCCCCTCAGACCTGCCGAGGACCCAGATCCTCGCATTTCCTCCTCCTTTACTTTGATAGTCCTCTGAGAAGTCTTCTATGCTGCAGGCATCTTCCCCTTGAGTTCTCTTTCATAACCTGCAATAACTTGAGGTGCAGTTCTCATGAGTTTTTCTCTAGTGAACCACCGATCTTCATTGGGATCCAGATGATGTCTGAATTTGACACGGTATTGCATTCTTGGCTTAGGAGGGCGGCCTCTGCCCGGTGGTCGGGGTACTGGCATCACTCGATGCTCCACTTCACCATTCATGGTTGGGGGCAGCATTGACCGTCAGGAAGGAGACTGTGCAGACTCTGCGAAAGGTGTCAGCTTTGATCCGTGAAAAACTGGATGTGTACGTAGATGAGGTAGGACGTGAATCACATAAGAAGGTCCGTTTACCTGATCCCCCACTATGTCTAGGACCTCCCAGGCTATGAAACACCCGCGGACGCGTCGGCGGGGCCGAGCTCGAAGGGCGGACGTATTCACGGCCGTCTCCGCGGCCTCCCGGGTCCGCGCCACGGACCCGATTTTACCAGATTTTTCATGAATTAAATGATAGGCCAAAAAAATATATATATATATATAGGGTTGTAGGAAATTTTACGCCCTACAACCCCATATTTTTGTTTTTGGAATCCAACTTTGTTTAGGATTTTTTAAAAATGAAAAACTATATTTGATTTAAAGAAAATTATAAATAAAAAAATATAAAGAAACGCAGGAATTTTTTTTTGTCATTTTTTATAATGAGATACATGGTCCCTGAGTTTACCTGTATTTTTTTTAGAAATGAATATGTGTATTTTGCAGGGGTATGAGGTGTTT
>BFEA01000308.1:754417-765045 GCA_003427395.1 Chara braunii | reverse complement strand
TTTTAACCACGACTCCCAAGCCTCTTCACCTTCACTACCTACCTACCACTACTCCCAAGCCCGTACAGGGGACCCCTGCAAGCATTACACACGGACATTCCCACTTAAACCACAAGTACCTGGCCCGGCTATTGATGCTGAGCCAGGAAACGCCCTGCGCGCCAAGTTTTGTCGAGCCGCCGCCGCGTCGTTTCGTCTCTCTTTTAGCTGGCGCCTCCAGCCATTGTGGTCCGGTAGGCCGAAGCACATCAGTCGCGGCGCCCGGCCAATGTATGGGCCAAGTACTGGTGGTTTTAAGTACTGAGCAATAGGAATTTCCAAATTCTAACGAAACTCGGCTGTGCAATATGAATTCAAATTCTCATGAAACCCAGCCCATGTGGCGGCATGGCACACCCATGAACTGTCGGCGAAAGGACCTGAGATCGCATCCTGATGGACACAGGGCGTCCCCGCACGGGACACGAAACGACAAACGAGTGGATCTTGCTGCAGAAAATGGCCAGGTTCATGGGTTTGCTATAAATAGTAACGAGTGTTTTTTGCCACCGGTTTGCTATGAATAGTAACGAGTGTTTTTTGCCACCTTTCGTGGGCAGATGCACTCGTTTCCTTTTAGTTTCCTGTACCGTGCAGCGAGACCCACAGTTGAGCAGAACTCAAAACTCTTTTCCATGGGGCTGCTCAGTCTGATGAGCTGATATTTCAGTGCCATAGTCCTCTCAGAACTTCGGGAAAAAAAAAACACGAGGGAAAAAACATCCAACAAACTGAAACGCAGTGTCGCGTGTACATCTGAGAGAGAGATGGCTGTCTAGAAATGTGCACTTAGGCTGGGACCCCACTGCAGTGCGGATGGAAAAGACTTTTGGCCACGAAAAGAGCGCAAGTCATTTTGGAAAGTTGGAAAGTATTTTTTTCCGGGACCCCATCGCAGAGTACGTTTCGCGGCAAAGCGTTTTTTTCTTTTTCCATAAGACGAAAGGTCCATGGGTAGTGGCCGAAAAAGGGAAGTGCTGGGGTGTCCAGTAGGCTGTGGCTGGACCTGAGGAACCGGCCGTGGCGTGGGTTGTGGGTGACACAGGGCAGACGATGCATGGGCAGACACTCGATGGTCCCACAATGGCAGCACCTGACCTTGGAAAAGTTAACAAAGGCACCCACGGCCATCCTCCGCTTTCGGCACAATTTCACGGCATAATTTTCTCCCGTCAGCCCTTTTCCAGACCGTAGACGATGTGAAAACATCAACACACCATCTTCCAGGCCACAAAATGCGGGCTGTGGGGTCCCGGAAAACAGTCTTTGGAAGACATTTCCGCTTTAAATTTCCAGAACATTTTCGGCGGGGTGTAGAGCCCCGGAAACATTTCCGCGACAAAATGAACTTCCCAGTAGACCACGGCTAGATGCGCCCGCGACAATTTTGTCTTTTTCACATTTTGTGTGGCAAGGCCCTATGCAGTAAAGGACATACATGCAGCATCTCTGGGTACAGCGCCCTGTTGCTGAGCAAATGTCACAATGGTCGCAAAATCTGAACTTAACTTTATATCCGCAGTGGTGATGTTCGGTACGCGGGCCCATAACTCCATGCTTTCGGGTACTATAGTAAAACAGGCCTGGCGGGGGAGCCTGCGCTTGAACAACCTAATCACCCGGCTTCCACGGCATGCCAGCTTTGCCGACCGCCAGCGGCGCACTTTTTCCTTTTTCAGCCTCTGGTGCCACCAGCCTTCCACGGCGTGCCAAGCTTTGCCGAACCGCCAGGGGCACACTTTTTCCTTTTTCAGCCTCTGGTGCCACCAGCCATTGTTGGCCCTGTAGCCCCAAGCCGCCATGAAAGGTTTTCCCACAAGGTTGGCGCCGTGTACTGGTTGGCGCCATGAAAGGTTTTCCCACAAGGTTGGCGCCGTGTACTGAGCAAGTTTTCCCACAAGGTAAACCGCAGGCAGAGAGAGAGAAGAGGACAACAAACGAGAGGCTGTGACAAATATATATATATACTCCGTGATTGAAGGAGGGCTCCACCCAATGAGATGATTGCACAACAGCAAGCAAAATACTGAAAATCTTCTATCCAGTGGGCGTATGGCCGATCCCACCCTCTTTTGGGGTTGGCCATACCCCCAACGGATTGGAAAGCTTTTGGCGGGAAGCTTCCTTTTCACGGGCATGCCCAGTGTTAAGGAGAGGAGGAGGGGAACAAAGATCTCCTTACTTTTTAGGGTAAATTAAATACATGTAAAATACTGACCGTGGGATCACTCACGAGTACTGCACGGCAGGATTTGGGTCACTCGACGGCCACACAAACTCTTTTCCATCCTATCCCGTTGCTAGTGGGACCATGCTCCTGGGGCCGGTCAATTCGATGATGACCCCTCAAGGCCGTCTCCTTTGAAAGAGAAAAACGAAGAAACAAAAAAAAGAAAAAAAACAAAGGATCAATGTATAGTAAGTATTTACGTAATGTAGATTCAAAAATAACCTACAAAAGACATGCTACACAAAAATTCGGCGTCTTGTTAAAAAATATTTTTTTAAAAATTGGAGCGATACAGAGAAGACATTAGCATGGCCCCTGCGCAAGGATGATACGCAAAGACCGAGGAAAAAAAAAAAAAAAATCGAAATAAAAACTCGAAATTCCTGATGAAGCGCTCATAAACCCTCAAAAACCGGAGGGCAAAACTTACCGATTCCTGCACGGAGGCAAAAAAARAAGGGKGAAMAAAAAAAAAAAAAAAAAAAAAAAGGGAATTACCATGGTAATCGATCTGCCGTTAACCTCTTTCGAAAACCAACGAAGTCCGCCAATTGTGAAGTAAAATCCAGTACTTCTATTGATCGTTATATTTTATTTATTTATTAATTCCTTTCAAAATTTTCCAGTTAATTTTATGCGTTTGTCGTTTATTCTCACCGACCACCGCACAAAATCACTTCGTATCCCATCTTCTGTTCGATGTTTGACACGTCAGCAGCAGAGAAACAACCAATCACGACGACGGATGTGGAAGGCGCTTGCAATCACCGCGATCGCGATCCATCGAACACTTTCCTTTTCAGGAAATGTGAAAACGGACGCATCCATGAGAGTCACGACGTCAACAGCTCAACTATTTAAACACTCTTCTTCTCTTGCACCAGCTACGGGGATGACCGCCAGTCACAACGACACGTGTCACACTGCATCGCGCGCGCCAACGCGCGCACACGTGGCACTACCTGCACGACAAAAAATCGACTGCACCAACCAATCCCCAGAGAGAGTCGCGGTTAAAAACTTTGATCCTCACACTCCCCGATCCGGATATTCACACCTACCCACCGAACATCAGGTCTCGCACGGCTAGCACCTCATGATTTTGTCAATCCCCGACCTTCCCCCTCCCCACCCTCCCGCCGCCTCCCTTCCCCCACTTCACCTCTAATTCTTCCGAGAGTCCCATCCCGACGAGACTTCGAGACGACATTGCAAGTAGCATTAACGAGTCATCCAAAAGCGCGCCAAAACATTCCTCTTCTAGCGCAGATAGGCGAAAGTGTGCTCCCTCGGTCTCATCATCTGCACCTATCGTACAAACATTAACCTTAAAAATGTTCGGCCGCTCACCTCATTGCCGCCATCACCTTCGAGTCATCGCCATCGCTGTTATGATCGTCCTCCCTCTGCCTACTAGCCCTACATCCACCTCATCAGAGTAGAGTGCATGCGGGCCCCGTTCCCTCCAGACCACCTCCAATCAATCACTTCGCCAATCAATCACTTTCCCGATCAATCACTTGGCCAATCAATCACTTTGCCAATCAATCACTTTGCCAATCAATCATGTTGTTAATCAATCAAAATTTGTGGACGATACTCTTTCAGAAGAGCCGCCAATCAATCACTTCGCCAGTCAATCACGTTGTCAATCAATCAAGATTCGTGGACGATACTCTTTACAGAAGAGCCGCCAAACACAAAACAAAATGAAAACCACAACCGCCCAATCGCCAGATCCACAGCCAATCCTGAGTAATCCACTTCATCCAACGTGCCGTTCCGTCCGTTCCGTTACGCCAAAATGAGCAAAAGTCTCTCTTAGGGGACCGTCCCGACGGGCGTAGCTCAGTTGGTAAACTCTGGAACTGTGGAAATACAGACCCCTAGTTCGAATCCAGATGCAATAAGATGGAAGGCTGTCTCTTATACACATCTAGATGTGTATAAGAGACAGGTATTTGAGTGCTGAGTAGACGATCATTCTGATTAGTCATCATCTATCTCTATTTCAGGACCTCAATCATCCACTCTATCAACCTGAATCATCCTNCCCCCCCCTCCTCTTAGGGAACCATTATTACTAGATGGGCCTAGACCATCAAGTCTTCAGGCCCCTCAAAATGTACCTTGTATGGCAGATCGACGCCTTAAACATGCGTAAGAAACCCTTACCACCCTCTCTCTCTCTCTCTCTCTCTCGCTCGCTCGCTCCCTTTTGGTTTTCATCTTCTACCGACTCTAATCGTTAAGACTTCGTATCAACGAATAATGTCCTTCACGGAATTTATCGAACTTTAAAAAAAGAACTTCTATAAAAAAAAAAACTTTATTGTACAGGCACGTATATGTGGATATACAAAAGAACGAAGCCCTTTTAAGGAACGATTACTATATGATTGTTTCCACAGGGGCCGCCGTCGCAATGAAATGACTCGAATTCACGGATCCAAGATCGGGATCCCAGGCCGCAGACAGAAACGCGCAGAATTAGTAATCAGTCCCGTCAGATCGGAAGAAGTCGTCAGCCAAGGCGTAGTCCATCAGGCCCCAGATCGAAGGGCGCAGAATTAATCATCGCGGCGATGCCAGATCGCCATGAGATCAAAGGGGTCCGATCGTCCTCAAATCAATAATCAGATCGTTTTCAGAATATGCCGTTGGACTGCCGAGGGGATGAAATCTGATCACAGCAACCTTCCAGATCGTCTCTGTCGTTTTACCATAGCCATACCAAATCTTAGATGGCCGATAGATCACAATCACATAGGCGTCAAATTGACCAGACATCGTCAATCGTCAGATGAACGGTCACATCGTACAGGGAAAGCAGTCGGATTGCCTACACCAGATCAAACAGCCAATCAGATCTCGTCAGATTAAAACAGGCAATCACATCGTCAGATCAGATCACGAGATCAGCTCGTCAGATCAGATGCTGCAACAGTGCCGTGTCGCACTCCGCCTGCACGCGTGATAGTCATCAATAGATAGATCGCAATCAGATTCCATACGCGCGTCCGGTCGCCGAGCAATGAACAAAAGACGGTCCTTGTTTGATCAAATTCCACATTGACCTATCATCCGGCGGTCTGATCCCGGCACCAATCAATGGCGCCAAATCGCTGACAGATCAGAGATCAGATCGCCGCCAACGGGCGATTGGATCGTCGTACCTGCCTTGCCAGTTAAGCGCCCGATCCCCCGGTCAGATCAACGGCGCCTGATCGTTGTCGGATCAACGGTTAGATCGCCTTCCGAAGGGCGTCGCTGGATGATGTCCCTGGGCGTCAGATAAGATCTCAGCACATCATACCGTCGCCCGTGATATTCCTGTCAGATAGGACGGTATCGGATCAGACACGGGTCACGCAACATTAAATAGGTGACCACGACTGCCAGATCCCCGGTCAGATGGCCGTTCAGTTTTTGCCCTGGGCGTCGCGTTTTATGCGCCAAATCCCTGTCAGACGGCAGTTGGATTGCCCTGGCCGTCTGATCAGATGAAATCAGTCAGTCGGATCGGCTGATGTGCAACCGTCAGATCGGCTGATGGGTTTCCGTCAGATCGGACGATCTCTGGATCCCGAATTGATCAGTCAAACAACAGATCGCCGGACAAGATCAAGACTTGTTCTGTCCGACTGCCCTTGTAGCTAGATCAACGGTCACAGATCGCCATCGGATATCTCCCTTGGATCGCTCTCTTGCGGAATTGCTAGCTCACCCGCGCGTTGCGCCCGAAAGTAGTCATGAGATGCCTCAAACGAGAGTGATACTCGCAAACATCAAAGAGCTTGCGCTCGTTATCGGAGAGCCACCTCTCCTCGGCGTCCAGGATCTTCATCATTCTCGATCTGGTCGCGCGCTCCGTCACGAAACTCAACCTCCACCTCAATCGATGCACATACTCCGTCAGTCTCCATCTGGCTGTAGACTTTGTCAAATCAGCTGCATCCTCATCCTCCACGTTGGACGCTATCTTCGCCGCCGTCCTCCCCTCGCTGTCCGTGCACCGACCCCATCTCCGTCCGAAAGATCGACACGCATACCTCCCTGTCAACTTGTCACTCAACGTAGCCGTTAAGATCCCATCGTCATCGATCTCGAACATGATCTCCAGCGGCACTTTCTCGTTGCCGCTGCCCGGTGGTCCCGGTCGCAATCCGTCCAGAACTACATCGCCTAGAAACACGTTTTCGTCACACTTAACCCTCTCTCCTTCATAGACAGACACCGTGCCCATCGTACGGCCATCGAACGGCGTACGACAGTTAGGTTCAATCACTCTGGCAGGAAATGGAGTGTTCCGTTTGATCAGCCGTACGAAATTCCCGCGCACATCGCTAAACCCTATGCTAACGGGCACCGTCTCCACTACTTCGAGATCGAGAACGTTCAGGCTCGCCTCCCCGGTCAGCAATGCCGCCTGCACTGCCGCGCCGTAAGCGATGCACTCGTCCGGATGAATGACCTTGCATAATTGCTTCCCGCCAAAAAGATCGGACAACATTCTCTGAATCTTCGGGATCCGCATTGAGCCTCCCGCCAAAATCAGCTTTCCGATCTCCGATTTGCTGACCTCCGCGTCCTCCAGAGCGCGTCGTACGAGATCGATGCAGCGCTGAAAGATCGGCCTGCACATTTCTTCCAGCTGACTTCGTGTCATTTGCATCGTGAAGTCGTGACCATTGCACAATCCGTCCGCGATCAGCGAATACGATTCGCTGGAAGAGAGCTTGTGCTTCAGCTTCTCGCATTTCATTCTCAGCCGCCTCAGCGCGCGCGCGTTGTCCGTAATCGATAACTTATGCTTGCGACTGATTTCCCGCGCAAAATGCGTCACCATTGCGTCGTCGATGTCCTGTCCTCCCAGCTGGCAGTCGCCCGCCGTGGCGATCACCCGGAACTCCATCCCGCTCACTCTCAATATGGACACGTCGAACGTCCCGCCTCCCCAATCGACCACCATCAGCGTCTTCTGCGACTGGCCGTCGCTTCTACCATCGAACACGTGGCGGCAGCAATTGCTGCCGGCGTCCGAAAGGCTGTCGGTCGAGATCCCGATCCACCTCCTGTTCAGCGTCCTCATCAGCGGATCCGCCGGCGACAGACTGGCGACATTGTTCGTCCGCAGGGCGTACGTGAACGCCGCCGCCGACGATTCCGTCATCAATCTCGTGACATTCAGGCCTGCCAAAATCGCCGCCCTCTTAGTCGCCTGCTTCTGCGATTGGCTGAAATTGGCGGGAACTGCGATTACGGCGTTGCTGACGGGGCAACCCAGGCACTCTTCCGCCATTTCCCTCAGCTTCATCAAGATCAACGAGGACACCTTCTCCGGTGTCAGCCTAAGCTTCACACCGCCCTCCTGGTCGACCTCAATCACGCACTCATCCCCATCACCCCCATCGCTGTCCGGTCCACGAGCAAATCGGTAAGGCCACAGACACATCGAAGCGCTACGGCTAACGTCGTCGTACTTGCGCCCCAACCACCTCTTCACATGAAACAGAGTATTCGCGACATTCTCGAGGGCTTGATCCCGGGCAATCCCGCCAACGAGGCAGCCGCCAGATGGCGGGAAAGCCACGCAGGACGGCACGATCGTTCCCCCCTCCTCGTTCCGTATAATCTCTACGCCGCCATTTCTCCAAACTGCCACGCAGCAGTTGGTAGTACCCAGATCTATCCCGATCGCCGGCCCACCCCCGATCTTACCGATCGGTCGTCTCCGCTTCCACGCAATCGGCACCTTCGTCGGCACGGATTGAATTTCCTCTATAACTTGACTGCGGATATTACCCATCGTCTACAAGACGGCAAAAACAATCCATAAACTTAATAACACTAATTAGTACTACATAAAATAAAAGAATCAATCAACTCACGATCAATTTTTTTGCACTATAACAACCATACTGTACACGAAAGGACCACGCACCTCTCTTCACCCATCGTTTTTTCCTTCGCAGACAGCACCACAGCAAAAAATCACACCGCCGAGCGGTAATTGTCGGGGGCTAGGTCCCACATACACGAATTAATCGATATAGACCGTAGATAGCAAAGATCAACGGCCAGAATCTCTTAATCCCTGCAAGCGGGACCTCGCCCCGGGTAATAATCACCCCGACACAGCACTAACTACCGCTCCAAGTAGAACCAACTACTAAATTACTGCGATAACTACAGCCTCTCATTGATCGCACCACACCCAATTTCAAGACGAAGACGTGGATTTGTCGGAGTTGGCGGCAGCTGTGAAGTTGGGGGCTAGCCGTGCAGTCCTCTCTTACCACTAGAGTATTCGCTGGGAAAGAACATCTATGAATCTTGGTCCTCAGAGTTCTTTTCTTAAATTCCGCACACTGATCTCACTGCATCAGTATCTGAACTGATGTCATGTTCACTTACTTCCCTATCATCGTGACACGTCATCACATGAACGTGATGATTACTAAATTGCTTTCCTAAGCAAATAAGCACAACTCCACGAAGACGATCAATGAGAAAAAAAGAGAGAACCGCTTCTGCTTGTCTTCCATTTTCTCTACTCGACAATCTGCCGACTCTGCTCTCCACTCCTGTTCCCGCAATTACTAATCGTCTCCACTATTGTTCCTACCCGGAGCTAGGTCCCACTAGCGGGGTTTTAGTCCCCCCTTCGAGTAATTGTGAACGTGGCCACAGCGCGGCCCTGAGATGTTCAAATCGGATGGCAAGAACTGGTGTGTACTCGAAACCAGTCTAAACCTCCGCCACTGGGACTTGGCCACGTGTCGCATTCGCCGTACAACGTTGTTCTCCACTACTGTTCCCGCCATGCAACACGACTCTCAGCTTTTGTTCCCGCCATTCCCAACCGTTTGCCGCCGCTCTTCAATATCATTCCCGCCGTACACTGCCTTCAAATTTTATTCCCGCCATACACTGTCTCTCCAATTCTGCTCCCGCCATACACTGCTCTCCAATTCTATTCCCGCCGTACACTGCCTTCTAACTTTTTTCCCGCCATACATTGCCTTCAAACTTTATTCCCGCCATACACTGCTCTCCAATTCTGCTCCCGCCATACATTGCTCTCCAATTCTGTTGTTCCCGCCGTACACTGATATTGTTCCCGCCGTACACTCCCCTCCAACTTTGTTCCCATCGCACAGCCTCTCCGATTCTGCTCCCGCCCTACACTGCTGTCCATGATTTATCCCGCCATGCACAATAACCATTTTTTCTCCTTTTTCATCTCTCCCCAAACTGTTTCCCGCCAAGCCGTGGACAGCTCATACTTGATCCTTGCCAAGTCACCCTGATGACGCGTTCACGGCGGTGCTCACTCGTGCTCCGGCCGAACGGCTGCGTTACTCCTTCCCTTCTGTAGAGCATTTTCAGAGGAATGTCACACGAGCTTCAGACAAACGGGTACCCGCGCAGTGGATGAACGGTCCACACCTGGAACCGTTGAGGCCCAGAAAAAAAGGGCATTGCAGTTCCGTTGCGCTCAGCTGGGCGTTGGCTGAGCACGTGCTCACCTGTGGGCCTTCTACGTCTTACATGGGCGCGTATTCGGGTCACATTCATCCCGAAGTAACCGCGATCGTGGTGGCTCGAAGGTCCTGCTGTGGCTGTGTTCTCAGCTAGCACCGCCATTTCAGAGGTTGGGGACTGCGTGGCTTGAGGCGCTCACCAAAAACTCGAATGATAGGGAAACCCGCAAAATTTTACACAACAGGGTCCTAATGAGTATGCCCTTAGGGAATGCTCAAATTCGGACTTCCCTAGCATGCATTCTCTTCATTTGGAAGAAAATTTGTTTTGCGCCCCTCAAAGTTCCATTTATTTGCGCTGCGCCCTGGGACCGAACATTTCTGCAAGTCGCTGTCAGCAGGGGGCCCAACTTCCCACGGTGCCCTTACTGGGCTGCCTGCGCGATATCCCCTCATGAGGGACATGAATCTTTGGGCCTTGTTAGGCACTTCCAGTACCTGGCCCAGCTCTCGAGTCCGAGCCTCGGCCGACCGGTACGCCGATCCGTGCCGAGGCTCCGACTACCGGGCGCAGGCATCCCAAACGTTGGAGTGAAAGGCACGAAAAAAATGGGAAAAAAAAAATGAAAAAAAAAGAAATAAGAAAAACGAATGGGTTCATTCCCACTTTGGAAACACAAAGCCGGAATGAATCTTCCCACTTCCGCAGATAGAGAGAGATAGAGAGAGAGAGAGAGAGAGAGAGAGAGAGAGAGAGAGAGAGAGGGGTGGCGACCTGCACGGAGGGTCGTGGCGAACTCGCCGCCCCTCTCTCTCTCTCTCTCTCTCTCTCTCTCTCTCTCTCTCTCTCTCTCTCTCTCTCTCTCTCTCTC
>BFEA01000308.1:736264-747162 GCA_003427395.1 Chara braunii | reverse complement strand
GAGAGAGAGAGAGAGAGAGAGAGAGAGAGAGAGAGAGAGAGAGAGAGAGAGAGAGAGAGAGAGAGAGAGAGAGAGAAAGAGAGAGAGGGAGAGGTGCAACCGTGCAACGCACATGACGTGAGTGAGTGGGAGCACAAGGGCAGGCGTTAGCCTTGGGAAAAACAAAAAAATATAATGTTATTTTCGGATAAGATACGTTTTTTGTCTTGAAACTCGAATAGAACGCATGTGCTTTGTATTCAAATACAATGGATATACGTTTTATTCGAAGTGCCCTTTCTATTTGACGACCCAAAAAGGCCGTGCACCGTTTCTTTTTTTCTTCTTCTATGACCTCGGCCAATACCGGTCATGCGCCTGCAAGGACTGCCCAACCCCCGTAAAAGCGCCTACCTGCGGTTTTACACCTTTCCAACGACCAATTTAGGCCAAAGGGAACGACCGGTAGAATGAAACGGCGAAAATACGTCGAGGGTATAAATGCAACCCTATGGGCTGCAAACAAAGCAGTGACCAATGAGTGTCCTACCTAATGAGAAATGATTTATAGTCGCAAACCAAATGATCGCCCTTGCGAACTATTCGGAATTGTAAAGAGTCGCAACAGGTCGACCTTCCTTCCTCGGCCACCCAATTTGAGTGTCCCTGTTGTGTTGCGGAATCTTGGTCAGCCCTGGTCTGATCTGTGCATGCATGCATGTTCTTGTGCAACATCATGTGCTTCATCTACCTAGGGAACTTCCCATGCACCACCCGTCTCCTACTAGATACGGCAGAAGAAGGTTGACTCTCAAGGTAACGAGTGCTTGGTATTCTGAGTCATAATGAGACGACTCTCAAGCGTGTAACACTCTAACCTCACACCCTACGTTGCTTTTTTTTTATGGAGTGACAAAAATGCGGAAAGGAGCTAAAAACACATGCAACGTGGGTGTGCGAAGGATTTTAGAAAAGAGGGAGCATGAAGACTGGAATCTCTCATGCAGTTTCGGTTATGGTCGATAAATGAAGCTGAAGGACAAACATGCGGGCGATCAACGTCTACCTATGATTCTGGGGCGTAAGTCGGATCCGGGCTATGGAGGATTGTTCGACGACGCATCTCACAGAGTTCACAGTCGGAGTCGGATGAGCGCAACTAAGCGGCTCTTTTCGCTATCTCAGACTCTCCACATGTCATGTTATTCGAATCCTTTTGATCTTAGGCGTTGCATACGATGACAGTCGGAACACAGAGTACGAGGTCAATGACAAGCAACAGTCTGCTATAAAACAAAAATCTATTAAACGATAACATAACCAAGTATGGATGAAAGACGGTGTCCACGATCACAAACCCAACATTGACAAAGACCGAGCACTAGGCTTTTGTGGAGTTGTAGACGTTTCACTCACACACGCATAACTGTTCTTCGTTATACTATTGGAACTTAGGACAAAGGATGGGATCTACGAGCGACTTCAAGGCAGAAGATCGAGACACCCTGACAAACATTGCAAAGGGGAAAATTATTGTCGAATAGAAAAAATATCCATCACATGTATCCGCCATTCAAAAACAAGATATTATGAGTCATTGGTTGATGAATGTGGACTACATTCGTTTGTCGTTGCGCCTGCTGCAAGCGGAGGAGCGCAACAGGAGTGTTGTACGCACTTGTTTTCTTTGGTTTTTGTATCGGGCCTATGACTCAACGTGAAGTGAGCAAGGAAAAGGGTATACCGAGCACTCAACTCGCTACTTACTCACACTAACACAACGATATGACAAAATACTCAGGGGAAGAGAGAGTTTAATGCATCGGGTTTGCATATCCCAAATTGTCTACTACGTGAAACATCTGTTTACATAAAAAAAATAGCACTCGCGAGGAGAGATAGTATTTGCACTAGAGTGATCAACATCCATCAAACAATCAGTGAATTGTAGAAAATTTATTATCCTTGTGACCAGGTCATACACCTCACAAGAAAGAAAGATGTCGATTTCATCCACACACAATCAATCATGCATTGTCCGAAGAACATCGCACCTCATCCATTCATGCATTCAACTCATCCAAAGATAGACAAGAAGAAAAGAACCCTTGCGCTTTGAAAACGATGTGCGCGTGATCATTCCTCTTGCAATCGAAGAGTGTTTTGAAGATCACGGGAAAGATAAGAAAAAATTGAAAGGAGAGTTCACTTGCAGTCATTTACATACAACTCATTCACTCACACAAACGAGATCACAAAGCCCAGGGTTGAAAAAATCCTCTCAATCAATGAGACAAATGTAAAGGAAAATGGTGACTTGCCAGGTAACGACTCGTTGAATGTATGCTTGAAAACAGAAGGGAAGAAGAAGAGGACGACGACCCGTTGGCTTTAAAAAACTTGGCACCCTGGCCAACCAACATACCAAAATCTCTTACCCACCGACGATCCCAGTCACTGTGCACTGAGCACCCCTACCAACAATCATCCGTCCATCACTGGCAGCTCAACTCCTATGCTGATCCATCCGGATCTTGCATTCCGTCGCAGCGATCCAATGCACAATCCCGCAAAGCCATAACAGACCCGCTAGGCTTGTTCGATTCGCTGATCATCACCGAAGCCTAGCCACTACTACACACGAGTTGCATTTTTTTTTTCTAATTATTATTATTATTATTATTATTATTATTATTATTATTATTATTATTATTATTATTATTATTTTAAATTCAGGCCCAGTGCCCAAGGCTGATATTACCAATAAGAAGATTAAGGCTGGGGACCTCACAGTCTACCTAGAGTGACCGAACTGAGCATGCTGCGAACCGGGCTTAGCGTCCCTCATATAATGATGGTAATGATGATGACCTTCTAGTAATTCTATGAACAATGTGAGATACAAATATTGATGCTAGTACGTAAAAAATATAGAAGACTATGCTATATCAGCAATTCTGGCCTTCTAATCTTAAAACAACACCTAGCCCTCCCTGTACCAGGACATTTACATCTCAGAGACAGTGCCATCCTAGCCAACATCAACCATAGCTATCCTGTTCTCGCCACGTAGACTAAACCTGGACCCATAGGTTGCCATGACAACACCCTCCAGTTCGCCTGTGGATTGTCTTCCTCCCTCGACTAATCCCCTGATCTCTCTACAAGGCCTCACACTCCTTCCATTGCAAGTTACAGGGCAACGCCCCAGTCGTTCTGGCATCAGCATACCACAGGGGTACAAAACAAAGCAACTATGTAGATTCCAGCCCAGATTCGACCATCTCTGAAATCCTATATCCCGAATGAGGAAGAAGGCCAAATGCCGCCAAGAATTACAGAAGACCACAAAGCTTGATATAATATGATTTTTTTCTTTTCTTTTCTGAAGTTAATAATAATGATGAAAAATATGAAACTTAAGAGAATGCTATAACAGCAAGCCTGACATCATAACCCTAAAACCATTTATAGTCCTCCCTAAACCAGGACGTCTACCTTGGCTGTCCTGTTCTCGCCACCTAGACCATTCCCGCCCCATAGATTGTCAAAGCGACCCTCCTCAGATTGCCAGTGGAAAGCCTTCCTCCCTCGGCAAATCCCAAGATCTCTCTGCAAGGCCTCACGCCCCTGCCAGTTGCAATATGCGAGAAAACAAAAAAAAAGCCCTTACCAGATTTATAATTGCGAAGAGGACGGAGAGGGTAAGATGGGGAGGGAAGAAGGAAGGGAGAGAGAGGGAAAGGGGCGCTCGTGTGGACCATGTCAATCCGATCAAAGTGATCGTAACCAATGAGATCACAGTCTGAGCGGCTCAGAGTCTCTCTACATGCCGCCATATGACTTCTACTGTTACTCAAGATCCCCGTGAGTGTAGGCGAAGGCAGGAAAGAAGTTAGAAGAGCCGGTGCAAGGCAATACCAAGATTCAACGGGATCAAGAAGAAAGGGAAGGTGCGTAGTGGGGGAGAAGAAGGCAGTTGCAGCTTAGCGCCGAAGGTGCGGAGCAGGAGGACGAAGAGCGCAAGGAAAAATTGCTTATAGAAGCCTACACATAGCAAACACGTTGAACTTCGCAAAAAAGGTAAAGGCAACAAAACAGTTAGTATGGGAAATGCCAGTGAAAGCTGCGCCTAATTCATACCGCCAGGTTGAAATTGAAAAGTTCAAAAAGAAACTCTGAGCACACTCGCTAAGGCGTGCAAAAAATCCTAGGTTGATTCCTATCCTTTCTACTGAAAAACGATTATTCACACAAGTTGCGAGGGCAATTCGAAATACAAATACGAACTCAAAAATGGATCAACCTTTGCAAAGCCACCCATGAATACTCCCTCCACCATTATCGAGGGCAACTTGGACCAGACATCAGTGACAAGCACCAAGGCTGGGCCAACCTCCCAGCCCTAGTGGATGCGGAAGCGGACGAACTTTGCCGTACGGGGACTTCGGACGCCAGGCTCATGCAATCTTCTACAGGCCCAATTCAGAGAGTCTACCCAGCAGGATTACCTAAGCAAGGCAGGCCAGCGCCCGCGGACACATCCTACCGTCCTTTCCCTAGCTTACCCAAGGCTAGGCGGAACTCAGACTAGCCGGAGCAACTTATATCCCTACCCTACCGTAGAGCTAAGCCATGCATAAGTAGACCCCGTCAAATACCTGATAGACCCCCCAGCCCACTATCGTAGTTGTGTCTATATGTGTGTGCCCAGAGGCTATGTATATTTGTATGAGCCCATAGGGCCATGTTTTTTGTGTCTGCCCGAAGGCTATGTGTGCTCTGTGTAACTGTATAGCGAGATGTATGTGCCCGAAGGCCAGATATGTGCAGTACTATGTAGAGGGAACTATGTATTCGTTTGAAGAGATGACAGTCCAGGCTGGACAAGGACCCCCCCCAAAGTCCCAAGCCAGACTCGAACCTGTGATCTATGACATGTGACCTGAAGACTCTACCATTTGAGCGACAATCGCAAACGGCCCCTGTGTGTGATATGCCAGAGTGGGGAGATCAACAACCATGAGAACAGCCACAAGCAACCCACGCAGTATCAAGACCCAACATACAACACCATGGACAACCCTTGGGTGGCGCGCAGGCAGTGTTCACAGCCAGGAGGCTGCGCTTGTGTGGGTTCCATTTTCGTCGTTTCATTTCTTTCTATTTTCGGTAAGGTCGTGCAGTACAACTTTGCTAGGATGGGTTCGTTTGGGATCTCTGACAGCAGAAAATAGGGTCTGGTCGCAGTCGTCCCTAAGACCGGTCGTAGGCAGGTTAACTTGTCAAGGTCGTTGCAATTTAGTATAGAGCGTCGCCCATTGTCTCCCTTTTGAGGGATAGAGTTTCTTCCCGTTGCAAACTAGGGGCGGGCGATTTGGGTCCGGGTCATTTTCATTTTTGTTTTTTCCTGTTCTACTGCATCTTCCCAAAAATAACGAAATCTAGAACGGACTGCCCTGCCTCATTGGCAGGGCTTACTAAGAAAAGAAAAGAACAAAAAAAACGTATTGACTTTTGGAAAAAAGAAGAAGAAAAAACGCACTTACTTTTGCCCCGAGAGCTGTGGAGATAGAGGGCCTTGCCCCACGACTGACCAAATGTGCAACATGAGCATGAATCTCCTGGTAGAACACAGGTAGATACACTGCTAGTAGTTTAGAGCTTGAAATGCCCTTTTTCCTGGCCCTGTGTGGGGTGGTACAACCCTCAGTAGCTTGCTATTCGTTTTCCAGTTTTTTTTTTTTTTTTTTTTTTTTTTTTTCCTGCAATAGCCCAGTTGGTAAGGCACGCAAGTGGTGGCAAATGGGTAGCATGCAGATATTTCGGGAGATGCGCTTGCGCTAGCGCCCTGATGCCGACAGACCGGCGAGGCCCGGTCCTCCCGGCTAGACTAGCGCCCGGGGAGAGGAGCTCCCCGGTTGCTGGGCCTGTGGCGCTCGCCCGGCAGATGCCCGCGGCTCTTTGATTGGCCACGTGGCACCTGCTGTAGGTATCGTGAATGACCGACGGCGCGAGGACAGGGATTGCGCCAGCCGTGGAAACGATGAGCACACGAATAGGGGCGCACTTTTCCGGGTTAGAGAGGGGGTTGGTGGGGGAGATACATCATAGAGATACGTCTTTTGACATGCCTGATGACGTATGGATCAGAGAGGATGATGGCCAAGATGAGGTGGATGTGATCAATCACTTTGCACTTCTTAGCGCTGTCTACATGGATGGGGGAAGCGGGGTGGATGAGCAGGTGGAAGAAGACGTCGTCAACATTGACACTGATGAGGACGGCGACACGCTTTTTTACACGGACAAACGGATCATCAGAATGAAAGACCGGGTAGGAATGGGGGGGAACAGTAGATTTCACCTTCAACCTCAAATCCCACCTCACCAGCCCCTCGGTCATTAACTCTCCTGCCGTCATTGTGACAACCTTCAACCACAAGCCCCACGTCTTGCTGGTGTTGTTGTTGTTGGAGGGCGATGTGGCCAAATACTATGCACATCTTACCGCGGTCTACGAGGATGGGGGAAGCGGGGAGGATGAGCAGGTGGGAGAAGACGTTGTCAACTTTGACACTGATGATGGCGGTGATATGCCTTTTTTCATGCATAATGACGACTGCCAGCGAGAGGTTGATGGGCAGGACGAGGGCGATGTGGCCAAACACTTTGCACATCTTATCGCGATCTACAAGGATGGGGGATTGCAGGATAATGAAGACTCCGTGCAACAGGGGGATGGTGACCAGCTGGAGGTGGGGGAGGAGGAGCAGGGGTCTATGGTAGAAGCGGGGGTTAACGTGGATAAGGAGCAGAGAATGGGTAAGTTTGGCGAGAAAGAGGCGGGCAACTACAATAACAATATCTACAACGGTATTAACAATGATAATACCACAACAACAACAACTTCAATGGGGGGGTTGGTGGATGGTGAGAGAATCTGAGGATGAGCCCATTTCAGGTCGGCACTGAGACTATCACTCATCTGCATCAGTGGGATGGTGACAACGGTGGGTGGTTACGCAGGGGATCATGGCAGAGGCGGTGGCTGTTGTGGAGGACAGGCAGGTGATGGGTGAGACCGATGACAACGGTGGGAGGGCTGACAACACTAACGACAAAAACAACAACAACACGGTGATCACGACAGGGTTGGTGGCTGTAGTGGATGAGAGGCACGTAATAGGTGAGATTGGTGAGAAGGGTGGGGAGGCTTCCAACGGCAACAACAACAACAACAACAACAACAACAACAACAGGGGATAGGGAGAGGGAACTACAACCTTGTTAGGGCTTGTGAAGGGGGATTTGGGGTTGATGGGATCGGCGGCAAAATGGGCGGTGAGAGCGTGTGGGACGACATCAACAGCGACGGCAATTACAACAACAACAATAATTACAACAATAATTACAACAACAACAACAACAACAACAACTTCGGGTGGGAGTTCGATAAATGTTCTTCTCTCAACTCTCTTAATCTCAAAACTCTTACTCTCATACTCTCATACCCTCAACTCTTATGCATGTGGCCTCTTATTCGTGTGGGCTCATGAAGGGTTTGATGATTACGTTTTGATGTTACTTTTTTTTTTTCTGATTGGTTCCTTGCTTAGGGTGGGGTGAGCTACGTTTTTCAGATGTTATCATCTCCACACAACATTGAATAGGGGATAAGTGCTTTATCAGCAAAAGGGTAACTCTTCCCCTGTGTGAAGGGAAGTAATCAACGCCTCTCCTCCTTTCCGAGATACACGCAAGTTTCGCATATATGCTGATTGGCTTCATTTACAGCTGTATAGGATAGGTGGACCCAATCTCCAGTTTACACATAGGACTCCAGGACCTGTACTTGGGGTTCGACCCTTGGTTGATTGACAGGATTGGGCTTGAGGCCTCGCTTGATATGGAGAAACGGTAGTATAGGAGCATAGGGTTTTCCCCTCTTGCACACAGATCACATCAGGATTAGGGTTTCGTCTTCTGGTGTGATCAACAGAATTGGGCATGATGCCTTTTTTTTTTTTTTTTTAACAAGAAACAACCCGAGTGAGTGATAGGGGTGCTGATAAGAGCAGACACCACTAGCATACTCGGGGAGGCTCCATCTATTGGTGGGGAGCAACACCTGCTGGAAAGCGGGTCCAGCGTCCCTCAACATTTTAGGAAGGGGCATTTTGGAAACAAGAGTTATGTAACCGTGCCATGTGTCCATCCTACTATAAACATGAGTGAACACCTGAATCGACACGTAGGCACACATCATTAATTCGATGAGCAACATTGATTGCCCTCAACTGAGGGGATTAACTGGCCATCGCAGTCTAATATCTTACCCCTAGTCTGAATCCCTCGTCATCTTCAGAATCGCTCTTGCAGCACCCGGTGAGGAGGGGCATTCATAATACGGGCTTTGGAAAATCAATTATAGCTAAACCTTGGACAAAAGTCCGGTTCGACCATTGCACTCTATTATGTAAGGTTACTTGCACCTTGCTCGCCATGGGACATGGTCTGTTTGATGCTTTGATTGATGAACAAGTATTGATAGTACCAGATACACAGTAGGACATAGACAATGGGAGGATAGGGGTTTTTCCCCTATGGGACATGGATAAAATCTATAGATTGATGAACAAATACACAGTAACACACAGGGATGCTAGACCCGATCTCCAGCTGGAACACTCACAACAACCCCATAGCAGCCAGAACCGTGTTCACGAGAGAACATGTGGGGGCTGCTCCCAACCTGCAGGTGGGCGATACCGGCTAGGGGACAGCTGGTAGCATAAGGGACCATGCCAACAGGACCAAATCCCTGTGCCTCCCCTCAGGTCCCCTCCCCTACGAACATCACCAGACTCTGCTCAATGCCGGTTGGGAATCCAGTGGTCTATCTCTAGGTGGCGGGTGCCAAGCATTCCCAGGAAGGTACATGAGGCAATGGGGATTGAACCCACGACCTCCTGAGGGAACCTACTTAACGAGGTGATAAGAGCATCCCCGGTAAGTAGGTCCCGACGTCGAAGGCTCCATCTATTGGTGGGGAGCTACACCTGCTGGAAATCGGGTCTAGCGTCCTTATACAATGATGTGAATGTATCTGCTGGAAATCGCGTCCAGCGTCCCTGTGCAATGTGCTACCCGAACGACTGCGTCCCCGCGTTTGACGCGGTATAACAGTCTGTATAAGCTTACCGTGCGTCAGCCCAAGGGGGGGGGTGTCCAGCCGTGCGTGGACACCCGCAACCTCCTACCACAATGCGCGAGCCTGCAATTGAGTTTTGAACCCGCAGCCTCATACCACAATGCATATTTCCAACCGGTGCTCTAACCACTTAGCTACATCAACAGGATCCTAACTAATCTGCTTCCCACCATTCATGTGTGGGTGGGCTTTCCCGAGATCGCCTGACCAAATAACAGCGATTTCGTCAAAACGGACATTTTATATTTATTGAACGAAATTGAAATGGTCATTTTTTAGCTGATTTAGGTGCAAAAACCATTACAAAGAGATGTTTGGTGTAGGGGGTAAGGTGTAAGGTGTAAGGTGTAAGGTGTAAGGTGTAAGGGGTGAGGGGTAAGGGGTAAGGTGTATGGGGTAAGGTGTAAGGGGCAAGGTGTGAGGTGAACGGGGTGAGGTGTAAGGGATATGTGGTAAATTGCAAGGGTCAAGTGGCACAGCGTATCGAGTAATATTTGACACCTTATATACATTGTTTTTGTCAAAAACCATCTTGTGGCATCCGCCCCCCCTCCAAATCATATTATGGATTATCATATACACACTACTCACGAGCCACTGTGTCCAAAGCCATTCGACGACGTATCGCGGGTATATCATCAGCGGTGAAAAATAAAGGTGGAAGTTGACCCCGTGTCAACAGTGATGCGTACGTGAGCACAAAGAACCCGCACTCGTTCGTGTCGTGTTGCTTCAGAATGCCCTCTACATTCCATAAGTGATTGAATGGTTTCGTGTCTACCTCTTTGCCTTGCGATTTCGATCTTTCGAATATAAGCTTTGCAAACCCGCTGGTCACCTTTCTCGCCAACTCCATGTCGGGGTCGAGGGAGTCGTAAAATTCGAATTTCCTCCTCCTGAAGTCAGCCACGACAAGGGTCCAGTGGTTCTTGTGTTCGATATGGAAAGGAGCAATAATCAAGTTCATGTCACTTATGATAACGTCCTGACACCAGCGTTCTACCTCTCGACCTCTATATCTTATTTCATTGTTGAAAAGTTTGACGAACAAAAATGAGCTCAGCACCGATACTATAGGAATGCGACCCTTTCCTTCTCTAAGAACTATCTCATTCTCCGCGTCGCATTCTACGTGTTGTATTCTATACCAGTTGTCCAATGCTATGAGATTGAGGTAAAAGTTGATGACATTGTCGTTTAACCACTGAAGTTCTACAACGAGTAAAAAGAAATCGTTGCGAGTGAGTTGCAACACCTCGTTCATGTATACGTCGTGTGTGGTGGCTATGGGATACCTATTCCCGTATTCGTGGATGATTCGCGTCAAGGCCGCCGTCTCCCTCTTTGATAAAGACAAAGTTGCGAGATGCATTGTCCATCCTCTTTTGCACAATCTTGTATCAGTTGTTGTCATTTGCACTGCACACCACAAACATGAGGAAAACGACATTCACGCGGGCGGATGGGGAAAGGATGGTGAGTGCATGGCCAAATGCTTTGTGGGAACTAATGCATGCAACGCATGTTTTCAATGTTTCTCTAATCTTTTACTTGCATTTACGACATTCACGTATACAATCAATCATTTATTCCTCGCACCTTGCCACCCTCATTGCATACGTCCGCATACACACATCCAAGAGAGAGAGAGAGAAAGAGAGAGAGAGAGAGAGAGAGAGAGAGAGAGAGAGAGAGAGAGAGAGAG
>BFEA01000308.1:701696-712849 GCA_003427395.1 Chara braunii | reverse complement strand
CTCTCTCTCTCTCTCTCTCTCTCTCTCTCTCTCTCTCTCTCTCTCTCTCTCTCTCTCTCTCTCTCTCTCTCTCTCTCTCTCTCTCTCTCTTACTAAGCGTAGCTAGGCCCCCCAGGTGGAAGCTGTTCTGTTATTAATTTCATAATTTCCACCCTAATAAGGGTTTCCCCAGCCTTACCCCCTGTTAAGTTGAGAGGGAAAGGAAGGGTGACTTGGTGCCTAGAAGAGTGACCTCTCCATACTTAGCTCCCTGGGGTTCCCTGTGGCTCCTATAGTCCTACTTCCCAATTGCCCTCCTTAAGTCTAACTGGTAGCACAACAATACCTATACGTGAGAGGTTGGGTTGGGGTCGTCATAATCTTTTAGTCAGTCTTGATCTAAGTTTCTGGCGCTTGCTAGAAAGCTCTACCTCACTTATAAGTCACAACTGAGGACAGAGTGTAGACAGTACAAGCATCTTCCTTTTTTTTTTTTTTTTTTTTTTTTTTTTTTTTTCCGAAAAAAATGCTCCATCTATTGGTGGGGAGCTGCACCTGCTGGAAACCGGGTCCAGCGTCCCATCAAAACATGAATAATATAAATACCCATTGAGTTGAAAAAAAGTGTGCCTCTTCACGCCATAGGGGCGCCAGATCAAAACATCATTGCCCTAGCACTATTCTCACCTTTTCTACTCATCCTATTTTACAGGAACAACCCTGGACTCAGATTCATTCATGAAGCCCCGATTGTGGGGATCATTGCAAAGGATGAAGGTCCTCCGCGAGGTCAATAACACCCCCTGAAGGACCATGACACTACCATCCTGATCCATCGGAACCAGGTGGGTCCGGCATGCGTCGTCTATCATTACTCCTGTCTCTTCTCTGAGTCCCACATTTTCGGACCTACTCCCATTCAGTTTCAAAGACGGTACTGAGTCTGAGAGCAACCCATCCCACTCAATGAGGGATGACGCTTTCCTTGGTTCAGAGAGATCATCCTTTTCTTGTGAGAGCAAGAGCAAGAGGTACTTGCGCTCACAAGTCAGCTGTGACACCACCTCCTTGAGGCGTGGGCCACCCCTGGGGCCCCCTGTGATTGGACCCTGACAATCCTGCTTCCTTTTCTTAAGCCCGACTCATAGCAATCCCATCATGATCTGCTTCGTTAGCTTCCCCCAACTTACCATTATAAGTCGTCGGGAAAAAAAAAAAAGAAAAAAAAGAAAAAGAAAAAAGTCGTCGGACTGTTATATGACCGTGACAACAATTTTTCCACCTGACTTGCATGTGCGCCCAAATCGATGATTAGCGGACCCACTCCAACTACTGCATCCAGGTTGTTCACCACAAAAGATCATGATTGCGAAGTATCCTTCGGATCATCTGATACCAATATTTTTTTGGGAACATGATTCGTCAGCCTCGTTGCAAATATCAATCAAACCAACAGAAGATGCTCCCTGACCCCCTTGAGCTCCCCAATTTGGGTATTTATCAGGGTTTCAGGTTCCTCACAATCGTTTGCCCCACTGCTCGGATTTCCGGCCTTCCCATAAATTAGCATAGATTAGCGAACCCACTTTCTCCATGCCCCCCAGGCTCTTCCCCTTCTGTGACTGTGTACTATCAGTCAGAAGACCAGCTGTCACAACATGCACCTGGTCCAAATGTGGTCCAAGTGTGGTTCAGCCAGCCCACTGGTTAGCAAACCAACCCACTATCTCAGTTCTTTCCATGCTCTCACAGAGTCTTACTTAATACCTGTGACTAGTACGTAGTGTCACATAAGTGACCAGCTGACTCAGCGTGGGTTGAGTTTGAAATTTGAATCCTCATTCTGGGAATTATTGATGGATTCTACCGGTGACGCTCTTGTACCAGCAATTGAAAACAGCGTGTAACCTCTTTAGCCATTCCGCTGAAAAAAAAAAAAAAAAAAAAAAAAAAAAAAAAAAAAAAAAAAAAAAAAAAAAAAAAAAAAAAGCCATTCCGCTGATGATAAACGAACGATCCGTCAAGACTATTTCCACCACCTGTGGGCAGAAACTCGCATTCTCAGAAAGCATACAGTGTGAGCCTGCGTCCTGACAAACACTGATGGGTCCTACAAGTGATGCTTGTCAATCACTAACGGAGCATGTATTCTGTGCAGTCCTTCCATTACCTATCAGAATCACTTCATCTCAGACTGATCCTTGCTGATTTCTCATCGATTGTGACTGTCCATTTTCAGTTAAGTGATGAGCATTATTTGGAATAATACATACGCAGTAAGGCCGGAAAAAAAAAAAGAAAAAAAAAAAAAAAAAAAGAAAGGCTGAACTGCCCTCCTGACATATACCGCTGTGTCCCACAGACGGTGTTCCTGTACCAACAAGAACGAGAGAAAGCAGACCTGCAGATTAAGTTTTGCCTAGTACCAACGTCAACCGTTAAACCACCAGTACTTGGCCCAGGTAGCGGCCGCGGCGCTTTCCCGTTAACGCCTCACGCCTTTAGGGCTTCGGGGTACCGGACCACAATGGCTGGAAGCCCCAGCCAATTTTTTTTGGAAATGGTACCCCGGCGGCCCTTCGCACGCAGGGGCATTCCAGGCTAGGCATCGATAGCTGGGCCAAGTACTGGTGGTTTAATTGTTACATGCCACCTCTATCACATGATTCGCATGAATAGACTAAGTGTCCACAGTGGCAGGGCTCTCTCCTCGACCACAGACCCGACAATCTTCTTCCCTTCTCTAAGAACCACCTTTTGTGACCCTTTTTTTTTTTTTTTTTTTTTTTTTGTGACCTTGCATCCTACAATTAGGATTCTTTATATTTATGTTTTTTTTTTGAATTTTTTTTTTGGAGTGAGGACATGGCAGGTAAGGCGCTGTTTCAGGGAATAAGCCCCGCCAGACGAGGCCCCAACACATGCATTGAGTTCATGCATCCCAACTCAGTCTGAAGGTTTTTTTTGTTGCCGCTGAATTTTCGCATCTTGCTTCTTATTCTCCCGTACTACGCGCTCCTTGCCCTTCCGAGCTAGCTAACTCTTTTAATCGTTTTCACTTCTTCGGCTCTTTCCCTGCTTGGTCAAGGACTGTCACAGTCTTTTCCTGCAAAACTGTTTTCACTCTATTGTACCCATAATACCCCTTTGCAAGCCCAGACTCTGCCTCTGCGTACAATCCATACCCCCAGGATCCAGATTGAGTTCCTGATGAGCAAACTCTGGGAAGTGGATCCAGATTGAGTTCCAGATGAGCAAACTGCACAACCTGTTTCAGTCTGTCACTGTTCACGAGCATATTAGGCATAAGGTTGCTATGAATATGCTGCCACTCCTGTTCCTTCAGAGAAGGGTATTTTTTTATCTTCAAGTTCTTTTTCGCCCGGCGTAGTTCCGGTAAAAGATCCGTTTTTTTTTTTCTTTTTTTTTTGCAAAACACCCCTGCCGTTGCTAGTGGTGCTGATAAGAGCAGACACCGCGAGCACCTGGGGGGAGGCCCCAAAAAAGGTAAAAGATCATGGTTACCTCCTCCCTCTAGTATTAACACAATAAGGGGTCACCGTGATGGTGCTACCGCCGGGGGTGTCCTCCATCACTGCATTGGTTCAAGGCTTCTTTCAAGTTGAACATATCCACCTCTAGCAGATCAACGCCAGTTTTTTTTCCTCCTGGGCTATCCTTGGTGAAGCCAGTCGGACTCCCTGTTTCTTCATCTCCTATGTGTTTTTGCTGATGCGTTTTTTGAAATTTTCCCTCTGGGGACGGTTGTGGGGATGGGGATTTTTCTCCACACCCCTTCTCCTTACTTCTCTCCATTCAGAAGACGACGACTGCTCATTTTAGCGGAGATACAGATCAAATGTGGGGCAGGACCGAAGGACTTCGAGCCTGCCCGCTCCGCCACCTCACTTCGCCCCCCAAGCAGATTGACCTCTGGTGCCTATTACGAGGGAAGGTGATAAGAGCATCCTCCCCTAGTACGAGCGCCGGTTGCTCCAGTCTATTGGCGGGGAGCCTCACCTGCTGGAAAGCGGGTCCAGCGTCCCTTTTGGTACATTGAGAACTGAGAACAATTATAGAAAAAGGTTACACTCATTCCCATTCCTGGCAGCATTCAAGTTGACTGCCCTGGTTCCTATTGTCGGCTAATATAATTACGTTCCGGACCCCCAATTTGAAATGTATCTGACAACATCCACGCGCATAGTACCTGGATGAATCTCACAGAAAATCATGTCCAGAGCTCAGTAGGAAAAGAAAAAGTCATCCACGCGCATAGTACCTGGATGAATCTCACAGAAAATCATGTCCAGAGCTCAGTAGGAAAAGAAAAAGTCAGTGTGTGCGCAGGCAATCAACCACCAGTACCGGCTTGCTCATGCACCAGCCATCCCCCCATGTATCCAACTGCTATTGCAATCAGATGCATAGGGGGAAAAAACATTTGGATGCTACAAGGGGGGGGGGTGTCTACACGGCCCGCTGTGTGGTTCTCTGGGCCTGGCCTGGGACCTGTCTCTTATACACATCTAGATGTGTATAAGAGACAGACTCAGCACCGAATTACTATCCTATCCCTAATTTCCTGTATCCATTCCAAACAACCAATCACAATTGAGCCCGTGCTGTGCACCAATCAGGCCTCTTCCCGGTCTCACACCCCAATCTGGCTCGGTTACAGGGCAGCGCTACCCACCCCAGCTCCGACCATCGTTGGCCAGATTCTAGCCATTAGTCAAGTTTGCAGATTGCCTTCCTCCCTCGGCAATTCCAGACCTCTATACAAAGCCTCAAGCTCCTACTCAAGCAGGTTACAGGGCACTGCACCAGCGCCGGCCAGCGTCGTTCTGGCGCCAATTCAACCCGGCCATTACACAAGAGGACTCAATTAGGAGATTAGCTAATCTAGAATGCCAACCAGAAATCAAGGATCTGATAATATCAGAATCTTGATCAGCAAAACTTTCTGATGATGAAATTTGACGAGTACCCTGAGATGATCACAAAGATGATGGATAATGATGACGACGCTGATGATTATTTCTCTCCACCCCTCCCCTTCTTCCATGTATTCTCCTCCTCTCCTCTCATTTCCTCTTCCCCTCTCGCTGCCTCCGCTGAGCTGAACCCTGCTATCAGCATGAAGTCCCTATCAGCCCCAACGAGAGAGAGAACCTCCCCATTCCCTTCTACCTTGAGGTAACCAGTTCCCCCAAAAGGTGTGCCTCAAAACTAACACTTTGACCTAGTCTGCCTCCGCCAGGAGATAATGAGCCCCCATACATATCTCCCAGCCCCAACCCAGGTCAGCTCCCATCATCTGCATCTACTCCCTGGAGGGCAATCACCTCCCACCTTGTGTTACCGCTGCGGAGTAGCGCTCCCTTCCGGACCAACCTACCTACCAACTAGACCATAGCCTATCTGGGAGATGAGAATATAATCACAAACACGGAGATGACTACTGATTGATGAAAAAAAGAATAACGGAACCCTGATGATGATGATGATGATGATGATTGATAATGAATGATGATTGATGATGATGATGATGATGATGATGATGAAATAAAATTGGCGAAAATAAATAAAGAACGTTGGACTTGCGATACCCTAATGGCATCCGTGTGGAAAATTGACAACTCACTATTGCTGTAATGAAAATAGAAGATGACGATGATTACGATTTTTAAAGAGAAGTCTGGATGATGACCAGGAAGAAGATAAAAAGAAGATAAAAAGAATATAAATAACATGGATGACGAATTAGAGAAGCCGATGATGATTACCACTGGTAACCAAAAAAATGACGGTGTCCTTGATGCAAAACCCCCGCTGAAATGACAATGATGACAATCTTAATGCTCTTGATGGATAACCTGCACAAGACAAAAAACAGACGAAAGCATATATATAGATTGATGATGACCTCCTAGCCGCTCTCTTAATGATACTCTCCCACTGGCACTGTGATGATTCTTCAAGTAGGACCAACGTTCTCTGCACTTTGGTCTCCACGGGGCTGACTCCGCTTTCCTCCACCGACATCGACTTTCGTCAACTCGCATGAGCTCCCCAACCTCTTTAAAAGTCTTGGGCCCTTGGCTATGGAGTACTTCATGTGAAAAACACAGGGAAAAAGGCCTGCCATGTATTCTTTTTTTTTGCTTTATGAAACTTCGGCCATGTCGAAGTTGCGATGCACTGTTTTTTTAACCTAATATTGCAAACTAAAAATGTCACGTGGCCACGGTTTCCCCCTTTTTTTTTTTTTTTTCAAAAAACCAAGGTGTTGTAGAGGCCAAGGACCAGATTGCAGTACTGTTTCCCCTTTTCTTTTCTTTTCTGTTGAAAACCCGCCTACCTACAAGGGAGCAGGTCAGATGCTCCAAATTGGGTTCCAATCTATTGGTGGGGAGCCGTACCTGCTGGAAAACGGGTTTACAAAGAAAAACGGAACTTGAGCGAAATTAAAAACAAGACGGTTTTGAGACATACGGACAGGTTTTCAAGGAGGGGTTACAAGGGTCAGCTTGAGTAGCTGCTTAGCTCTTTCTAGTTTTTCACGATAGATCTGGCAGGTTAGCTAACAGACCTGAGAGGAAAGAGAAAAGCAGGGCAAGCTGACAGTCAATCCTCCACTACATTGGAGTAATCAATGTTGTTCAGGGGTCCTTCGGCCAGACGGACGGAAGCGTGAATGCGTTACTGTTGTAATGTTTATTCAGACTTGCCGGTGGAATAGGAACTGGACTGACATTCCCCACAATGGAAAAGGAGCCAGGATAGTAAGGTCCTGTAAAAAAAAAAAAAAAAAAAAAAAAAAAAACCCGACTTAGGGCCTCGTTAGACCCTCCTTTGAAAACTCTTAGGAATTAGGATGAAGTCCTTGGAAAATATTCCAGTTTTCAGCGGCGGCGTTACACCACGTCCTAATTCAATGGGTGCCAAGGAAAACCCTTGAAGGTCTCCAACGACCAATTTCATACGCATACACACGGCCGCGGGGTGGACGTCTGTCATCGTGCTGGGATGTACGTGCGTCCTCAGGCGTGGTCCAGTGGTGACGGCGGGGAGGCCTACCAGGCTGCCAAAGAAAAAGGGTGCCAACACCCCCGTTCCAATTTCAAATTTTGAACCCTCCGTTGTGACACATCCTTGCATGAGGCGTCCTCACGGCTGGACTGGAGACGGGGGCGAAACGTCGGTGCGGAGGAGTGATGGCAGCCATGGCTTAAAAGGAGGGCATTGGAATGTTGGGCTACGTAGCGTGTATGCGTAACAATTCTCTACTGCGACATCGCCTTCGTGTTCCGCATGCTGTTCGTACCGTCACAACTTAGCGCGAACGTAACGCTTCCGTGAAACGTGGAGAGTGCGAGTGTGGTCCCCATCGACGTGCAGAAGGTGCAGCCAGGGCGCCGGCGGGTGAACGAGTGGTGGGTGCTTGCGCATTGCAAGTCCCGACGATGGAACGAGAGCTCCCGGGTGGTGCAAAGGCATTAACGACATTGGAGAGAAACAAGGTGGTCGCAGCTGTGTCAGTCGTCGCCATGCGTTATCGCATTGAGAAAACGACAACTCGCCTGAGGATGAGATTGTTCGTTCGCAGGCAGAGGCAGCTGATGGAACAAGTGATGGATGCACCCGATTGTGTGTTGTTATTGGAATCCATTGTGCAATTTTGGTGCGCCATGGTATCGGGTGTGATCCCATGGTGAACGAGGAGAAGGACGGGGGGGACATGGGAGGATCTCCGACAGGTTGATGACGCGGCGGAGGGCTGAAGCTGCGGAGTTGACTAGTCAATGGCGCGCGCCGGCTGTCTGCTGGAGGTTTCCCAGTGCACCTATCCATCATGGTCTTCCTCACCGTTCGTCATTTCGGTCTGCTGCCAGGACCCCGCACAACAACGCAGATGTGGAACAACACGACAAGGAGCAGGAAAAAAGTGGCCGGCAGCAGGAGCGGGAACTGCTGGAGGATGGTTGACATGAATCACAGCATGTGAGGCGTGTACCAAACAAAGCTTGAATGAATGCGCCCGGCAATAGCCGACCAAACACGCTAGGCAGATGACTGCAATCGACCGACAGTGGTTCAACATCACTTGTAGGAAAAAAAAAAAATCGACCGTTGGACACCACGGCCGGCGACGCGCGCATGGAAAACCCTGCTTCGTGAAGCGCCTTGCAGCTGAAGAACCACCCCAGGGCCCACGCATTTCCACGCCAACGATAACGGTGGAAGGCCGTTGGGGGCCCGTCGGGTACTGGAGGCCGGGGATGTCCGCCCAATGGACCACAGACGACCTGTGCACCAACATCGACTCGAAATTTTCCTGTCGGCGCTCGCTCCAGAACACTCCGTCAATTGCGGCTCCCTGAACCCAAGGGACCTCACGAGGACCCCTTGAATCCAAGGACATTTTGGTTGGGGATTCTGAGGAATCCAAGGAAATCTCTCAGGAGCGTTTTCACATTCATTCAAGGAATTTGGTAAATTAGGACGCGGTGTAACAACGTCGATCCTAAAAATCGGATTTCCGAGGAGGGTCTAACGAGGCCCGTAGGGTTGGGACCCCACAGGACCGCGGAAAGGAGAAGCTTTGCTGCAAAGCTGTTTCCAGGACCCCACAGCGCGCAGCAGATGTCCACGGAAAGGTGAGATTTCTCCCGCAAACTGTTTTCCGGGACCCCACAGACCAAAGATTGCGGCTTGGAAAAACATAGTTTTGTGCTTTCACATAGTCCGCAGCCTGCAAGGGCTAGCATCCGTCCGGGTTGTTCTGCTTAAAAAAAAAAAAAAGGAAAAGGCTCAAGGGAGGATTCCTCGCCGCAATTTTGTGCCAACTCTAGAGGGTAGGAGGGAGGGCATGTCATTCCTAGAAAAGTCTCTGAAAAGCCTCACAGGAGGCAGCAGCCAATAGTGACCAAGAGTTGGACCCCACAGGAAAAAGGATGGAAAAAACGTTCGGCCAAAAAAAAAGGGCAAATAATTTTGAAAAGCTGGAAAGCAGTTTTGGGGGGACCCCACCGTGGAGGACCAAATGCGCCATGGAAACCCTGTGGAAATCAGTTGAGTCAATCGTTGCTTTTCTCCGTTGACACTCGTTTGTTTTTCTTTTGTTTTCTTTGTTTTTCCTTTTTTTTTGGTGCTACTCTTGGTCGCTATTGGTTGCTGCCTCCCGTGGGACTTTTCCAAGACTTTTCCAGGAATGACATGCCCTCCCCCCTACCCTCTAGAGTTGGCACAAAATTGCGGCGAGAAATCCTCCTGTGAGACCTTTCCAGGCTGTGGACTATGTGAAAACAGAAAACTATGGTTTTCCAAGCCGCAATTTTCAGTCTGTGGGGTCCCGGAAAACGGTTTGCGGGAGAAATTTCACCTTAAAGTTTCCGTGGACATCTGCTGCAGGTTGTGGTGTCCTGGAACAGTTTTGCGGCAAAGTTCTTCCTTTCCACGGTCTTGAGGGGTCCAACTCCAAGAGTGACACAAAAAAAAAAGAAAAAACAAAGAAAACAAGAACAAAACAAACGAGTGGTGATGGAGACACGCAACGATTGGCTCAACTGATTTCCAAAGGGTTTCCCAAGCGCATTTGGTCCTCAGCGGTGGGGTCCTTGCAAAACTGCTTTCCAGTTTTCCAAAATTCTTTACCCCTTTTTTTTTGGCCAGACGGTTTTTCCATCGTTTTTCCTGTGGGGTCCACCCCTTATTTGACCCCAAAAATGTCACCATTTTAGCTAGACTCCTCTGAGAGTCCATCTAGACATAGACGCAGTCAAGATCCATCCGAGGGGGTCCGCCATTTCAGCGGGTGACATTTTAAAGGTCAAATAACTAGATTTCAATTTCGTTCAATGGCTGTTTAGTATGTTTAAGGTTGGCCCCCACAGCGATTCGGACCGGAAAAAAATTACCACGGAAGTTTCCCATAACATCACACGCTCCCGCGGGGTCCTTGGAAGGTCGTTTTGTTTTTGCAAATGATCTCCTCCGGAACTCCACAACCCGAATCGTCGACGTGGAAAACCGGGAATACCCGTTTTCACATTGTTTCCGACCTGGAAAAGCACCGCGGGAGAAATTATCGGCCCTTTTTCGTGCAGGGTACGGAGGGCAGGGAGTTGGGACCTCTCCAAGGTTTCCAAGGTCGCGAACGGCGCCCGGACATTGTCACGCAATGCGGTCGAGGAACACGGTCGTACAGACCTTGTTGTCGACCAAGGCAGGACTGTCAGCAGAGGTACCGGTCCCAAGCATGAAGGGCCAGAAAGAAGCAGACTTGTGGCCCGGTTTTCGAAATTTGAAATTCGAATCGGCCCGGTGACCGTCCTGCCGTTGGCGTGGACATACAGCCGACGTTGACCAGCAAAAGCGGACACTTCTCATGACGACAGTCAGAGAAAGTTCCTTCGTGCACACGTGTGGTGACCGCCCATATCCAAAGCATTTCGAAACACTTATTTACGCAGAGAGCGGGATACCACCATCGCTGAGGTGCACCTTGGAACTCGCTTGGTGCTTGTGCACATGCTTTGGCTCGCTGATTGCTGCACATGGGGAGACTGTCCAATGGCAGATCCGTTGTGTGCGCTTCCAATCCGTGCACCACGCACATCCAGTCGGCACAGGCTGTCTCCAGTTGGTCTCCTGCCTCTGGATACGAGGAGCAATGTGTGCGAGCACCTTCTCGAAACAATGGACGGGGGAGTCTACAGAACCGCTGGAATACCTTCTCGAAGTTCTCGTGCCATCCACCCACCTTCTGGAGACCCTTCCACACACCACCGCTGCGTTCCATAACCCAAATTCTTCGTCTCTCATCCATATGACTCTCGAGGATGCCAGCAGCCATGCACGTCAGGGACATGCCATGCATCACCGCACCAGCCAGCAGCAACAGGACCTCGGACATGCCTGGCACCTATGTTGCCCCCCGTACAAATACGAGCCGTTTCAACGGCCTTCCACAGTCGAGATCTGGCATCTCAGGGGGGGGGCATGCTGGGGGCTATGCCTTCGAAGTGAAAAAACATTAAAAAAAAATGTTCATTTCGGGTGTGTGTGTGGGGAGGGCTTTGGGGATTTATTTAATACGGGTGCGGGTGGGGGTGGGGGGGGCGACTCCTCCCCCACCAATTAATCAATCAATCATTCAATCAAAAAAA
>BFEA01000308.1:680248-691838 GCA_003427395.1 Chara braunii | reverse complement strand
AGAGAGAGAGAGAGAGAGAGAGAGAGAGAGAGAGAGAGAGAGAGAGAGAGAGAGAGAGAGAGATCATAGGGATACGTCCTGAAAAGGCTGCGTAGTAGCCACTACTACCCTGATTGGGCTCGTTTTCTGCCTCGTGCTCTCGTCCAGATCCCGACTGCCGTACATCTCCCCCGTCTTCGACGTCACTCTCGTTTGTCCTTACCTTGAGAATATCTTTCTAAACTCTGCAGTCAGCCGGATGCACTAAATTCGTCTTGGTAAAGTGGCTGCCGCGTCATTGCCATTTCATTTATTTTTTAATTACGATTTTTTATTATTATTATTTTTTAATTATCATTTTTTAAGTGCAACCTGCCGAAAGAGTCTGCCAAAAAAAAAAAGAAGAAGAAGAATAGATGTGACAATGAAGAAGCGCAGTGATAAATGATGTTGGGGGGAAAACACCAAAAAAAATAACAAACCCTGCGAACCCGTTCCCCCCCCTCCCCCTCCCCACAGAAAAAAGGAAAAAAAAAACAAATTACTGCCAACCCAGTGGACTGTGGAATATATACGGAAACTTTTCACGAAAAAAAGAAGGAAAAACACAAATCCCATTTGAAACAGCTCGTATATTTTTTTTTTAGCGCCCGAGTGTCTAACGAGCCCCTAAGCCAGACTACTACTGTTTTATGTTCAAATCCTTCTTTTTTTTTATAACAAAATTGATTTTTTATTTTTTTTTCCCAAACAAAACAGTCAAGTCAACTAACTCTGCAGCCATTACTTGATCCCAACGCCATAACTTCTTGACAGATGTTACTTTTTTTTTTATTGGGGAGTCAAATCAAGTAGTACAAGACTACAAGTACATTCGAGTGCTTCCGAGTTTGGGGGTCAAAGAACCCTTTTAAAATAGCGGGGGTAATCTACAACTTTTCTCCACAAATAAGAGTACACTTTCTGTACCACAATCACTCAGTGTACCTACCAGCCTAGCTCAGTTAGTACACCGCTGAACTGTTCAAATACAGACCAGGTCCTGAGTTCTAGTGGAGATGAGTGGAACCAGATGAGTAAAACACTAGAATTCTGAATTATCTACGGCCCGTCAGTTGCATGATAATATCTCAAGGCCGTAGCCCTTGCAAAAAAAAGGGGGAAAGGAAGGAAAGTAAAAGGGAAAGGTAGGATAAGATCACTCAGTCTGCAGAAGGATTTCTATTGTGCCAAAAAAAAAAAAAAAAGGTAAGCCTACAAGTACAGATGTAACAAGTAGTTGTACAATTATTACAATTATTAGTTGACGTCAGCAGTATTGATACACGAAGTGATCTGTTTGCTACACGTGGCGCTTGGACGGCAATGCGGGGGGAGGTCATCTCCCTCTTTCTTTTTTTTCCTCTCCTCCCCCCCCCCCCCCCCCCCCCCCCCCTCTAAGCCCCTGTTGTAAGTAAATAAAAAATATGGACGGCTAGGCGAGGATTGTCCCGACGGGTCATCAGATCGGCAAGGCGCTGAAGGGATTGTCAGTCTTTTTTTTTTTTTTTTTCGTTTGTTTCTGCAAATGATACATGAGCTCGAGCTTACCGCTCCTATTGTGGGATTCGTTAGCGCCAACGTCGAGATCCCGACGATTACCCTCTCCCACCTCCGCTGAGCCTCGCGTACGATCGGCCTCACCCTCGCCTCCTCCCTCGCGTCAGCTATTGAACGGGATCTGCATTGTTGTCCCGACCGCTCAGATCACTTCAAGACGGGCTGCCAGTCGCCAAGAGTTTGTCAGTCAGTCAACTTCTCAAAGGATTCAAAAAAGGGAAAAGAAAAAGAAAAAGAAAACTTTTGCACGCCGTATTTGGGAGTTTCGAGTTCCCGGCTGTTGTCGTCTCTACCTGATGAGATTCAGATCCCGACGCCAATTCTCCGTCAACCACTGCTGCGCCTCGAGTAGTCGACTCCTCCCTCACGTCCTCATTAATTGGGATCATAATTGTCCCGACCGGTCAGATGACTGCAATGTGAGACAGGCTGCCAGGCGCAGAGCGCTTGTCAGCGAACTCCTTTTTTTTTTTCTTTTTTTTTAAAAAGATATTTTGGAGTTTCGAGCTCCTGCTTCTTCTTGTCTGGTGGTTAGTCATCAGCCCCGAGGTCGAGATGCCGATTCTCCTCCCACCAACCACTGCTGCGCCTCCAGTACTCCGATCTTCCCCTCAGGGCGTCGCCGCACGGCACAGGAAACGAAAAACGGAACGAGTGCATCTTCCGGCAGAAAATGGCCAGGTTCGTCGTTTTGCTATAAATAGTAACGAGTCTATTTTTCCATCTTTCGTGGGCGGATGCCTTCGTTTCGTTTTCGTTTCGTGTGCCGTGGGGCGAGGTCCTTAACCTCGCCTCCTCTTCCCCGTCCCTATCGGATTGGGATCTGCATCTTGATCTTCATCTGGACCTTGATCTGGCACTGGATCGTCCCGGGCCACCGCTGAGATGAAAATACTGCTAATATAAGGCAGGCTGCAAGGGGTTGTGGTAGTCAGTCCGTCAGTCCGTCAGTCCTTCAGTCAACTTCTCAAGCGATATTTGGTTTCGACCTCCTGCCTTTTGTTGCGGTACTCGTCAGCCCCGAGGTCGCGATCCCGATTCTCCTCCCACCACTGCTGCGCCTCGAGTACGATCTTCCTCATCCTCGCCTCTTCATCCGTGTCCTTCGTATCTCGAATCTTCCACTGAATCTGACGGATGGCCTCCTTGAGCTGCCATCGAGCCCTAGACCTCTCCAGACTGATTTTGTCCGTCTCTTTCAATGTGGTGGCTTCGCTCGCCGCCACGTGTGCCTCCTGACGGGTGCACCTCCCCCAATTTCGGCCAAATGATTTCCAAGCCTTTTTTCGGTCCCCTCCGTCACTGGATAGGTCCGTTAACATGGCTGTCAAGATCCCGTCCTCGTCGATCTCCAGACTCGCCTCCAGGCGAACTCTCCCATCCTTATCCTTCGGCTCCAGGCCGTACAACGTCACCTCCCCGAGTTGCTGATTCTCCTCAGCGTTCAATCTCTCTCCCTCGTACACTACCATCGTTGCTGACGTGGCGCCATCGAAACCCGTCCTCCAATCGCTCTGCTTCTTCATGACTGGATAAGGTGTGTTTCGTCGGATGCATTTGACAAACACGCCTCCCGCGTTTTTGACTCCGATGCTGAGCGGGACCGACTCCACCACCGCGAGGTCCCCTATGCAGTCCACGTCAGCCAATCCCATGTCAAGCGCCGCCTGCCACGTGGCCCCGATCGCGACGCAATGGTCGGGATTAATCGCGCGGCTCAACTTCCCCTCGCCGAAATACTCTTCCATCTTATCTTGAATCCCGGGCATTCGCATAGTGCCTCCCGCCAAAACCACCTTCCAAATGGAGGCCCTCTCCACCCCTGCATCTGCGAGCGCCCTTGCGACCAGATGCATGCACCTGTCAAAGAACGGAGCCGCGAGCTCCTGCAACTTGTCCCTCGTCATCTTCATCTCGAAATCCTTCCCTTCACACAACCCATCTATCACAATGCGGACGTATTTGCAGGAAGAGAGAGCGTGTTTCATCTTCTCACACTCGGTACGGAGGCGCCTCATTGGTCTTGGATACTGATGTAATTTGATCCCATGCTTCGTGTAGAAATCGTCGACAAAGTGCTGCACCATAACGTCATCGATATCTTTCCCGCCAAGTTGTGTGTCCCCATCCTGACCAATGACTGTGTAAGTTTCCCGCCGAACAGTCATCACGGAGACATCGAAGGTGCCCCCACCCCAATCAACGACAAACAGCACTCGGGGAGGACCAATCCCATCCGATTGGAAATGCCTGCCTCTCCTCCTCCTTCTGCTGCTGCTGCTCCCGCCGAAACCATAACTACCCCCGCCATCCGTACAACACCTGAAGCTGCCTCTTAGACCTCCTCCTCCTTCCCCTCCTCTTCCTCCTCCTCCTCCTCCTCGTCCTCCAGTGGTATAATCCATTTGGATGGAGGACTTGCAGGCATAAGCGAGCGCCGCCGCTGCCGGCTCCGTGAGGAGTCTGACAATCTCCAGACCTGCCAGCCTTGCGGCAATTTTTGTCGCTACCTTCTGTGCCTGTGAAAAATTGGCGGGAACTGTAATCACTGCCTTATCCACAACAGTATCCAGGCGCGCTTCGGCCGTCTCCTTCATCTTCATTAAGATTAAGGCCAGCAGGTCCTCTGGCGCGTACTTCGTTTTCCTATTCTCAACCTCCACCTCTATCACGCATCGCCCCTCCTCTTCCACTAATGAGTAAGGCCAGAGGCAGCTATCTGTCTGACGTTGCACGTCTGCCAGCCGTCGATCTAACAACCTCTTGATGTGTACGAAGGTTCTCTTCGGATTCGTTGTTGCCTGGTCCTTAGCGCACTCGCCGACTAAGTACCCGCCATCCTCGGTGATGGCCACGCAGGACGGGGTCGTCAGATTACCGTTGTCGTTGGCGATGATCTCGACGACGCCGCGATCCCAGACAGCGACGCAGCTGTTCGTCGTTCCAAGATCGATCCCGACCGCGTAATCAGTCGATCCACCGGCGGCGGGAAGCGATTCCCACCCCCGTCCATCGCTGTTGCCGCGAGAAAGCACTGACCCCATGATTGATTGGTTGATGGGTTGATTTATAGATTGATTACTGGATGGAAAGATGTACTACGGATTCTTATATGTATACTGATTGATTAATTGGAAGAAGGGAAGGTGTACGGATATTTATAGACTGATATGTATATACATATTTATCTGTACTGATGAGTGAGTACTTCAATCAAAAATATTTAATCATGATAAATTATTAGGCGGCGGCGTCAAAGTGTCTGTCGAACGGACTATGTCTCACGTGAGCGGTCTATTGGTCGGAATCCCGACTACAAATCAGTTCTCAACGCGGACCCAACATCGAACGCTGCTGCGGGTCGGAATCCCGGCAGCAAATCAGCGCTTGATGAGGATCCGACCTTGACGCCTATTCGTCTCTCGTAATGGAACAACGAGAAGGAATCTGATTTCCAGAAAAAAAAAAAGAAAAAAAAAAAAGAACTGATGAATAATCACTAGGCGAGTCGGGGAAAACAACAACAACAACTGAAGTCCGTAATTAGCGTAGGATTGGATACGGGGCAGATTTCAAACAGCATACAATTATTAACAGAATTAAGAATGCAAGAGAGAATGAGAGAGAAGAAGAAAAGAAGGGTGGGGAAGCCTGATAGGAAGAACGACAGGTCTTTATCGCCGAACAGCTCCGATCTCCTAAAAAAAAAAAAAAAAAAGACCTCTGATAATTTCCTAATTTGCAAAGCAAGAGGCGGGACGAAACAGCTGCCCGGTTTCCTATCTTAAAAAAAAAAAAAAAAAAAAAAACTCGAAAGCTTCTTTCCTAATTTGCAACGAGGAAGACGCGGGCAGAAACCGCAGCTTCGACCTTCGAAACTTGTACACGGCAGGGACAAGGTCCTAAAGCAATCACTTAGTGGGAAGGAAGTGATCGAGCAATTACAACCAGGAGGTGGGCTTGGAAGCAGCCATCCTTTGAAGAAAGCGTAATAGCTCACTGGTCTAGCTTCATCGCGCCGAAAATGGATCGGGGCTCAAGTGGTTCACCGAAGCGACGACCCCGCTCAAGTGGAAAGAGTCAGGGCATGCTCGACCCCGCTCAAAAGCTTTTCTTTGGAACGGAATCTAGACGAAAAACGATCAGATACACCGTCTGAAGTGCTACCTCAAGAGAACAAGGTGAGATCTGCTCCCACTCCAAAGCTTCGTTTTTCAATTGTATCTAGGCGTGAAAGCGGTCCGATACACCGTCTCCAATGCTACCTACTACTGTGAATCTGCCCTCCGGGCGAACAACTGGAGATCTGTTCTCTACGCATCCCCATATCCTTCTCCCTCTTCTTCTTCTCCCTCTTCTTCTTCTTCTTCTTCTTCTTCTTCTTCTTTCCTCACCTAACACCCGATACACTCCGCTTTAGCGGCCTACCTCGCTGCTTTGCCTGACGACCAGTAACACGCGACTGGTGGGTGAGATGCGCAACAAATAGTCGGTGGTCCCACGCAAAGGCGAGCGAAAATGCACTGAATCTTCGCACAGAATGATTGCAAGCTGATGAATTGCTCAGAGAGCCTGCAAAGAAGCCATATTGTTAAGCTCTTGAAATAACAAAAAAAAAAGAAAGAGGGGGGGGGAAGGGGAGGGGAGGAGAGGGGGCGGGACGTGCGAATCGCCAAGAGTTTAGTGAAAAATTAGCGCGCAATTCTATTGACGGCAGAGATAAAGCATCGGACCTCGTAAAGGTTCAATATATTATTTTTATTATTGATTAATTAGTAATAAAAGTGCCAATATCGGGAATATGACTAACCCATCAACTAATCAACAAGTAAAGATGAAAAAGCCGAAGTGGCTCAAAATATTATACGAGTCATTAAGCAGTAATTTACCGACCAAAGAAAACGTAACGAAAGTAATTTCCTGAAGTCGGGGTTGCGATTAACCCATCAACTAATCAACACGTAACGAAACAAACTGACGTGGTTAAAAATAGATCGAATGAACTCTTGAGTGAAATTACAGCAATCGAAACGAAAGCAGAGACTCTTTTCGTCTGTTCCCATCAGTTTAATTTCTCATCCTGAATCCCAATAAAAAAGGAAAAAAGAGGAGAATAATTAAAAAAAAAAAAAAAAAAAAAAAAAAACCCTGAAGGAAGGAGAACTTCAAAGACCGTTCACCAAATCGTGCTGGGATCCGCATGGCGAGTCGCGCGCACGAAGGGTCGTCCATAAACCGAAAAATCGACTCCACAACGATCTAGCAGGAGAAGGTTTGGAGATCGACTGGGATGACAATCAGCCTCTCCCGATTTCTTCATGATTGTAGTATACTATAAAGTACTAATATGCAGTACTAGAATACTAAGAAAAACTAAGAAGCACTAGGAAATACTATGGAAGTACTACTATGAAATACTATGAAGTACTCCTATGAAATACTATGAAGTACTCCTATGAAATACTATGAAGTACTATGAAATAGAAATCCAGTAGAAATGAAACACTATGAAGTATTATGAACTAGAAATGAAGGAGAAATGAAGGAGAAATGAAGTAGAAAATGAAGTAGAAATGAAGTACTATGAAATTCTAGGAAGTGGAAATGAAGTAGAAATGTACTATGAAATTCTACGAAGTGAAAGTAGAAATGAAGTACTATCAAATGTTATGAAATATTATGAAATGTTATGAAATATTATGAAATGTTATGAAATACTATGAAATACTTTTGAAAGTACTATGAAGTATTCTGACATATGGAAGGGCATACTCACAGTAGCACCGTTCCACTCATTTCTGGACAGAATTGCGGTCAGATGCATAATGTTCGGCCGGACATGCGGTCAGATACATTTAGAGCTAGTGTGAGTACGCACTAATAAGGAAAGAAGAAGGACGGAAGAAAGCGTTGGCTATGGCGAACACCCAGGTGAAGCGCAGACCGATTGCAGAGTAATCGTTGTCTATGAAGTACTATGAAGTACTATGAAGTAAAAATCAAGTACTATGCAGTACTGTGAAGTACCACGAAGTACAAATAAAGGACAAATAAAGTACAAATGAAGTAACTAAGCCTTACTAGGAAGGATGCAAGCAAGCGTTAGTTATGGTGGACACCGAAGTCAAGCGAAGTCCGATTGTAGAGACACGTTATCACCCACATAAAGTCAAAAGCACAGAGCGCACCGACAAGCGGACAACATCAGAAGATTTGCCGCCATCGCTCCTTCTCCTGACGAAGTCCGCTGCCCGAAGACGCATCCCGCGTGACTCCGCTTCCCCTCCTCCGCAAGGGGGAGGCGTTATCGGTCAACCTACGCCCACGCCCGTGCTAACTTCTCCTTCAATTATTATTCTCTCTCTCTCTCTCTCTCTCTCTCTCTCTCTCTCTCTCTAGCGAACGTGGTCTCGCTCTCTCCCTCTGCCTCTCCCTGTCTCTCCCGCGCGCGCGGGCGCATACAAATGACGGAATTTTCAATCTACAACTATGTATCCCGCCTTGTCGATTGGAAGCAGCAGACTGCGCAGACTTGGGGCATACTCACGCTAGGAGATTCGTCGTCGATGTATATGGTCGCTTTTCTGACCACGCGTCGATGAACCGAAGCGCAAATCTGTCCACGGAGAAGTTGGGAAAGTACTAGTGCGCGCCCAAAATTTGACTGTAGTTGATTTCATAAATGTCAGGGGAAGTCCAAGTGCGAGTATACCTAAACTTTCAACGGTAACAAGGTACCTACTCTCCATATGCACAAGAGACAGAAATATGGCATACCCAATTTCGGATCCAGAGACCGAGCCCTCCTGCCCGCCAAAAGGTGCCGCTAAAAAGTCGCCAGCAGGACTTTTCCACCGAAACTGCCCCTACCGGCCGCCAGATACATGTGAAATCGTCCATGTGCCCTCATATGATGGAGCGTCGGGTGTCAGCCACAAATGATTTGCAGTTCGGTTTGTTCTAACGGCCACAGAGGCGAAGGTATGGAAACAACTTCCCGTTGGGCGTTGCCGCACGGCAAACGAAACGAATGTATCTTCACGCAGAAAATGGCCAGGTTCATCGGTTTGCTATAAATAGTAACGAGTGTATTAACACCTTTCGTGGGCAGATGCACTCGTTTCGTTTTTCGTTTCGTCTGCCGTGCGTCCACGCTCATTGTCAAATGCCGCACCATCGCGACACTCTTCACATGCATAAATGACAAAAGCGCCGCCTTACTGATGATACCGCCGTCCCGAAAAGGCGGCGCAGCAAGGCCCGGGATGATACCACGGAAACGGCGGCGCAGCAAGGCCCGGGTTACGGGGCATGGGACAGAGCTATGGAGTACTCGGTACTCCTGAGGTTTGGCCATCTCCCTCAGCCTCGACAAGGGGCTGTGTCTCCCTGTGGAATACAAGGGAGCAGGGTGGTTCCGGATCCCTCTACAACCTTCAACGCTCAAATTTCAGGCGACTGCAACCTCTGCATGAACCCCGTTTTTGGGAAACATACATGACCAACGGCACGAAGAAGGGAGAGTGAGTCCAGTGCAAGGCCAATGGTGAGTCAGCCAGCGGCACTTCCGGGAGCAGTGGGAAGGCAACTGGCAGTCTGGCAGCGGTGGGACTGTTGTTGTGAGAAGCACAAGCCAAGTACTAGCGACTACCTCAACCGGGAGCGTGAAGACTCGAAGTGTGAGAAGACCTGAAGCTCTACAGGACGAGGTCACCTTTGGGAAGTGGGAGTTTCACTGGTGGCCGTGGGAGCATTTCCAGTAGTGCAAAGGGAGCAGAGCATTAGTCTCGACCAGAGGTCACGATGAAACGTAGAGACGTTCACTTTATCTACCCTTCCCTGAGGAAACCTGGGGAGGGGTCACCTACCGTTCGCTGAAGCCAAGGGCCACGGCGCCTGTAACTCGCCGCGCCCGCTTCCGAGGTCCTCAGCGAACAACAGGGGTTTCCTGTAACGATAGGAGTAACTAATCCCACTGTGACAGTTGAACCTTACCAGCTAGTTTCTTTGTTTCGATGTAGAAAGAAAACGGAGAATGAAACCCTCACTTATAATCTTAGCGCAGGAAATAGCCCTAAGTCAAACAGACTCAGCACATAGCCACAGGGCAGGAGTTAGCTCCCGTAGAAATAGTTTCATCTTATGACTCAAGGCTGAACATCATTCAGGCGAAAGGTGCCTTCTCATGATCCCAAGTGGAGAAACAGCGTTCGGTGGGTCAAAGACTTCTCACGACCCAAGCAGAATACAGCTCGCACAGAAATTGAGCCCTCACATTAATAGGAACCTGGCAAAAAGCATGCACCTGAATAGTCACTTTACCAAAGCGAAGACTAAGAGGAGCGGTCCAATGAAAGCATTCCAACCCTTTTAGTTCACTCTCTCTTTGTTGCACTGCCCACTATTTTCTAGTCCCGCGGAGTTTTCCAATTTTTTGTCCGAACCAGTGAGATAAGAATGACACCTAATAGAATCTTAAAGTTTTCGGAATGGAACCCTTTTGAACTGCAACAGTGGTTGAACGGATTATAGCGAGCAAGTTCAGAATTGCGGTATTTCGAACAGCAACAATGGATAATCAAATTAGAACATACTGGTGCTTAGTTAGGAGCTCCCTTAAATCAGCAAAGGCCTTCGCCGACACGATCAGTCAAATGATAAAGGATAATAATCAAATGTTCACTTTGTCTCTGTCCCTGTTTGATCTCCTACTCCCCCTTTTCGCTCGTTGCTCTCCCCCCCTCAGGCTCACTGTAACCTCTCTTACTCTCTCGCCCTTTTCGTTATCATCAGTCACGTAATACTTCAAACAGTGCTGGCCGGGGTGGAACGGCGCAGCTTCCCTCAAGCCCGGGTTTAATGAACCGATATACGAGCTCGCACCGGACTGATCAGCGCCCTTGTTCACCGGCACCATTCACGTCAGGAAGGCAACCCGCGCATTCGTTTCCAAGTATTACCCTTCGGGCAACCCGGGGCGTTTGAACCCAAGCAATAGTTACAAGCTCCTATGCAAGTTGCCCAGGCGAGAAGAAAGCAAGAGTCAACCTTCTGGTTATGAAATTACACCAAGCTGTTGTTCAAAGCGAGTTAGCCTACTTAATACTGAAAAAGAACTTCCTCTAAACTCACAATTCGATGCTTATAACCCACTCAGTATAATTAAAAAAAAAAAAAAGGAGCAATTATATAAACGAATATCTCGACCGACCCCTCGTCCCTTCACTCTTTTCTGATACGGTCTAATTTGTCCACCTCTCTGTCGACAGGCAATGAGTAACTGCAGATTCGCGTTTGAAGACCAGTTGTCCGATCGGCTGGTGAACAGAATATTCGTGCAAAATGTTCGACGCTCTTGGAACTAAGACACCAATGGATGTGCATAGCCTCACCGCCTTAATTAATACCTCTGAAGTATCTTTTCATTGCCAGTTTTCAAAAAGGCCTGTCGATGATGACTTACCTGCTTTCTCTCGAAAGACAAAATCAGTTAGCTCTCACTGTGATTACGAATCTTTCTTGCCCAGTCAACGGAATGTGCAGTCTGCCATAGGACCATTAGCGTGTTGGACCTCGTAACCTGCGTCAAGGGCAGACCGATGCTTTGAGAGTTATCGCCTCTCACCGCTTGACTTTTTTTTTTCTCCGACCAATGAGCGATCTCTGACCTTAGAGATGGTGGCCAACGCCACATCCCTCCCCGTGAACTCCTCGTGAACGTTCACTCGACGATTGCGCGTCTCCCCGTCACAGTATGCGAGTGTTTGCGAAGCACAGCGTAGGAAATCACGCGGCGCCAGACGCAGTATTAACATCAACCCAAATATGAAAGTATCAGGTCATTTTTCAAGCTCGATACATCCATCTTCGAAAGCCAAGATGCAGATTCCCCACTCTCGCATGTCGTTATTCCCTCATATCCCTTCGTCATGCATCGGCTAGTTCCCCTTCTTTTCTCTGGCTTGCTCCCTCTTTCTTTTTCTCTCTCACAAATCGCTCTTCCTTGTTCCCC
>BFEA01000308.1:662760-679513 GCA_003427395.1 Chara braunii | reverse complement strand
CGCCTTGAGCAACCTCCGAACCTCTCCTCCTCGTGCACCGTGCACACTTTCAACTACCTCTCTCCTCTCATCCCTACTCGCGGGGAAACCGTCCACGCACCGATGCCGACACCCCGAGCTTGCTTGCGCGGGTACACCGTGTTCGCCCCGAGTCTCTCCTGTAACTGCCTCGCGCCGAACTCCTCCCGGCTCACTGCGGCTCGAGTAAGCGATGCGCTGAGTACACCTGGCATGCCATCCTCCTACAATGTCTGGTCGTCCTCCTATATCCCCCTCCGTCCGGCTCTCGGCATTGTATTCACGCAGGACGCTCAGAGAGGGCCACAATCCTTCGTTGTTCCAAAATCGCTCGGGGCTAGCCCCCGGTCAATTGCAGCGCCAGGCACCCCCGACCTCGCCCGCCAGATGTCCATTCCCAGTTCAGTAGACTGGCGTAGTGGTCCCAAAGCTGAAATAAAGCGCCATAGTGGCACCAACCCGGGAATAAATGGTTATAGTGACGGTGCCGAGCAAACCTAGAATAAAGTGTCGCCAAGGTCTCGAATCTGAAATGAACTACAGCAGTCGTTCCAGACCTGAAAATAAATCACCGCAGAGGTTCCGAACCTGAAATAAATCGTCACATTGGTCCCGGACCTGAAAATAAATCACCGCAGAGGTCCCGAACCTGAAATAAATCGTCACATTGGTCCCGGACCTGAAAATAAATCACCGCAGAGGTCCCAAACCTAAAATAAATCGTCGTGAGGGCGTCGAACCTGAAACGAAATACCGCGATGCCACCGAACTTGACCAAACCCGAAATCCAGTACCGAGCTGCTGTGCCACGCGGACGCCGAACCCGTACAACCATGCCATGATTATTCCGTACCTGTCCCGAACCTGATATAAAATGCCGCAACGTTTCCGGACCTGAAAACAAACTGCCACCAAGGTTCCAAACCTGGAATAACTGTCGTAGTAGCCCTGGTCCGGAGAATAAATCACCGCAGCTGTCCCAAACCTGAAAATAAGTCACCGTAGTGAAACAGCTGTCACCGGGCCCATACCGCACCTGAAGCACGTCAGACACCGTAGGACGTAGCCACTCCGTAACAACCCTCGTATCCATACCGAACCAAACACCATAGTCGACCCAAGGTAGCACCACCCAATGTTGTCCATGCGACTCCCGCTCTCAAAACATCCCAATTGCAGTAATGTTAGTAATCAAGCAAACTAGGGAAAGCGATGCAGGGAACCTCGACCATCGGCAGTAGTGGAAACTGTTAAAATCCGGGGAAAATGTTAAATCCGGGGTCAGAGTTGATGGCGGGTAATCGAGGCGAAATCAGGTCAATCTCCCAATAATCATGGGTTCCCGTCCCTTTCATCATTTTTCATCATTCTTCCCTTTTCTTAATTCTATTGTCGGAAATAGTAAATTAACCGTAAGATCCCCAAAATTAAATTCCGAGAGAGTTTAAATAAATGGTCAAATTCCTTTTGTTTCTTTTCTCTCTTACCATTTTTAATCTTTTTCTATGTTTTTAATTTCATTGCCGGGAACATAAAATAACAAGGGTATTCCCCCTAGAATTAAATGCTGTGAAAAATAAAGAAATTAAGGGATATTATATTTTTTCCTTCTGCCCTACTAGTCTTAATCCCTTTTCCCCATCTTTAATTATGGCACTAAGATAGACAAAAATTTGAGGCCTCATTTCGACCCCGGGCGTATGCTGCAAGAGCGTCGCGGCGAGGTCTGTTCCCGTGATGATTCCTCGCGGCAAGCCAATCCGGCTCCAGCCCTATGAAACGTCGGAAATGACGGTCTCTAGATACGCCGAGTGTGCCCACCCATCTCGCTATCTTTTAGGGTTACTCGTAAGGTTCAGTGTGCCCAGAATCAGGGGTACCCTGAGTTCCCCTAATTTCTGTCGCCCGGTCAAACCAGAGTACCGTCAAAACACGGACTTGCCCTTGAGCCTAAGTCCCAAAGCCGCAGATTTAAGGCGGGGCACTGCTTGTGGCCGCCTTACAGTTAGCCCGTACCACTTCTCGACGCCCCCGTCGAGCCCTAACTACTTATGTCAGACGAAGCGGACGAGCTTCAGGGTGATGGCCCGTAAAGGACGCCCACGTTGGCGTCCAATTGTCTTAAGTTTCAGTTTGTTATGAGTCATGGGGCTAAGAAGATGCTTCTTGACTTTCCTGTTTCTTCTGGTTTTTGGCCTCGGCACGATCCTCTTTTTCTTCTGTCTTTGCCCCGAGAAGGGTGCCGACCCGCCAGTCCGTCTAACGCGAACTCTCCGTTTAGCGCTCTTGAGCACGAATAATTATTTATTCTCTCTTCCTAAAGCTAACCCTTTGACCTTTCTTTTCTCTATTCTTTTCCTCTTCTTGGAACTCTCCCCTGGCTCGAATCGCCTCAAGGGGGCTCCATCCTCCATTTTGGCTTTTCCTTTCCCTTTTGGGTTTGTTTGCGATAAGGTGGGTGCGGGCCTAGGTCTAAACAACTTTAACCTAGCACCCGCCATTGGGTTCTTCCACTTGGATCCGTCTAATTCTGCTATCATATATGCACCCTTGTTGAGTGACTCAACCACTATGTAAGGTCTCATTCATCTGTTGGCGAGCTTTCCGGTCCAGGTCCTCTCAAGTGCTGCGTCGTAGAGAAGGACCATATCTCCTACGCTCACCCTCTCTTTCCTGATTCGCATGTTCTTATCCCATCTCTATTTACCCTTGTCCCTTTCCACTGCCAGACGATCTGCCGCTGTCATAAGGTTATCTTCCAAACCGTAGGCTATCTGTCTTGTTCGGGCAACTATGAGTTCCTCTCTGGACATCTCCTCCGCTTAGTCGAAGGTTGTCCAACTGTCGACGTGAAACTCTATGGGGAGCGGACAATGCCGCCCAAACCACAAGGTATGTGGTGGGTATCCAGTGCTAGCCTGGACCGTGACGTTGTCTGCCCATATTGCGTATCGAAAATATTGTGGCCAATCGCTGTCCTTACCTTTGCACCACTTGGATAGTGACGCTATCAGAGTCTGATGACCCCTTTCTATTGGAGAGTTCGATTATGGGTGGTAGGCAGTGGCTATCGAAACTCTCGCCCCAGCTCTCTTGAACACACTCTGAACCCCGTCAGCTAGGAATTTCGCCCCTCTGTCCATCACTATCTTGCTGACACAACCATACCTAGATAAGTACTCTAGTACGGAGTTCTTCACTTCCTTTGTTGTCTTACTCCTGATAGGTCTACCGTCTACGAACCCCGTGAAGTCGTCTCGTATGTTCACGACATAGTTCATATTGCCTACCCCTTTCGGCATCTTCACCAGATCGATGTGTACCTTCTCCCCTGGTCTTGTTCGATAGGATGGATGAAGTGGCTCTTTGCATTTCACAAGAGTTCTCTTCTGACACTCCTCGCTGGTCATACAGTACCTCTCGACGTCCTTATACTGTCCTTCCCACCAGTACAACCTGCGTACCTTTTCGTAGGTTCCTTTGACTCCTCTATGTCCTCCGACCACCCCGTCGTGAAGCTCCGTTACTATCGTCTGTCTCTCCTCAGGATTACAGACTACTCGTAAGGGCATCCCCAACCCTACTGGCCTTCGGAAAAGGTGGCCCGCTCTAAGGCAGTACTGGGTTGCTTGTCTCTGGATATTTGAATCTTGACGCTCCTCTCCTGTCAGGTGTAGCCCGATCGTTCGGTACTTGCCCTCGTAAAGGTTAACCAGACATCGTTCAACGCGTCTCGGCTCTGCCAATGTCAGGGCTCCAGCTACTATCGGGCGCTCGGCCTCAAGAGGGATCCGCGAAAGCCCATCTGCCACGACATTTTTAGTGTCAGATATCCTCTCGACTGCGTAATCATATAGCCGAATCCGTATCAACCATCGAGCGATGGTCGGGTCCGTCAGACTAAAGTCCTTCTGGAGGACCGAGGCAACTGCTGTGGGATCTACTCTCAAGACGAATCGCCGTCAGTAGATATAATGTCTGAACGTGTCTAGACACCGCAGAACAGCTAACACTTCCTTTTTGAATTGACTGTAGTTTCGTTCTGCCGTATTTAGTGTCCTACGTTCAAATCTTAATGGCCTTTCCTTTCCTTCAGCGTCTTTCTGAGACAGCAACCCTCCAACTGAACAAGGTCCAGCATCCGTGGATACTATGAAGGGTCTCTCGGTCTCGTTGTCAAAGAATGGCACGCCCAATACCCGTCCTCCCTCCTTAAATTCCTCTTTAAGCTCTTGCATAGCGAGTTCCTGCGAGGAATCCCAGTAAAATTTTTCAGTCTTTCGAAGGAGTAACCTCCATGGCTCAGCCTTCTCCGCATACCCCCGTATGAATATCCGTCAGTAACCAACCACTCCCTGAAACTGCCGGACCTCGGTTGGACTATGTAACGGTGACTACCAGTTAAAGAGTTTGTCTAACTTCGTCGGATCAACTCGGCGTCCTCTCGTGTCACAGATAAAGCCCAAGATCTTAATAGTCAAGACGGCCCATCGACTCTTTGTTTCGCTGACCGTTAAATTTGCATCGTCCAGCTGCTCGAGTACCGCGCATATATCTGTTAGGTGTTGCTCGACGAATCTTCTCACTCCTGATACAACCTCTGTCTCATCCTTGTCTACCAGCCCTTTTATAAGAAAGTCATCTAGAAAAACTTCAACCTTATCAGGGATGAAGTCCTTGAGGACGGCTACCATGGCTCTCGGAAAAATGGCTACCCCATTAGCCCAACCCATAGGGACAACCATCATCTGTATCAGTCCCAATGGCGTGTGCATTGCCGTGAGGTGCCTGTCCCTAGGATCAAGCGGTACCTCATCATAGCCTGAGAACAGATCACAGACTGAATAAATTGACCTGCCTGCGGCGCCTTCAACCAGTAAATCGGCGTGTGGCACGGAACCCATATCTCGTATCGTCACCGCGTTGACCTTCTGAAGGTCCTGGATACATCGGATCTTGCCATTCGGCTTTCGTAGGAAGAACCATCGATTTGGATAAGCGCTATCTGACGGTTCCGCAACATGGGAAACCATCTTTTCCTTCAGGAAAGCGATAACTTCTTCCTTCTCCTTCTGGGCGTATTTCCATCCTGCGTCATTCCAACGAACATGTGAAATCGTGTAAATCCTCGCTGGCTTAGCGTATCGAGGGTCAACCCTACCGCGCTCCACGTCGCTGAAAGTTATTGCCTTATCACATGTCTTCAGGATTTCTATCACACGTTCTCGCTCCTATGGGGTCAGATTTCCATCTCCGATGTCCATCCCTGCTATCCTCTCTTCCGTTAGGCGTTGCGGTTCCTTTTTCTTTTTTTCTTTGATTTCTTTTGCGATCTCTTCTTCCGATATCCCTTCCAATGCAGATCGCTCGCGACCCACCGCCGCTGGTTTAACTTTTTGTGCTACTCGCTTGTGTCGCTTGGGTAGCCTCCCATAGGGGGCCGTGCCCTTAAAAAAGACACAGATACTACCCCGCCAAAGTCCTCCTCTGTCTCCTTTGGGTACGAGTTGCCGTCCACTATCAGCGGACTCCCCAAATCTTCCACCTCCACGATCCGACCTTCTTTCTCTGTGAGCAGTGGTCCATACTTCTTCTCGCGAAATCGCACCGCGCGGCCGGAGATAGTTAATGACTCAATCTGATCATTGGGTCTTACACCCACAGCGAGAGCTGCTCTGTTCCTCGGGTCCCGAGGCTCCACTGTCTCAATCATTACTCGCATCCCGTCTAGCTTCTTAATGGACAATGTCTGCCTCCCATCCGGTCACTCTATCGTCACTGTATGCACGTGGTTCAACCACGTTCGTCCCAAGAGCAGGTCGGAGCTGCAGTTCTTGACTGCAAAGACAGACAGGGTCACTCGTACCCCTTGTACCTCTTTGACTGCCTTGTGACAAACCCCAATGATCTGTTGCTTTCTCCCATCAGCCGTCTCTATCTCGAATAGATATGACCTATCGAGGCAATCTGTACTGCCAGATCCTCATCTATAATGACAGCCTCACTGTCATTATTGACCACAACATCTAGTACCGCTCCATCATTTATGATCGTCTCCACGGTCCTACTACCAAGTATGTAAAACTTGTCTGGAGGCACACCTTTCATCCTATCAAGAAGGACTGTTGCCATGCGATCCGCTCTGGCAGTCACCCCCGTTACTTCTACAGTAGGAGCTTCCGCCTTAGGGGTCCCCTGAGCCTCCTTTGATAGAGGTATGCGAGTCTTCAACGTGATCATCTGTAACTCATCGCGAGCAGGCTTCGATGCCGCCAGGTACTCCAAAATAGAGTACTGCATGGACTGCCGAAGGGCCCGTCCAGTGGCTCGACCGTGTCAATCTCGTCCAGCGAACTCTTCATCAAGAACTTCTTCACTCCCCGCTTCTGCGGCGAAAGAATAACTTCCTCTCCCTCGATCCGTTGTCCGTCCTTCTCCGCCATCACGTAATCCGTGTCAGTCTTCTTCGATGTAGACCCTCTCGCCGACTTGGTGGCTGCCACCCTTATGGGTGTTGTCGCCATATCCCCCTCAAAAGTTATCTTGATGCTCTGCCTCCTGACCGGCTCCTTTCCTTTACTCGGCTTTACTCTTCTTGCTTCGACATTCTTCTTCATCGAAGGGAACATCGATACATCTCCCAGATCATTTGCCCACTTGACGTACTTGCGGTCGTCAAGCACGACAAGTCCCTCATCTATCGCCCGTTTGAGATCTGGGCAGTCTCTCTTGATATGATCATCCCCTCTACAGTAGACGCAAGAGTTCTTGGGAGTGGGCGGCCTGTCGTCTGCGCTTTTAGAAGTCGAACCCCTGGCTGCTCTGGGGTCAGGGGACTTTGAATACGGATCAGCCGAAACGCCATATCCCCCTATCTTATTCCTGCCGCGCGAATCATTGCGGCGGTCTCCGTGTTCGTATCGCCCGCGTGAATCATCACGTCGGTCTCCTCGGTCGTATCGCCCGCGTGAATCATCACGTCGGTCTCCACGGTCGTACCGCCCGTGTGAATCATCTCGTCGGTCTCCTCGGTTGTACCGCCCGCACGAATCATCACGCCGGTCATCTCGGTCGTACCGCCCGCGTGAATCATCGGGTCGATCCCCTCTCTCATATCTATCGCCCCTGTATCCATCTCGATCCGTCCTCTCATATCTGTCGTCTCTATGTCCATCTCGGTCCGATCTCGCATATTTTCCATCCCTGTATCCGTCTCGCCGTTCCTGATCCGACTCCCACCGGCCTCGAGAGTCGCCTCTACCCCCGTCAGGCTCATAGCGAGGGCTACGTGAGTAGTCATGCAGTCTCCTAGCATGCCCGTACGTCTCGTGAGTCCTGCGGTGCCGGTCTATCTCATCATCCCTACGTCGCCATGGTTCATCGTCTTTTTCCCTTTCCCTCACACGATAATCTGTCCGCGTTCGGGGATTTCTATCCTCGACACTTCTCCACGAATCAGTGTTCCTCCGGTGCCAGCGAAGTGAATAGGGCCCTTCGGGCTTGTCCCGATATGCCGTGGCTCCGATGGTGGTCACAATCTCTATAACCTGTATTGTCAATCCCTTTATCATGTCCCTTATCTCCTTCACTTTCTCGGCCACAACTTCATTCTTTTCCGACCAGGGATAGTGTTTGAAATCAGAACGTCTATAAGTGGCATACTCCTTGTAGAGAGAGAAGACATGCCTCCTCATCCCTCTCCACACCAAGTCCTTGTAGTCGTCTGCCTCTGCCTTTATCGCGAGCTTTATGACTTCTGGGAAGTCAAGCTTGTCTCGCGGAAGATCTCTAAGTATACTCTTTTGTCTACCTTTGGACAGGTGTCCGATGAAGATAGTACAACGCTCGACCTCCGAGATCTTCCCCTTCTTTATCAGCACGTTGGAGATCTTCTGGAAACGCATCCCAAATGCCCGTACGCGCTCATCTTCATCTTGAGTTATTGTCTCGAGGTCCTTGATGGAGTACTTGTTATCCTCCAATTTGTAAAGCTCTACGAGGTTCTTTTTGTACGTAGTCCATTTTCCATCCTTGGGTCGGGCTTCCTTAACTTCCTTGCCGAGACTTGGATCTACATTAAATAGGAAGTTCTCTATAATCTCTTCCTCCGATCACTGACTCCGGCTGGCGTGAAGTTCCCACTTTTCCAGATATTCTGTGATGCCCTAACCCCTGAAAGTAGGAGGCTCCGAGGCCTTGTGCGTAATAATATAGCGATCCTTGCTCTCATAAGGGAGCGGATGTGACTCCCCGGTCTGGGGGTCGAAGACTCGCCTGGGCGGCGGTCTATCCCTGTCTCTGTCCCTCCAATAGGATTCCCTCGAACTCTCTCTTCAGTCGTCCCTCTGCCTATCCGCCATGGTCTCCCTCCACTCATACTCGGCGGAACGTCGTCTCGTCGCTTCTCGACGTCCGGTCGAGGTTCCTGTCTTCAGAGCCTCCTGCGGCTCTGTCACAACCGGCTCGCCCATTACGTCGGACTCTCCGTCATTGGTTTGGTCAGCCCATCTCAGCGGTGCTTCTCGCCTAATTTGTTCCTTCAGATCCCTCAGAGCTCAGTCGGGCGATGTCCTGTACTCCTCCCCCGCTTCGCCTGTTGTTGGTTGTGGCCCCATCGTGTCGGGTTGCATAGACCACCAGATGATGCAGTTGGGCTCTCACGCCGGGCGTTACAGCCCGAACCTATGACACTTGTCGCAGCCCGGACCTGTGACAGAACTCGCAGCCCGGACCAGTTTCCTTGTCACGGTTCACGCTCGTCTCCAATCCTAGTTCTCGACTACCCTGATTACCACCTCCAGTACTCCGTACCGGTCGTGGATCTCGTGCTCTCCCTCTATCCCAAGAATCCCTGTGTCTAGGTAAACCTTTCCTTCGGGATCGGCCAACAAGGCCGCGCCTCTCCGGATCTGCGGTACACCCGTGACAGGGTCTCTACTCCTGCGGCAGATCGCAGTCCCAAACCTAGCTAATGTCTCCTGATCAGTACCCCTCAAGAGCCTCCGAGCGTCTAGCTCCGTCCCCCTTGCTAGGTCTCTTAGCCCGTCCTGAATCGGGTAGCCTGCTAAAGGAGGAAGGTCCCCTCCTACTGCCATCCAAAGTTGCTCGTCAACCCTTCTAGCTTCCATTATCCTTCCAAGAGCTTCCAATCTCTATCTCTCCTCCTTTAACTCCCAGACGGCTGTGAGGTCATCTGCCTAGCACCTGAGGTAAGTTAGTGCTATAACCACTCGTAGCCTCATCGCCGACAACTCCAATATGTGATAGAATGTCTCAAAGTCCTCCTTATCTCCACTATCCTCTATGGCCTCTAAAGTCTTTATCGATTCCTTCCAGTACTGATCGTGAGCGGCTAGCACCCTGAGTATGGCACTGTCTGTTACAACTCTCTCTAACTCTCCAACTTTCCTGGCTTCGTTTATCTTCAACCTCTCAGCCTCTCTAGTCGTCTCGTACCATGCCCTTACCCGAGACCGCCCTTCGAAAAGTGTCACTCGGAGTACGTATTTTATCCTCCGTCCTCCTTCTATTCCAATTCAAAGTCCTGTTCCCCTAGCCTCACGCAGCGCACGGTGGACACACTCTGCCTCCTCAACTATGCACAGTCTGGTACGGAGCTGGAGCTCTACGATCACTAACACCAACGGCCCGTCCAGTCTTCCTACCACATGCAATGAGTACCGATCCGTCGTGTGTAGTGCAGTCCCGCTCATATCCCGTCGCTACCTCCCTGCGTTACCTTGTCCTCCGTCGACTCACCCTCTGCAGACCTCCCCCTAGTTTCTTCGCGTGATACGCTCCTAGCTTTTACCCTCTCCAGAAAGTCTGATCTCCACACCTGGATAATCTCTCTCTCCTCCCTAAACAAACTCTCTAACTCTCTCGTCACGAGCTCAGCCCTACGCAACTTCCCGACATCCTGGCACGACCAGATCTCCCTTAACTTGTTCCCCAACTCCTTTACCTGGTTCAAGAGTGATTCTTCAATGCGCTCTCTCACTCTTTCGACTGCCTCACTCTCCTCTTCCATACTCAGTCCTCATCGCTTTCCAGCTCATCCTCTCACCGTCGCTCTAGCCTCCGCTACCGTCTCGTCATGGAAGTGCTTCGCACACATATAACCTTGTGACCATATCATCACCTCATAGGAAATCGTGGTCTGGAAGGTCACCCGCGCCAGTACATCGGCTCTATGCTCGTGGATCAAATCTCTGGCTCGTTGCCGTCACTCCCTCGCCGTCAAGTCCTCGTCTACGTACGCTCGGAGAAGTACTGTCACCGTGTACCCTGTGCTTACCAGTTGCTCTCCTACATGCATCACTCTGGCCGTCCTCCCCGGCATTCCCTAAGTTGCGGCCTCAAAGAGAAACCTCACATCCTCTAGCCCTACGTAATCGATCTCTGCTCGTCTCCTGCAGTACGTAATCAGATCGACTGGCCTCAGAGAGTCCACCCAACAAGTATCGTCTATGATGTCGTCAAGCGTCTCTCTACTGGGCGGTCCCCACCTCACACAAATGGCGTAGTATACTTCCCTGAAACGGGGCGCTAAACCCTCCTAGAGCGCGTAAAGTGTGTGGTCCACTGCTCTACTCAAACGTTCTACGCTCCCATAGGTATGCCCTAGCACGAAGGTAGGAAGCCCGAATCGGCAAGCCTCTCTCGGGTAAAGGGTCAAATGCGGTGGACCGTATACCAAGCGGCTCCAACGCGTCCTCCCTCCAGAGAATCTCGCCTGTTGCTGATTAACGATCACTCTGGCCAACGACTCGCTTCTGCACCAAGCCTTGCTTGTCCCTGCGAGCGTCAGTCCTACCTCTAAATCGTGTGCTTTATCCGCTATCAGATGTCCGACCCCTTCTAGGTCATGAGTCCTCTCGGGTCGTTCATCTCTTAGTATCACTGTCCAAAGGAAGAGTCCCTCTGCGAGCCACGTTCCCAGGTATCGTATCGGAACGCACCCTGTCCCCTCTAACACCACGGGAAGAGGAATGTCGTATCCAACTGCCGTCTCTCTGGGTCCCACAAACTTTCTCACGCTATACGATTCGGACTCTCGTGAGAGAACATAAGCCAACCAGGCTACTGAGTCACTCCTCATCTCCCCTCCGACTCTCGATCAGCATCACTCTACTCCCTATCTCTCGACGTTGCTAACTCCATATCAACTCTCCCACTCAGGTCTAGTATGGTCAAGTAGGTGTTGTGCGCTCTCCCGTCTGCTCCATGGAAGTAGATAGTAAACTCGATGTACCTGTGCCCCCTCCGTATTTCCAGGGCATGTTCCGTCATGAGTCTGATCTGTCACTCAACAATGTCTAACGCCTCTCCTTCCCAGCTGCCCGTCCTATCTCGTCGTAGGGAAAGAGTCACCCTCAGTATATCCCGGTCTGCCATACTCTCCACTACTCCCTTCTCTAAACCTCACTCGGATTTGTCCTGACTATAGTCGTCTCATGCATCTGGTATATCCTCGTCTATATCCTCATCTACCCTCTGCCCCCATGGGATGTCCTTCTGCACCTCGGCCTGAAGGAGATGGCCCCAACCGTCCTCCTGCAGCGCCTCTCCACCTACCTGCTCCTGTCCCTCAGACCGCGCTAGATCTCCCCAGTCCTCGTCCTGGTCGCCCCAAGGGTCTATGTCATCGAAGTCCTCCCAATCCCGATCCTCGGCGTACCACGCAAGATCGTCAACCTCTGGATATACCTGCTGGTAATACTCCTCAACCTCCCCAGTCGAGATGAGATGGCCCGGCCTCTCCTCACGAGTCTCGGCTAACAGCTGTCCCACTCCAGCTAAATGATCAGTTGGCCTCCGAGCCTCTCTCTCTAGCGTCGTCCAGAAGGCTAGGGGCTGGTACAGAGAATACAGGTCGGGGCTCCCAGTAGGTACAATGGCCCGCAGAAACTCAATCAACTGGAGCCCTCGCTCGCCTACAAGCGGCCCTGTTACAAACTGCGCATACACCACCCAGTCCCTGTCAGCGTACCCTCAGCAAAGGCCGTCCAAGTCAAGAGCCGCAAAGTAGATCTCACCCAGACGCTTAAGTCCCCAAAGCTCCTTTGCCACAAAGTACGGAAGTGTCACTCGCAGTCGACTGCTAGGATACGGGAAGTGACCTCCAATCTTGAAGGTCGTCCTCACTCTCTGAACTCCCCTGTGCAGCCGCTCTACCTCGCCGCGCGCGGAGTCTGCTCTAGCCAGTAAGACCCTCCTTGCGGTCTGCTCCTCTCGCCAATGATCGTGTACGAGGCCCTGAAAATAGACCGTAGCTAGCACCTCCGGCGAGTAATAAATGTGGCCCACTACCTCTATACTAGTCGTGCCAGGTCGTCGCCACCCCTGACTGTCCAACTCGAATGTCTCAATGACGTACGTCCACAAATGTACGTCTGGGGCCAACACCATCGATGACCATCGACTCTCTATCGCATCCGTGGAAACCCCTCTGGCCGGCAGATCTAGAGCCACTCTGCCAAGCGTTACTGTCTCTGGAGGCTTAGGCCATCTGGCATCGTTGATCTGAAGCTCTACTCCACCATCCGACTCTACCATCGATCCGCTATCTACTATCGACCGATATTAGTAGCTAAGCTCACTCAACCGTCGTCCCAATGTGCTCCTCTGCCTCCTACGCCCGGACTGCTACTCCTATCCTGGGGAAATGGGCATTCGTAACGTCGATCTCCTCCTCGTCAACCTCACTCTCTGGGTCTACCCAGTCTGGCTCCCAGGCGCCCTCATCGTCATCTCGCTCCCAACCCTCGTCGTCAAACTCGTCCTCGACGCGGTATGGCGCCTGTCCTATAGCCTGGTAGTACTCCGCTAACTGATGGCCGTATATCAGAGGTCGCCCGGCGTCCTCACTCCACCAGCTCCCCCAGTCGTCTGAGAAGAGCCGCCCGATGCAGGTCACGTACTCGGGGCCTGCTCGGAGCTCACGGTCTAGCCAATCCCAAACGCACGGAGACTGGGGACACACGTCGTCTATCGAACGGACCAACTCTATAAGCTGAACCCTCTCATCACCCCAACGAGGCCCACTGGTCGCGAGCGAATAATAGATGTAGTCGAGGTCGGCAGACCTTCTCGCCAGGATCTTGAGATCCTAATAGGCTAGGTACGTCTCGACCACTCCACCAATACCTCCAAAGATGCTCTCTACTACGAACGTCAAAACTTTTGCTCGCAGACTCCTAATGCTATACGGGAAAAACCCATCCAGTGCTACCACCAGCTCGCCCGTGATATCTAGAGGAGGGCGTCCGTGAAATAGGGTCAACGGGTCGCTCGAGTCCTCCGCTCGAAAGGCAGCTACCTCTTCCCTCAGGTAGCATATTGCCCTGCTAACCGCGCCACTAGTCCCTGTCGTCGCGAGGCCCACCACGGCCTCCAAGTACAAGTAGGCTTTTACTACGCTCACTCCTTGCTCAGGCCGGTGCTCTCTCTGCGTCCAAAGCCACACGTCCTCGGTCAAGATTATGGATCTCCACGCAAACTGGCTGTCAACGTGTCGACCGCTGCGCCCGGGGATCGTGAGCTCCACCAGATCCCCTTCTATGAGTTCAGGGGGCTCCAAGTCCCAGTCGATGGTGGCTTCATAGACCTCTACTTGCGCTCGCGGCCACATCCAATTGGCGACTAGAGAGAGCGCAACAAAGAGGGAGGGGTAGAGAAAGTGAAAGATAGAAGAAGAAGGCTTGTCGATTCTATGGAAATTTCGGCAGCGCTTCGCCTCCCCCCGTGGGGATGGGGTGTGGCCAAAGGCCTCAAAATAGCCGCCGACGGAGTATAGCAAAAGGAAAAAATATCAAAAGAAAAATTTAATTTTTAACCAATTTTTGAGTATTTTCTCTAATTATTTCCTAATTAATTCGAAATATTTTACAATTTTTTCTCGAAAATTGGGCAGCATTTTCCCTCCCCCCGTGGCGATGGGGTTTGGGGCTTCCGCCCCTAGCTCAACAAGCCGAAAGGAAAGACGTCAGAATTAAAAAAATAGAATAAAATTTAATTAATTCTTTTTTCGTTATTTTTAATATTTTCTTTAATTTAATTAAAAAAAAAAAAAAGGCCGAAGAATTAAAAAGGCAAAATATTCCCCGTATATTTTCCTTCCTCCTCGAGGTTGTTGTCCGCCCCAATACCCCGGATAGGACTTCCCCTAATTAGGTTTTCCCCTAATTAGGGTTTATCTACTAGGGTTTTGGGGGCTTCACGCGCAACCGCACGCTCTCTTTCAAAACTCGTTCAATCCCTAAATTTTCCCGTCAACTTTACTCAAAATTTGCTAAAACTTTGACGGAACACTTTTTATTAATGCCTTTTATGGTATATGAAGAGATACTTCAGAGGTATTAATTAAGGCGGTGAGGCTGTGCACATCCATTTGTGTCTTAGTTCCAAGAGCGTCGAACATTTTGCACGAATATTCTGTTCACCAGTCGATCGGACAACTGGTCTTCAAACGCGAATCTGCAGTTACTCATTGCCTGTCGACAGAGAGGTGGACAAATTAGACCATATCAGAAAAGAGTGAAGGGACGAGGGGTCGGTCGAGATATTCGTTTATATAATTGCTCCTTTTTTTTTTTTTTTAATTATACTGAGTGGGTTATAAGCATCGAACTGTGAGTTTAGAGGAAGTTCTTTTTCAGTACTAAGCAGGCTAACTCGCTTTGAACAACAGCTTGGTGTAATTTCATAACCAGAAGGTTGACTCTTGCTTTCTTCTCGCCTGGGTAACTTGCATAGGAGCTTGTAACTATTGTTTGGGTTCAAACGCCCCGGGTTGCCCGAAGGGTAATACTTGGAAACGAATGCGCGGGTTGCCTTCCTGACGTGAATGGTGTGGGTGAACAAGGGCGCTGATCAGTCCGGTGCGAGCTCGTATATCGGTTCATTAAACCCGGGCTTGAGGGGAGCTGCGTCGTTCCACCCCGGCCAGCACTGTTTGAAGTATTACGTGACTGATGAGAACGAAAAGGGTGAGAGAGTAAGAGAGGGTACAGTGAGCCAGAGGGGGGGAGAGCAACGAGCGAAAAGGGGGAGTAGGAGATCGAACAGGGACAGAGACAAAGTGAACATTTGATTATTATCCTTTATCATTTGACTGTTCGTGTCGGCGAAGGCCTTTGCTGATTTAAGGGAGCTCCTAACTAAGCACCAGTATGTTCTAATTTAATTATCCATTGTTGCTATTCGAAATACCGCAATTCTGAACCTGCTCGCTCTAATCCGTTCAACCACTTTTGCAGTTCAAAAGGGTTCCATTTCGAAAACTTTAAGACTCTATGAGGTGTCATTCTCATTAGAGCGGCCTCTTATCTCACTGGTTCAGACAAAAATTTGAAAAACCCCGCGGGACCGGAAAACAGTGGGCAGTGCAACAAAGAGAGAGTGAACTAAAAGGGTTGAAATGCTTTCGTTGGACCGCTGCTCTCACTCTTCGCTTTGGTAAAGTGACTATTCAGGTGCATGCTTTTTCCCAGGTTCCGATTAATGTGAGGGCTCAATTTTTGTACGACTTGTATCCTGCTTGGGTCGTGAGAAGTCGTTGACCCACCGAACGTTGTTTCTCCACTTGGGATCATGAGAAGCCACCTTTCGCCTGAATGATGTTCGGCCTTGAGTCATAAGATGAAACTGTTTCTACGCGAGCTAACTCCTGCCATGTGGCTATGTGCTGAGTCTGTTTGACTTAGGGCTATTTCCTGCGCTAAGATTATAAGTGAGGGTTTCATTCTCCGTTTCATTTCTACATCAAAACAAAGAAACTAGCTGGTAAGGTTCAAGTGTCACAATGGGATTAGTTACTCCTACCGTTACAGGAAACCCCTGTTGTTCGCTGAGGACCTCCGAAGCGGGCGAGGCGAGTGACAGGTGCCGTGACCCTTGGCTTCAACGAACGGTAGGTGACCCCTCCCCGGGTTTCCTCACAACTTTGGCGCCGTTGCCGGGGAGGGGAGCAGCACGCACAAGGCTGCGGCCTTCCCCAACTAACGGGGGTGCGCGGGCTGATTAGTCTAGGCACTAATTAGTTCGTTTTCTCGATTAGTTCTGTTTTTTATTCTTTTCAAATTATTAATTTGGAATTTTCAGTTTTTGTTTTTTATTTTTGCGGGAAATTGGTACATTTTCTTGAGATAACTCCTTCTACCAAAAAGGCCTGTTTTGATACCTTACCTGCTTTCTCTCGAAAGAAAAGATCTGTTTGCTCTCACCGTGATTACGAATCTTTCTTGCCCAGTCAATGGAATGTGCAGTCTGCCATAGGACCATTAGCATGTTGGACCTCGTAACCTGCGTCAAGGGCAGACCGATGCTTTGAGAGTTATCGCCTCTCACCGCTTGACTTTTTTTTCTCCGACCAATGAGCGATCTCTGACCTGAGAGATGGTGGCCAACGCCACATCCCTCCCCGTAAACTCCTCGTGAACGTTCACTCGACGATTGCGCGCCTCCCCGTCACAGTATGCGAGTGTTTGCGAAGCACAGCGTAGGAAATCACGCGGCGCCAGACGTAGTATTAACACCAACCCAAATATGAAAGTATCAGGTCATTTTTCGAGCCCGATACATCCATCTTCGAAAGCCAAGATGCAGACTCCCGGCTCTCGCATGCCGTCATTCCCTCGTATCCCTTCGTCATGCATCGGCTAGTTCCCCTTCTTTTCTCTGGCTTGCTCCCTCTTTCTTTTTCTCTCTCACAAATCGCTCTTCCTTGTTCCCC
>BFEA01000308.1:650835-661940 GCA_003427395.1 Chara braunii | reverse complement strand
CGCCTTGAGCAACCTCCGAACCTCTCCTCCTCGTGCACCGTGCACACTTTCAACTACCTCTCTCCTCTCATCCCTACTCGCGGGGAAACCGTCCAAGCACTGATGCCGACACCCCGAGCTTGCTTGCGCGGGTACACCGTGTTCGCCCCGAGTCTCTCCTGTAACTGCCTCGCACCGAACTCCTCCCGGCTCACTGCGGCTCGAGTCAGCGATGCGCTGAGTACACCTGGCATGCCATCCTCCTACAATGCCTGGTCGTCCTCCTATATCCCCCTCTGTCCAGCTCTCGGCCTTGTATTCACGCAGGGCGCTCAGAGAGGGTCACAATCCTTCGTTGTTCCAAAATCGCTCGGGGCTAGCCCCCGGTCAATTGCAGCGCTAGGCACCCCCGACCTCGCCCGCCTGATGTCCATTCCTAGTTCAGTAGACTGGCGTAGTGGTCCCAAAGCTGAAATAAAGCGCCATAGTGACACCAACCTTGGAATAAATGGTCGCAGTTACGGTGCCGAGCCTGGGTTAAATACCCGTGATAACACCGAACCTGGAATAAAGTGCCGCCAAGGTCTCGAATCTGAAATGAACTACCTCTGTCGGTTCTGAACCTGAAATAAATCGTCACATTGGTCCCGGACCTGAGAATAAATCACCGCAGAGGTCCCAAACCTGAAATAAATCGTCACGGTGGTCCCGGACCTGAAAATAAATTACCGCAGTGGTCCTAAACCTGAAATAAATCGCCGTGAGGGCGTCGAACCTGAAACGAAACACCGCGATGTCACCGAACCTGACCAAACCCGAAATCCAGTACCGGGCTGCTGTGCCACGCGGACGCCGAACCCGTACAACCATGCCATGATTATTCCGTACCTGTCCCGAACCTGATATAGAATGCCGCAACGTTTCCGGACCTGAAAACAAACTGCCGCCAAGGTTCCAAATCTGGAATAACTGTCGTAGTAGCCCCGGTCCTGAGAATAAATCACCGCAGCTGTCCCAAACCTGAAAATAAGTCACCGTAGTGAAACAGCTGTTACCGGGCCCATACCGCACCTGAAGCACGTGAGACACCGTAGGACGTAGCCATTCCGTAACAACCCTCATATCCATACCGAACCAAACACCATAGTCGACCCAAGGTAGCACCACCCCATGCTGTCCATGCGACTCCCGCTCTCAAAACATCCCAACTGCGGTAATGTTAGTAATCAAGCAWACCAGGGAAAGCGACGCAGGGAACCTCGACCATCGGCAGTAGTGMAAACTGTTAAAATCCGGGGAAAATRTTCAATCCRGGGTCAGAGCWGATGGCGGGTAATCGAGGCGAAATTAGGCCAAYCTCCCAATAATCATGGGTTCCCGTCCCTTTCATCATTTTTCATCATTCTTCCCTTTCCTTAATTCTATTGTCGGAAATAGTAAATTAACCGTAAGATTCCCAAAATTAAATTCCGAGAGAGTTTAAATAAATGGCCGAATTCCTTTTGTTTTTTTTTTCTCTTACCATTTTTAATCTTTTTCTATGTTCTTAATTTCATTGCCGGGAACATAAAATAACAAGGGTATTCCCCCTAGAATTAAATGCCGTGAAAAATAAAGAAATTAAGGGATATTATGTTTTTCCCTTCTCCCCTACTGGTCTTAATCCCTTTTCCCCATCTTTAATTATGACACTAAGATAGACAAAAATTCGAGGCCTCATTTCGGCCCCGGGCATATGCTGCAAAAGCGTCGCGGCGAGGTCTGTTCCCGTGATGCCTCCTCGCGGCAGGCCAATCCGGCTCCAACCCTCTGAGCGGTCGGAAATGACGGTCTCTAGATACGCCGAGTGTGCCCACCCATCTCGCTATCTTTGAGGGTTACTCGTAAGGTTCAGTATGCCCAGAATCAGGGGTACCCTGAGTTCCCCTAATTTCTGCCGCCCGGTCAAACCAGAGTACCGTCAAAACACGGACTTGCCCTTGAGCCTAAGTCCCAAAGCCGCAGATTTAAGGCGGGGCACTGCTTGTGGCCGCCTGACACCGACTCCTCCTTATCCGAGCCGTTTCTTTGTTCCTTTGAACGTGGAATTATCTCCCCTTCTTTAAGCCATCTGTGCCACTCTCTGGGACTTCGAACCTAATCTTGGCTGCTCTTCTCGTTTCTAACGGCCTGTATTCACTCCCTTTCAATGGCTGGATTCACCCCTTTTTCCTTTCACAAACATGGTAGGCCCAGAACTTGCCTATTACTAGGCTATTAGTATTGCATCGGCTCCTCATAATTCTTAGTCCTAGATAACTCCGACTGCTGCCCCCTCACTGATTGCACGTGCCGTTGCTCATCTCTCATCTTCACCTGTTGACATCAATACGCTGGTTTGTTTGCACGCAACATTTAGGACGAATAAACAAGGGATTTAGCATCTTCAATTTTCTACGGTCCACAGACTGAGCTATAGGCAATTTGCATCTAACCAAATTCATTGGCCTGTTTTCTATTTCTCCTCTAGTTTGGGCTGTAGTGTAGTTTTCTTCGCGTTTTGCATCTGACCGGATTTACAGACCAGATCCCTGCTCCCCTCTATCTCTAGGCTCTAGCTGTACCACGCTCGCTAGCACACGCCTCTCTGGCGAAGGAACGAAATGTTTGTCGGAGGTTGGCTTCACTACGGTGTGAACTTAAAGTGTTGGTGCTCTTTCTGTTGCTTGGCTTCACTACGGTGTGAACTTAGATTGTTAGTGTTCCTTTTGTTGCTTAGCTTCATTACGGTGTAAGCTTAGATTGTTGGTGTTCTTTGCTTTGCTTGGTTTCCTCTAGTTTGTAACACACCTGATGGTTCCTTGCTAAGTTCTTCTCCTTTGGTATCTATACTGGGTTTGTCCATAGCAGGCAACGGAATGACTGGAGGTAGTGGGAGACCTACTAGTGGTTGTGGCAGTGTTGCTGAGCTACTTAGGGCACAACCGATTAGCATTTAGTTGATAAAAGAGGAAATTTGGGTTGTAACCATTGAGATCTAGAGTACCTGGAATACGGTACTCCCTACAGAGTCTCAAGGGTACAAGGTGGGAAACCTTGTCATGACAACCCAGGTTCCACACTGCTATTAGCTGGTCCGACGGGCTTCTCTTTTGGTTTTGATGGATCTTCTTCGGAATTTAGCAAATCACCTGCTCCAGATAGAACTCCGTAGTTTGCTTTGATCATTGGGTATTTGTCGTTTCTTGGCTAGTCACATTAGGCTATGGTCTCCTGCCAATGTAAGCAAGGTCTCTTCATTCGAGGTAGTCCGAGAACTATCCTCTTTTCTGTAATATCTTTAAGCGAAGTTGGGTACGGCTCCCAGTCAGAATAGCAGAATAACTGGTTAATTTGCTTAGTGGTTGCCTCTCTTATTTCTGATTTTGGAATTTGTTAGTCCAACTGCGATTTTCTTTTTTGGTTGAAGTTGCCGTAGATGGGACACTGGACCCGGTTTCCAGTCAAGTCTAAACTGGGTATTGGCCCCAGGAATTTCGGGTTAAGATGTTGAGGGATTCCCGACCTCAGTTCTCCAATTTTCTATAATACAAACTGCGACTTCAAATTAAAAAAAAAAAAAAAAAAAAAAAGCAACGAGGATGAGATAGATGCGTACTACCAAGAAACATGAAATAGATTGAGAGAAAAATATAGATTACTTTTTAAAAAAAAGGCAACGGCGGTGCACCTTTCCATGTTCTACAGCAAGATTCAGTCTCGTTTTGCGTATTTAGGGGGTAGTGGAGCGAGGCCCGTCGAGCGAGAGTTAGGGCATTGGGGATGTAGCTCAGCCCTCACGCCGGGTGGTAGTCTCGCTGGTCGTCCCGTAGCGCTGAATTTTTTTCGATTCCTTGTTGTGTTCTCAAGCAATTGCTCCTTCCAATACGCAGGCAGTCCAGGGGTACTTTGAGAGTTTTCTTCTTTTGTGCGCCGGATGTGCTTGCTCTCGCACCACAGTTGTGGTGCAAACCTACCCGGTGGGCTCGGGAGAGATCCGGGCTGGTTGGTTTTCCCCCGTACTATAAATAGACTAGTGAGAGGATGAGATCGATGCGTACTACCAAAGAAAAGATGAAATAGATTGAGAAAAGAATATAGATTACTTTAAAAAATAAAAATAAAAAAATGACGGTAGCATTTGGAAGGGCGCTTGACTCGGCTTGGGGGAACGTTGCGCTATCGCCGCTGCACTAACAACGCGACTCACTACCGGGGAGTCGCGCGGACGGTAGGGAAGCTCCTCGTACGGGCTCCGGGGACGGTTGTAAAGCTCCGCGTACCCCCTCCGAGAACGGTAGCGAAGCCCCGCGTACTAGGCTTAGTGACGAAGCTCGGCAGGTCCTTCGGAGGGCTTCGTCCTCGGCAATCCCGAGGTCGAAGCAGGATGCAGGGCTGTGCACAACGTAATTCGCTGGGGTGAGTGTCGCTGGAGGAATACCAGGGACCTGGACAGTTTCCCTCTAGTGCAAGGGCCTTTGGCCATTTGCTTGAAAATTTTGTTCATGGAGATATGCAATTTCGAGGCAAGAGGAGAACGGCGTTGCGATGTAGTGAAGTAGGAGACATTGGTTTCTACTACGCGCTGCAGGCAACAAAGCGATTATGTGACAAGGAAGCCATGAACCTATAGGGCCAGGTATAACCCCCTTCCATAAAAAAACTGAGGGCGGAGGTTTTGGAAAGCATTGTCTATCCTAACTTATTATAAGCCTGGTAGGCTAGGTTAGGGTGGTCTTGTTCTTTCTGGTTGTAGGACTCTTTAGGGATGGCTACTCCAATGGAGGAACAGACGGATGGAAATGCATCTCTGACAGATGAAGAGGTACAGTGAATTAGGGGGATTCTGTCTCAATGCTACACAGATGGGAAACACCGTAGAAGTAGGGGAGGACTACGTACGAGTCATTGTCAACCCTAAAATCATCCGAGTCCAAGCGGGATGGTTGCGTGATCATGCAGTCACAATCCTCTTTGGAGACGAGTCAACAGCGCTCTTGGTCGACGTTAAGAAACGCCTAGTTAGACTATATGAGAACGGCTGGGCATCTGCGTGTCAGTTTGCAGTCCCACCAAAGACGGGTTTATTCCATAATGAAGGCAAAAATTTAGTGACATACGTGGCTCCTGCTAAGGAGATAGCAACGTGGATGTTGCAAGTGGGGCGAACAAAGATAGAACTGGACAAAAAAATGTATTCGATCTCCTTTCGCCCCTGAATGACAGAGCAAGAGTTTTGGGAATGGTGAGAGGTTGCTAGACATAGTTTCGTCTGGATCCGATGCCATCAAGTCTCGGTGGCAGCCCCAGCCCCACTTTACAGTGCGGTGGAAGCTGCGTTCAGCAAGGTCATTAAAGAATTCCCGACCTACAAAGACCCGATGGCCCCGGACTTATTAAACATCCGGTTTGACCTAGAATCGGCAGCACGATTGCGATATAAAAAATATTTGGTAGTCGACCTCGGTACCAACGGTTTCGTCGACATCGAAGTGGTTTGTGTGTCGACCCCGTGGTGTCCAGCGTGTCGCCAACACTTTCACGCGGAAGGGGACCCGGATTGTTCGAAAGGAAAAGGGAAAAGCATATCATATGCAGAGAAAACGAAATCCGGGAAACCGAACTCGGATCCGAAAGCAAAGGGAAAGTCCCCTTGCCGAAGAACGATCTCAAAAGGGCGAAGGGGCCGCAAGGCCCCCACCCACCCCCACCCCAGAAGGAAGTTGCCGATAAAACAATGAAGGGGGTGACTCACAAGGATTTCCCTCCCCCTCAGAGAGTAGGGAAGCCACAGGAGAAGCCCGTGAAGCCTGTAGATCTCAACCCGACAACGAAAATGGAAATTGAGAAAGCCTCATTCGAGAAGAAGGATGGGGACAAAGATCGGATGGATGAAGATAAGACGGCAACAGGAAGAGAGAAAAGAAAGCGAGAAAAAGAACCGCTACTGGATGAGGAAGACGAAAAGGATCAACAAAAGGAGAAGGGGAAAGAGGAAAAAACCGAGAGGAGTAAGACAGGGGAAGAGGAGGAGGAGGAGGGAAAAGAGGAGGAGGAAGAGGAAGAAGAGAAAGGTAAATTGGGAGATGAAGACTCGGAGGGAGAGAAGGAAGGGGAAGCCTCAACCTCGGAAAGCGAAATGAGTGAAGAGGAGGAGGAAGGGATGGATGTAGAGAAACTAGGGCTTGCTTCCCTCGAGACCCCTGATCATACCCCCGACATCAAAATTTATCGGAACAAAATTTTCGATGAAACAACAGAGAAGGCTGCACTTCAGAAAGCAGACTCAAAAGAATCCTTTTCGGAGGAAGATTTTGCGGACTGCCGTGAAGCACTGTCGACTCCAGATAGTGACAAGGCAAAGGACGATGCCGTCGGTCAGAAACAAGCCCTAAGGGCAGCCGAAGCCTCCTTTGCCAAAATTGGCAGGACCCAGAAAGCCACTAAGCCAGCAGTATATAACCACCGGGAGCGAAAAGGGAGAACGGTAAAACCATCCCTCTCCCTAGCCCTTCCCATGGGCACCTTGGGGCGTGCGGACAAAGTAATAACCACTGAGGTGGCAGTACCATTGATTTGCATACAGTCGCCATATGGGCCAATGGTATTAGCGAAACTGGACAAGAACGAATCGACATACTTCCCAACGTTCCCAGTGACAGGCCAGCCAACATAGACTCAGCTGGCAGCTGAAATAAAAAAGTGAGTGCTGACATAAAACCTCTCTTGTGTCGTATTGGCAAATCCGAAGAGAGGCAGGGTCATTGTTAACTCACCTAAAGTGAAATACATGCTACACCTCGCCTTTATGAAGCTGCAGGGAGCTCCTCAGTCCCTCGAAGATCTGAGGACCCAACAGGTCGATTGGACTCCGTTAGCACACTTCTTGGACATAGGTATAGATACATTGAATGAATTTGAGGTGTGCGAAGGCATAACAACATACACAGTTGTCGAGTGGATTACCCACAATCACTTGGTAGATGTGTTCAATTCTGTGGCCTTCTCTGACAGCTTGGCATACACCCCACCTCCCATTCCGATAGGCCCCGAGTCGGTAGTCGAAACGGGAGCAGGAGACGTACAGACAGGGCAGGGCAGAGGAAAGGTAGTTACAGTTGGCTGTATCCAAATTTCTCGCGGTAATGGTCGGGGCAGTGGTCCTGCCAAACCACATTAGGTTGATTACGTGGAATGTACGTGGAATGGGAGATTCGAACGGTAGACCCAAGAATTCAAGCGTACGCTCGTGGATTTCTTCGCAGAATGTGCAGATAATTTGCTTGCAAGAAACAAAGTTAAACGAGCCTAAAATAGCAGTCTTTCAAACATGGTGGGATGGACCCCAGTTCTGGGGCCCCGCGGTAGGATCAAAAGGGGGGACCTCCATCCTCATTGTTAAATCCCGAGAAGTAGAAGTATTAGATCACTACGCAGACCCGGAAGGACGCTGGGTTTGGGTAAAGATAACAATAGATGAGGAGGAATGGGTGGTTATGTCAGTTTACGCCCCAATCCATTACCAAAATAGGGTCGACTTTCTGGCCAACCTACCTGCCTATATACCAGGTACGATTCTTGTCGGGGACTGGAACACGCTATTCAACCCGGGACTCGACTCACTCCGATGCAAACCTATAAGGGCAGGTACTACAATGCTATCATCCTTTGTGGAAGCCCAGGCATTAACTGACGTATTCATAACATTCAATCCAGATGCCTATGGTTTCACATGGTATGGGAATAAGCCAACACAGACCACTCTAGCCCCTCGGAAGCGCCTCGACTTCTTTTTGGTAAGAGGCTCACCGTGGGATTGGAGCATGTGGTGCGATTTGGGAGTTTCTACCACCTCCGATCACTACCCGGTGCTGCAGGACATCCTCTCGAAGGAGATGGTGGAGAGGCATCGACCGCCCTTCATGCTTAACGTAAATCTGTTAAAAGACGAAGGGTTGGTAAGATGGGTATCTACTCACATGGCAGCCTGGCCTGATGCAAGGAGCCTATTTGAGGACATAGACCAGTGGGTGGAAACAGGGATTGCGCTAGTACAGACGACTCTCAAGGAGTTCTCAAGGATAAATGCAGCCACGCGAAACTGGCAAGAAAAAGTACTGCTAAAAGTTGTTAGGGATGCAGAATCACAGATAGGTCTGGACCCATTTTCCGATTATTATTGGTCAGAAAAACGCCTAGAATACCTATCACAGTTAGAAGCCTTAGATCTTAGGAAATAGATGGAATGGATCGAGTGGTTAAAAATTAGAGGAGTGGTTGGGTATAATAAAATAACCAAACTTACCTATAGGTCATTACTCCTCAGACAATCCAAACCGCTGATAAGAGAGTTTTCACACCCGTTTGCTATTTAGGCCCCTACAGCTACGGATACGGTAGATATGTGTGCATACGCCCTGGAGTACTATAGAGATATAGTCTCCACGAGACGCCCCTTCGATCCCCCGAACTGTGAATTGTCAGAATACACTGAGTTTTGGCCACAGTCACTGTAAGTGATCTCACCTAGCGCGAGAAAAGCGTTGGATATGCCAATGTCACAAGAAGAGATCGGCAGGGCGACTGGAAAATGTCCAGGGCTGGATGGATTGCCTATTGAACTCTTCTTAGCGGCCCCGTCAGCCTTTGCCCCTTTTCTGTGTGAGATACACAACAGGGTCATGGCAACAGAAACACTCCCCTCTAGTTCCACCAGAATGATGATTTCCTTGATGTATAAGAAGGGGGGACAAACGGCAAGTCAAAAACTGGAGGCCTATCTGGTTATTAAACGTGATATATAAACTGTTTGCTAAAACTCTTGCTATACGCCTGGCGGGCCTGTTACCAAACCTCACTGGCTGGGAACATGGTGCTTTTGTCAAGGGCCGATCTATCTTTGGGAATATACTATCTATGGTCTAAGCATTAGAAGTCATAGGTCAAAAAAAAAGGGAGGTGGCAGTCCTTCTCCTTGATATGGAGAAGGCATACGATAAGGTAGGTTGGAGTTTTGTTGCCACCACTCTGGGTAAGATGAGTTTTGGGGAGGCATTCTATAGATGTATAGAGGCCAACTATTGTCATGCACGATCCATAGTAATAGTGAACGGAAGACTGTCAGAAGAATTTCCTCTTACACGCTCACTGCGTCAGGGGTGCCCGCTAGCCCCCCTGCTATTCGTACTTCAATTGGAAGTTCTGCTTGATAATCTCCGCACAAATGATAAGATAGAAGGTCTTAGGATAAATAATCAACTTGAAGCGCAGTGGAAGGGAGGAGCACTAGCAGACGATCTGACCATCGCGGGTGAGAATACAGTAGAATCTTTCCAAGAGTTAAGGAAGGTCTTAGATAATTATTGCGAATTGTCAGAAGCTTCCATTAACTGAGATAAATCAGCTTTCTTTTTACCTCCGCCCAAAGAGTTGTGTGTGGACTGGGGTTTAAGACACCTGCGGTCTCATCTGAGCGTTTTTTGGGAGTACAAGTCTCGTTTGTTGATGCTTCGGATGTGCAGGACTCGATATTGGAGAACAAGGTCTCCGCCTGAATTGCGGGATGGATCCGAAATCACAAGCTCTCTCTCTACGACACAGCCCTCGTGCTGTTAGCAGCGGCCTTCTCCATCCTGTGGTTCCCATTATCAGTATGCTTGCTGGAAGAAAGGGCCTATCTGAAGATAAAGAGGGCGTCAGCCCGCTACTTATGGAAACCTGCAGCATCAGAAAGTCAGAGCTTACTGCCCAAGGTGGCTTGGGATATGGTAATTAATCCCAGGGACCAAGGAGGACTGGGGATTTTGGACCCAGTCCAGCAAAACCGGGGCCTCCTAGGGAAATGGGTGATTTCTGTTGTATTTGGAAGCAGGGACAAACTGTGGGTCAAGCTAGCAGAATACCTACTGACCAAGGAATGGCAATTGGCCAGACCCACGGATGTCTGGAATTGTGTATTTATTCCTTCATTTTGTCTCAGACGCCCAAAATCGAAACTTTGGAAAAATATCATGTCCGCATAGTACGTGGTGTTCCCCACCTCCTTCAAACCTCCGTCTATTAAATCAGGAATCTTGAACCAAATTCTCTTCGAGAATAAGTTTATCAAACAGATAGATGGGAAATCCGTTCTCGCAGATGGCAACAAAGGGGCCTTCGGCAGAGCATGAGTCGAGAAAAGGGTGGTACAACTTAAGGATTTGTGGGATAGTGATGCAGGGCAGTGGAGATCAGTAGAGTCCCTCAAAGCCCCGCTACATCGACTGAAGTCAGTGGAGGAGAATTATAAGAGCCCAAAAGAAGCAATACCAGAATACTGGGTCAGAATGATGCAATCACAAGGGGAGCCATCTGCTGGGTCAGAATGCTGCAATATGTGGTCAAGCAAGTTTTGACACCACCATCTTTGCCGATTTTTATATTTTTTTGGCTGAACAGAATGGCTTCAAAATTTAGAGGGAGATACCTTATATCACAAAGAACTTACAAAACAAAATTCGGAAAAAAAAATAATATTTAGGTGCCAAAATATTTTTTTGCGGGGTTCCAACCCCTTCAGGTTCAGCCCCCATACGGGGACCCGAACGCCCGAACGTTCGGGGGTCAGCTTAGGGGCCTCCGTACGTTCGGCCTGGCAACCCTATATAAACTGACATTTCGTTAAAACTGACATTTTTTTCTAAATTCACGAAAGTGAACTTAGTCAAAATTTCATTGCTCATCAGGTGAGAAAGTGGTTATTTCACTTTGTCCATCTGATGTACCTCAACATAAAGTACCGTTAACATACATCCGATGGTCAGATCATTGGGAGTCGCCACGACACCTGATGATCTGATCATCCGACGTCATGGGGACAAAAAAACACTAAAAAATGTTGTTTTTTGGTACGCTCAATTTTATGAATTTAGAAAAAAAATGGTAGTTTTAACGAAATGTCAGTTTATATATATCGTCACATATATATATCGTCATATATATATATATGGCTGTGACAGACCTTTCTTTGTTTCGTGGATGTTTTGCTGGCTTGTGATGGGGTGTGAACCGACAGTCTATAGAGTTTTCCATCTGGTGTGGGTGAGTGATAGTCTACTTTGATTTTGGTT